>PVIA01001030.1:0-324605 GCA_004024845.1 Tonatia bakeri
ATTATTTAAAAACGTTGCCTCTGGTCGAAGACATTCTAAACTCTTTTGCTGGCAGTAGGTTGGGTAGCTTTTCCCATTGACTGAGCACACAGGGGCACCGTTCTTTGGGCACTGATAAGGAAGTTTACAAATACATGTCCCATCGATGCATTTTTGCCATGGTTGGCAGAAGACTTTATGGCAGGAGAGATGTGTGAATTTTTCCGTTAAGCACTTTTTGTCTACCAGGTCTTCTTGAGATGTGCCTGATGTTGAAGTTACCTACAAAACACAAATAGAAATTAGGTTATCAACAAACCAAAATCTTCTTTTTGAAGATGAATAAGTGAAGGAGAGGGAAAAAAACACTCACCTACCCCACAATACAGATGAGGGGAATTTGATCGGTTGTTTTTAGAATTAAATAAACCTGGCTTCTAGTCCCAGCTCGGGCACTTACAGTTACTTGTGTATGATCTTGGGCAAGTTACACAAGCAACTTGTGTATGGGAGTTTCCTCATCTGTGAAATGGGGATGGGTACTTCTATTTTGAAAAGTTATTATTGCAAAGGTCAAAAATAATATGCACATAATGCTTGACAGGTAGTAGGCATGAAATCAGTGGCAGCTATTATTATCCTAAAGCCAGGATAACATTCTGCCTTTGAAGAAATCGATGAGTCTCATCAGTCATGTTAAGGAGTAACAAATTTGATGTTAATACAGTCTTATGGAATGAACTGGTGAATGACATTGATTAATTCTACTAATAAATGCAAGACTAATTGTTAAACCCCTACTGTGTGCAAAATTTTTCTAAGATGAACATATCATGGGCTCTGTCTCCTAAGAGAATAATGTAGTAACACACATAATAACTGGGGTGCCAGGCGCACTGTGGTAAGTGATACAGCAGTGGTACGAATATGCACAGTGTTCCTGGGGTGGAAGAGAGCAAATCTTTCAAGGGGGATTTTCAAAGACCTCATGGAGGTGGTAGCAGTTGAGCAAGGGGAGGAAGGACAGGTGCTAGCAGAGGGCTGGGGTTGACAGAGCCCAGGAGGGGTGGTGCAGGTTGCATCTAGGGAACTGCAAGCAGTCCCAACTGTCAGGCATGAGGGGGGACAGGGTGTGCTTCCAATGGGGTGGGCATTGCTCAGGAAACTGGGGAGGAAGAGGCAGCGGGAGTGAGCATGAGGAAGGTGTGAGAAGGCACTTGAGAAGCAAAAGCAATGACATTGGACAGTTTATTCCGTATAGGAATCATTATTCCATATAGGGGTTGAGGGCGGGTCCCAGGTTTTGAAGTTGAGTGATAGTAAGGACGTATAATGACATTAATCAAAATAGACATTAAGTTAAATCAGAGCATTATGAATTTGATTTGAGACTGAGGTGCCTGATGGACATGTATCAGGAGACATGTAGGAAGGAGAATGTGTGTCTAAAGCTTGGAAGACAGGTCACTAGCTCATTTATTAATGAATTTGATAAATGACTTAGTAAACAGCACTCTGTGCCTCTGGCCAGAGAAGTAAAAGCTCCTGTCCTAACAGGCATACTAGCTTGAAGGGAGGAGACAGGCAAGCCTGGCTGACGCGTATCTCTGATCCACGTGGGTCAGGCTGCTGTTGGGTCAGCGTTCTGGGCCCCTGGCTGACTAGGAGACTTGACAGCAGCTCCTGAAATTGCTGATGTCCAGGCTGAGTTCAGAGTGTGCTGAGGAGGAGGCTGTGGGCAGAGGGGTGGTGGGTAGGCACTCCAGGTAGGACTGAGAAAGAACAGTGTGCTCTGTGCTTGTGGTTGGAGAATAGAGTGAGAGATGGGGCTGGAGGGGTAAAGAAGCTCGTCCTGAGGGACTTTAAACTGGGAAGAAAATTAGCATTTCAGGGAGATCTTTCTGGAGATGGACCAGACAGTAGCAGCAGGGGAAAGCCATTAGACCTGCAGGAATCCAAAGTAATAAGATGAGAGCTGGCAACAGGCCAAGCGGGCCGAAAGTCAGTTGTGGAAAGCCAGCATCTTCTCTGTGTGTCCCAGGTGACCCCCCTCTTGGTCACTCTGCCCTCTAGGCCCCCCAGCCCCCTGCCTGAGAGCCCCTCTCTTCTCAGTGCCCTCCCCCTGTGGTAACAGCAAGCTGGGGCAAAACAAAGCAGACAATCTTTGAATGCTTTTATGAAGACAAATTTTTTAAAAAGCAGCCATTTAAACCCACACAAAAATTTGCAAAAGCTGTGAAAGTCATCTTATCCAATGTACTTTTCAATAAACTTCTATTAAATAGCCATTGAAACAATTGGACAAATTGGTCATCCACTACCCTGGCTTCTGACATACTGATCTAGAATGAAACCTACCAGTGACATACCTTTCATGGTTCCAAGCACCACTTACTGGAGTTGAAATCCCTATAATTCCTTACCCCTGTGTAAGTGCCCTGCCAGTAGCGACTGTCACCCCTTCCAGTATCACCCTTCTATTGAAAGAGTGGTATTTTAATTGGGTGCAAAGGGAAAATGATTTGATTCCACCTTTAATCCCTTTAAATCTTTCGGAGGGCTCAGTTTTCCTTGAATTTGGATAGAAACTTGGGCAGGTGTCAGAACTTTTTAGTCACCCTTAGGTTAGAGAAGAAACAAAACATTAAAAGACTTTTAGTGCCAGGAACCATTATTCAACAACGATCACGCCGCCCAGCCTGTGTGTGAGCTGCCCAGCCTCACTGAGACTCGAAACTTCATTTCAGTTGAAACCTTCTGTTTTCTCCTAGTTGAGACTCACTTCAGACGCATGGTGGGCCTATGGTTCATGGAGGGAATGGAGAAAAATAAAAAAGCACAGACAAAACATGGAGGAAAATTCAAGGAGCTAAAGATATGGAGAAAGCCACAGACACTTCACTTCCCTCGCTCAGTATGTCTAATGTTGCAGAGAGCTTCAGAAGATCAAGACTAAATAAAGACAACTGAGAAGGATGATGAGCAAAGGTCATGGGGATCCTTCAAGGAAATGGCTTTGGCTGACTGGTGAAGGCAGAAACCAGACCTCAGTGAGCTGAGGCCAGAATGCAAAGTGAAGAAACGGAAGCAGACAGAGTACAGGCTAACCCTTCTCATTGGCTCTGTGCTTAGAAACAAGCTTTAAAAAAAAAATCTCTGCGAGTACCAACAAATTGAGAGTAAAGATTAAAAAGCAATAACAACACAGAGCCAAGAAAGCCAAAGAGAATGGAGAGGGGTCTACAGACTTCAGACGTCGTCGAAATGCTGGAGGCTGGAAAGCACACAGGCTAGTTGTTAGGGGTCTGGCAGACCGAAGGGAACTGAAACCCAAGCACAATGATGAAAGGCCAAAAAATAAAGCAGAAGCACCCCAGAAAAGCTGCGGAATTGGGGTAGCTAGTACCTCTGAAGAAGATGGAGTGGCTAAAAAACCAAGAGAGTGATTAAAAGAAATAGTTGTATGAGCATTTTTTTAGGGAATCTGATGTAAATACTAAAAGAACCAGCAGAGAGTTGAAAGTGGTTTTCACTGGGCAGAGAGAACCAGAAGTGAGCCTGGGTGGAGCAGGGGTATTTTTGCTACAAGCTGTGCTAAACAGTAGGTGGTCTTATCTGACCGATCAGTATCTATGCCCTGCTGATTGTTAAACATTTTCAACATCACTAATTTTTTTAAGCCTTATGGTATTATTTGCCTTTGTAAACTATATACATGAATTAATTTGATCAAAATAATTAAATGAAAAGAATGTTATGCTTTCCATAGAGAAAGATTAAGTGATAGGCTTCGAAGGAGAAAAAATGGTATGGTATACAGAGTAAAGAGAGATTTTTGTGGTTAGAAGAGATTTCATCATGATTATAGGCTAAAGTTGGGGATCTGACAGAATGGGAAAGATTGAAGCTTTCAGAAGAGGGTGCAAAATTATTGAAATAAGGTTGAGGAGGGGATATGAAAAGATGTAATCAGAGCCTTTAGGAGAGGATTGCCTTAGAAATTAGTGAATTTGCTGTTCCTACAATTTCTTTTCTTTTTTTAAAAATTAATTCAATTAACATGTCATGTTTTACTGATTTGGGTACCGGAAACACATTCTCCTGCTTGTCTCAAGCAAATTAATTTTGTTTAATTAACTTTGAATTTTCTTAAATACTAGAAGTTGGTTTAATTAGGCATACATTCAGGAACCTATTCTGTAGATTAATTGGCCAAAATATACTATGTTCTGAGTGTGTAGTATACTTAATTCCACACTTTCAAAGAATACCAGAGAGGCCAGCTGGTCTGCATTTCATGGAGAGTGTTTTGTTTTGTGTTCCTACCATTTCTTACTATAGGTTGGAATCGATTTTATAATAATATTATAATTTTAAATTTTAGTTTGATGGTAATGACTAACACCAACACAGTGGCTGTTGACGATAATCAGAAGAAAAATAGAAATTATTGTGAGGCAGTTGCCGGGAACAGTAAGAGTAAGGTTTGTTGACGTACAGTGTAAGACAGGTAAGACGTGATGACGATAGGCTTTAACCCCAAGGGGACTGGCCAGTCACATGTGTCTCTGGGTCCTCAATATCTAGAGCAGCAGGCTGATGACCTTCCAGCATATTATTAAACAGATTTGCAAATGTATTTGTACACTTTACCTGAAGACAGAAATCGACTGTGCCTCGTAAATTTATGTATACCTATCTTTCCAGTGTGTGTAGATGCTATTAAAATTAATAAGAAACAAACTTATTTAAGTTGTCACTGATTTAACTGTCACTTCCTTCCCCTAATAACAGACATTAAATAATAATTTCTATCATGTGTATAACATGAGATGGTTGATCTAAGTGTTTTTTAATGTTTCTATTTGTTGTAAACATTAATACTGTTTACTGAAATCTTATTTTGCTTTACTTCCAGCAAAATGAGAAGATTGCATTTTCTTCATGAGGTTGGATATGGTGGCAACTTGCTTTGGCCAATAAAATGTAAGTTGAAGTAACATATGTTGGTTTCAGGTAGAAGCATTTAATTGCCAGTGTCCAAGGACCCAACTTTCTCGGGCCCTGTGGTGGTGACAGTGGAGACATGTGTTGCAGGGACACCATAGAGTCAAAGCAGCCTCAGAATGCGGGGCCCGCACATGGGGAACACTTTCCCTGGAGAGTCACCAAGACTCACAGTAGATTTTGCATGAGCAAAGTTAACTTTTGTAGTTAAGCCACTGAGAATTTGTTGTTAAACCATACGTATATGGTTTTTACTGCGGCATACACTAGCCAATACTGATGGATAGAGACTAGATATCCAGATACAGTGTCCATAGTCCAAAACCTTAAGAACTAGGAAGCATGGAACCTAAATCAGTCTCTGTGTGAGCAGTATTTGAGCTGATCGAAGCGTGCTGTAAAAGTTTTTCCCATTTTTCTTGAGTTTTGTAGTTCCAGACTGAAAAAAGACTACCAAACATGTGGATCAAGTATTTCCAACTGTGTCCCTAGCCATCTGCATGATAATTTGCATTGTCTTACAAATGCAGACTCCTGGACCCAGACAACAGACCTCTGACTCAGACTCTGGGAGAGGCTCTGGATCTGTATTTCAAACACACTCTGTAAGGGTTCTTATGCTTCCCAAAGACTTAAAACCATTCCTGTTGACCAATACTTTTTAAAGTAGATTATATACACCTTAGCAGTGTAAAGATAATCTGGTGGGTAAAATAACAGAACCTATATTAATTTATATGTTTTATTGAAAAAGTAGGAAGAAAATAATCTTTATGAATATTTAAAAATGGATCGGCACATGTGTCTGCATTCATAACACAGTCACTCAAAAGGGAGGGAAGTGGGTTTGGCTGGGGTGGGGGGAAGTGGTGGGGAGAAAATGCAGACAACTGTAACTGAACAATAATAAAGTAATTAAAAGAAAAACGAAAACATAATCATTCAGTATTTGTTGAGAGCCCACTCCATGCAAGGCACTGTTCTAGCTCCTGCGGCTACAACTGCAACAGCACGAAGTCAAAGAGCTTCCCTTTCTAGTGGGAGAAGCAGGCAAAAGAGAATAAAGAATAAATACATAGGATGACATAACAATGACAAATGCTATGCGGGGTGAGAGAGAGACAGAAATAGTAGAGAGAGACAGGAGGATTGCTATTTTTTTACAGGATTGTCAGGGAAGACTTTGGGGAGAAGTTTGCCTTAGAGCAGAAATCTGAAGGTGAGTGAGCAGGCCGTGCAGATTCTAGAAGCGGCGTGTCATGGTCAGAGGAAATGGCTAGGGAAAAGCTGTGGGATAGAAGCATGTTTGCTGTGGGGGGTGTGCTTGGTCAGGGGGACCAGTGTGGCTTGAGGGGGAACAGGAAGCTAGGGGTCAGAGTATTGGAGGAGCAGGCAATTGATCATGTAGAATTTTGTAGGCTACTGTAAAGATTTTGGATTATTCTGTGAATGAAATATAAAGCCATTGGAGGGTGTGAGCCCTCCAACACTTAGGTGTTAGATGATGTTGACAATTTAGTAGAGGAGATGAGAAGATGTGGCCACTGAAGTGATAGGCGAATAAATGGAAAATGATGGCACGGAGGCAAAGAGAAGGAAGGAGAGTGATCAGCAGCTGTGTCTGGTGCATCTCCAGTGAGGTGATGACCTTGACAAATGTAATTTGGGTAGGATGGTGCAAACTCAGACCTGACTGGGTTCAGGAAAGAATGAGAAAAAGGAAATTGAGCACAGCATGTTTTTGAGAGTTTAGATGTAAAGGGGCATGGAGGAAGGGGGTGATATTTGGAGGGGGTGATGGAGTTAAGATAGGGTTTGTATTTCAAGACAGAGGATCATATGTATGTGTTTGATAAAGGAACACTACGGATTATATAAGATTATATAATTTGATTTTGGCGAATATAATCATTAACATAATCTTCACAAATGGACGTGTGGCTCAGACGTTCTTATAGTAAAATGAGTGCTGGATCAAAAGCAATGCCAAAATACAACAACAGCAAATAAGAAAATGACAAAGTATGTCATTGGGTTAAAAACAAAGAAAATCTGATCAGATATGATGGAAAGTTAAGTTTGTCTCATAATCAGACTATCTGAAATATAGATTTACATCTAATATTATTAATGATAAATTTCTCCCTATGTGTTGGTGTATGTTGCTCCTTGTGAGCTATCTTTTCAAGCTAATATGATGTTTAAGTCCAATGAAAAATTTCAAAACTAATGAAGTATATTTAGTGACATTATTCCATTAAAGATTAATGGTGAAAAGTTACTAAAATATTATTTATGTGTTTGAAATTTTGTTTTTAAGGTGCATTTATTTGTACAGCAGTGTATTTATTACTTAAAAGTAAATATATTCATATACACTGGAAACACATATTCAGTGATTTTTAGCAATTACTACTATAGCCCAGTCATCTATGAAACATGATTTAACTTCTTTAGCTAAGGCTGCTTTTTTCTGTACATAGATTTTTTTTTTGTCCTTTCCTTGGTATTTGTAATGATGTAGCAATTATTCTGATGTGAACTTTATCTTTTCATTCTAGGCAGGACTACAGTGAAACCATTTCAGATAAATTGCAAGTCATTAGAAAATGAAGAAACAATCTCTTATTCAAACCCAGCATGCTTTACCTCTGCATTCTTCCGCCCCTGCCATTTCCTTGTGTTTTGGCCTTTAACCTATGAACAAAAGAAAAAAAGCTCAACTATGACCAACGTGAGAAAAAGCACACCAGTTTCCTATTCTACTGCTTTTTGTAAAAAAGTAGAAAATCTCCTTCTATTGCTAAATAACTGTAAGTGACTTTACCTTTCTGATTCTGTTTCCTCTTCTATAATATGTGGAAAATGAAATAATATCCTCACAGAGTTGTTGTGAGATCAAACAAAAAATACATGGGAAACAAATAAACATTTAAGATCCTATACAAATGCTAGTATGATGGTAACTGTAGTTGATTGCATATGGCTCCAATTCTTCTACCCTCCCTTCATCCCAGTCCTGAACTGTCCTCTCACTGGGGCCAGGTGCATTTTCCTACCTCTAGACTCCGGGCTTGGCCATGTGACTTGCTTTGGGCAATAGGATATCAGAAAATGTGACACAAGCAATGCTTAGAAAGTACTTGTGTAACTGGGTTTGTCCCTTTGCTTTTCTGCCATACCTCTGAGAAGAACGCGGCCAGGCGAGCAAAGAAGAACCATCCCAGCAGAGCCTGGCTTGGATCAGCTGATCCCCAGCCAAGCTGAAGACTTGTGTGGTAGGAAATACATGTGTATGCCCCTGATATTTTACGGTGATTATATTATTATAGCATTAACCAATTGATATACTCATGATTTCCCTGGAAAACTTTAGGGAAAAAATAGAGAAGTTTCAAAAAGAGTAAATAATATAAAATTTTGTCTTTTATCTGGAAACAAATAAAAACACATATCCTGAAAATTAACCATATCAGAAGCCCTTCCACTGAAAGAGTTTTAGGCCCCTGTGGCCTCAGTTCCTTCTCATCATGTCTTCCCTAGCAGTTATTTTCCCCAAATTGTTTTGGGTTAAATTCCATTATTTTTGCCTTAGAGATGAAAAAATTACTGGTCTTTTTTAAAATATATACATGTATAATGAGTGTAAGATGACTGAAATTTTGTAATTTTCATTTTAAAAAAATAAGAAACACATAGACATGTAACAAATGGGGTTAAAGGGGTGCCTTTAAAAATTCTATTTCCTTCATTTCCTTATCCATTCAAACCACTCACTCAGCCCTCGCCTCAGATAAACCAGTCAATCGTCCTTTGTAAATCTTCCCAGACATCATCACTCTATGTGTGAGCCCTTATTTGACTCTCCAACTCTGCCCTCAACGCCTGTTCAATTTGCATCCCATGGTCCTTTAATTAGTCTCTCAAAGGGCATTCTGATGGTTTCCAATATTTCCTAGCTTTCATTATTACAAATAATGTTGTAGTTAACCTTTTTATATACCACACATCATTCCCCAGTATTTATTGGAACATGAAATTGCTGAATCAAAGGAATGAGTATCTATTTTAATTTTTTTTAATATTTTATTTATTTTTTAGAGAGGAGAAGGGAGTTAGAGAGGGAGGGAAACATCAATGTTTGAGAGAAATATTGATCACATTGATCAGTTACCTCTGGCATACCCCCAACCAGGGACCTGGCCCACAACCCAGGCATGTGCCTGATCAGAATCAAACTGGTGACCTTTCTGTTTGCTAGATGATGTCCAACTCAGGTCACACCAGTTAGGACAGTAGTTTCAATTTTGAAAGACACTGCCCAATTTCTCTCTATTGAGGTTGTCTTCATTTGTACTCCAATCATCAACATATGACAGTGCCTATTGTCCATACCTGATCACAGACTATATACCTTATTAAACTATATTATTTTTGCAAATTTGATGTATAAAAGTGTTATCAGAGTATAGGTTTATTCCCATTTTCCCCAATAAATGAAGTTAAACATCTTGTAAAATGCATAAACTGAAGAGAGATTTTTATTTCTTTCTCTACCTTCTAAACATATCTTTGGCTGAGGTATACTGTATTTTTTTCTTGTGGTTTTCTTTTTTTCGTAGAAACTCTATTTGTTAAAAAGCAGCACTTTTTATGGAATATGAGTTGCAAGATATTGTCTATTGACAAATGGTAAGCCTAGTATATTTGTCATACAGAGCAGATACTTTTTAAACACTCCCTTATACAGCAAAATTATTTTCAAAAAAGGCCTTGAAGAGATGAATGAGTTATGCAGAAAATGTAAACAACAACTACTTTCTTTTATGGGAATTCAAACACAGCCGACCCCCCACACCCACAGATTCACTTTCTATGGTTACAGTCATCCGTGGTCAGCTGAGATTCCATGGAAAATTCCAGAAATACACAATTCATTAGTTTTATTTTATTATTTTTTAAAGATTTAATTTATTTATGAAGGGGAAGGGAGGGAGAGAAACATTAACATATGAGGGAAACATCTACCGGTTGTCTCTCCTGCACCCCAGCTGGGGACCTGGCCCACAACCCAGGCATGTGCCCTGACCAGGAATCAAACCAGACCTTTTTGTTTGCAAGGTGGCACTCAATCCACTGAGCCACAGCAGCCAGGAATACAATTCATCAGTTTTAAATAGCCTGCCATTCTGTGCTGTGTGATGAAATCTCATGCTGTCTCACTCAGTTCTACTTGGCATGTGGATCAACCTTTGTTCAGGGAATCCACACTGTCTAGGCTACCCATCCATTAGTCATTGGGTTATCAGATCGACTCAATAGTACTGCAGTGTTTAAGTAACTTAATCATGTTAACATCGCTCTAGTAACTTAATAATGGCCAAAGCCATTCACATAACTTTGGTTATAACACACTTTAATTGTTCTATTCTATTATTCATTACTGTTGTTAATCTCTTACTATGCTTAATTTATAACTTAAAATAAAGTCTATCATGGTAATGTATGTTTAGGAAAAAAACATAGTATATACAGGGTTCAGTACCATCTGCAGTTTCAAGCATCCACTGGGGTTCTTAGAAAGTATTCCCCATGGATAAGGGGGACCCACTACATTATATGTGAAATCATGTGTGTAACAAATAAAATTATAAAAAGTAAAATGCATAGTACAGTACAAATAAGGATAAAAGTAATAGGTAAATAGACTATTTTTAACTACATTAATGTACTTAATGGAAGAGGAAAAATTATACCTGTATGCAGGTCTATTGCAATACTAAATAATAATATTACAGTTTAACAATGATTTAGTACATTAAGAAAAAAGAATAATAAACTTTAAAGATATTATTCTCCTAGCTTTGGATTTAGTTTGCTCTTCTTTTTCTAGTTTTTAAGGTGAAAAGGTAGATTATTGATTTGAGATCTTTTTGTTTTTATTGCAGGCATCTACTGCTAAGAATTGCCACATCCCATATGTATTGGTATATTATACTTTTGCTTTCATTCATCTCTAAGTTTTAACTTCCCTGGACAGTGGTTGTTTAAGAATATGTTGTTTAACTTCCACACATTTGTGAACTTTTTAGTTTTCCTATTACTGACCTCTAGCTTTATTCCATTGTCTTTAGAGAAACTACTTCACGTAATTTCAATATTTTTAAATTTATTGAGACATGTTTTGTGGCCTAAGATACGGTGTATCCTGGAAAATGTTTCATGTAAAGTTGAGAAAAGTGTGTATTCTGCTCTTGTTGTGTGGAGTGCTCTATAAACATCTAGTTGTTAGGTAAGTTTGGCTTAGAGTGTCCTTAAAGCCTCCTATTTCCTTGCTGATCTTCTGTCTAGATTTTCTGTCTGTTATAGAAAATGAGATACTGAAGTCTGCACCTGTCACTGTAGAATCATCTCTTCCTCCCTCCAATTATGTCAATATTTGAATCATACATCATGGTTCTCTTGCTTTTGTGTGTATATGATTATTATTATTTTATGTTCTAATAAACTGACTCTTTTATCGGATCTAATGCTCTATTGTATCTCTTGTAACAAGATACAAAGTCAGTTTTGTCTTATATTAACATGGACACTCCAGCTCTTTTTTGGTTACTATTTGCATGGAATACCATTTTCCAGTCTTTTACTTTCCAACTATTTATGTCTTTGGATCTGAAGTGAGTCTCTTGTAGACAGCATATAGTTGGATCATGGTTTGTTGTTTTTTAAAATAAATTCTGCCAATCTCTGCCTATTATTTGGAGAATTTAATGTACTTGCATTTAAGTTAATTGCTGATGAGGAAGGCCTTACTCTGCCTTTGGCGTTTTCCCCTGTGCCTTGTGCCCTTTTGTCCTTTAGTTCTTCCATTACTGCCTTGCTTTGTGTTGATGTTTTGGGTGTGAACTGCCTTGATTCTCTTCTCATTTCCTTTTTTGTATATTTTCTCAAAGATACTTTCTTTGTGGTTATCATGGGGATTATACTGAAAATCTTAAATTTAGAGCAATTTTATTTGCATTAATACCAATCTCGCATCAAGAGCCTATACAAACTCTGCTGCTTTACAATTCCGTGCTCTGTTTTCTATTGTTATCATCACACATTACATCTGTATACATTGTGTGACTATTAACATAGATTTGTGATTATTTTATACATTTGTGTTTTAAATCATTTAGGAAATAAAAAGAAGAGATACAAGCTAGAAATATAATAATGTTGGCTTTTGTATTTACCTGCATAAATACAAAAAAATTTACCTTTGCAGGGGTTTTTATTTCTTTATATGCCTTCAAGTTACTGTACAGCATCCTTTTGCTCAGCCTGAAGCACTCCCTTTCTTGTGGTGCATTTCTTGTAGAGTAGGTCTACTAATAACTAATGCCACCACCTGAGAATGTCTTAATTTCTCCATTTTTTAAAAAATACTTCATATGGTAAAAATACAACCAAAAAGAAATTTTGTTCAAAAAATACACTGCTATGATTGCAGTTCTAAGGATGATTTAAGTCATCTCTGGCTCCTCAGTTGTGCCCTGCAGTGTAGGCCGACTTCAACCATGGCTTCTCCAGCTTCAGGAAGGAAGGAAAGAAGGAAGGAAGAAAGGAAGGAAGGAAGGAAGGAAGGAAGGAAGGAAGGAAGGAAGGAAGGAAGGAAGGAAGGAAACTGCTGAAATCGACAACAAGGCTTAGCCAGGCCATTTACTATTCTGATTTAGCTTTCACTTCATGCTTGCACTGAGCCTAGAGATTATTTAGAGGTGTAAATTTAGCATCTTATTAGGTCTTTTCTGAGTGTGCATCTTGCCCTGGGCATGTGTGCTGACTTCTAAATTCCTGAGTATACACAGGGGCTATTGAATGCCCTAATTTCTCATGGATACTCTTTCCCTAACTTTTCCTCCCAAGCTTTAGCACTCTATTATCTGTCTCAACTGTAATCTTTTGTCCCAGATGGCTGCAGGTTGTTCGTTTGCCTTACAATGCTTTTGAGGAATGCCTGCTGTCTTTGCACTCTGAGTTCTGAATTAGGTAAAATAAAGACGAGTGTGTTGTGTTGGGCATTCAGGTTCCCCCAAAGCAGGTTAGAACTGACACAGTTATTGTTAAATAAAGTCTTCTGTGCTCTTCTAGGGCTGAGGACTAGAGTTCCACACTGGGAATTCGGATTGCCACCTCCAGGACTGCCACTGAACTGGGAACTGGGTGGGGCAAGGGCGAGCAGACAGGCCACAAAGCTTTCCTGCCCCTTTAAAGTTGCCTAGTCTTTCATTCAGAGTTCACTTGGATGCTGGTGGCCTTTGACTGATAAGCAGAGTTCTGACTAAGCTAGTTCTGACAGCCTGCCTGGTTTTTCTGTCGCTTTGTGGAACAACATGTGTCAGCATCTGCATCCTCTGCCACTGTTTGCTGCCCTCGCTGTCTGCGCTGCGTGTCGCCTCCTGTGCATATTCTCTTTGTTACTCTGCTGAACACCACCCTAGTTCTTTCTTTCCGAAATGCTACCCATATAGACCTGGGCTTACAATGAACTTTTAGAGTAAAATAAAAATTTAAGGTTTCAGGGAGGGATTATGTCACAGCATGGTACCATCACCGTAGACGACCATATTGACCGAAACACTCGGCTTCCAGGCTCTTTCAGATTCCTTGGTTAGTCACACAGCGGCCACGCCCTCTGTGCTCTCAGTTTTCTGCCATCCTTCCCAGAGTCTCCTTACATCTCGGCCAGTGCAGGTTCAGTAAAACCGAACTTCTCATTTCACTATTCAGAGAGATTTAAGTCTATGCCACGGTCAAGCACATCTGCCACTGACGTAGTCCACGTCCGTCAGAATGTTTTTTTTAAAGTATTCTACTTTTTTTTTAAGATTTTTTATTTATTCATTTTTAGAGAGGGAAGGGAGGGAGAAAGAGAGAGAGAGAGAAACATCAATGTGCAGTTGCTGGGGGCCATGGCCTGCAACCCAGGCATGTGCCCTGACTGGGAATCGAACCTGTGATGCTTTGGTTCACAGCCCACCCTCAGTCCACTGAGCTACGCCAGCCAGAGCAGAATGTTTTCATATAAAAAGGAGTGGGGCTCTTTGTTACCCAGAAGAAAATCTGCTCCCAGCTTCAAAATAACAAAAATTTCATCCAGCTGTGTATGTTTTATTTCATTCTGACAATACAGATACATTTTAAAACTTCTTTGAACACATTTATGTCATCTCTGTGGTAACTTTCATTTAAAAGTAATTATTTCTCAGATTCCATTCTTTTCTAAAGTAATATTTTAAGAAGTTCTGAAATTTTCACAGATACTAATTCCTCTCAAAATGCTGTCTGTTAAATAAAGACAACTTTATTATCGAACGATTGTTCAGTTTAAAAAAAGAGGCTCTTCTTTTTGTAAGTGAAAACTACTATTCCCTATTTTGTTTTTTATTCTACTTTTGTTCCAGGAACTGAAAATGTGGCTGAAGTGTCTTTTTTTCCTCCAAAAAACAAGTTTTCTTATCATAAATCAACACACACTTATTTGGTATTTTAAAAAGAAGAATGAAAAATGAATGAAACAGAATTTCTGAATTCTGAAAATTCATAAATGCATAAAACAGAAAATAAGTCACCAGTAATTCCGTCACTCAGAGACACCAATGGTCATGTTTGACACAGACCCTCCAGGAACTTCTAAATCGCCATTTGCATAGGCAGCTGCATGTGTGCATGTATGGGTGCATAGACAGATACAGCCTTGTGTATGTATATTTTTTATTGAACAAAATCAAGATTTTAGTAAGGTTTTTTTAAAGCAAATAAAGAATGCATTATTTTAATGGGTACATGATAGTTTATTTATGGATGTACAATGATTTAATCATATTCTTATCAATGAAGACTCAGTTTATTCCCATTTGTTCTCTTTTAAACATTGCATATATATTTTAAAACTTACAGGAAGCTTAAAGTGTGTAATTATGATTTCTCAGATAGTTTTATTTAAATTTTTGCTTCTATAAATTGGCATTGAGACAAAAAACAGTTTTTGGAATCCTGTTTCAGAATGTTTTAATCACCAAAGTAGGCAATGCTCAATAAATATCTAAAAGGTCTTCAACATCTCTAACCTTAATAGACGGATTTCCAACCTGGCTACAATCTGTCATTTCAGTTTTAACCCCCTGAATTACTCACAAAGTCTCCACTTTGGTCACAGCGTTTATTCATCTGGAGCAGCCTTTGCTATCCTTCTGCCACAGCACTTGCTGCTTCTCCAGGCTGGAGACGCTGGAAATCACTTTCTCTTTCTCTTCGCCTATCACATCTAATCCAGAATTACAGGTCTAGCTCAAATCCTACTTGATCCATAGACTCTTCCTACCTCCTAACAAGAAGGAATTTTTGCTTCTATAAAGTCCCTTGGCACATGATATTTGCACCATTTTTTGGCAGTTAAGTATACACCGTCTTGTAACAGTTCCTTCTTTTGTGTTTTCAAATGTTAAAACCTTGCTTGTTGTTTCCTCATTGGCATATTCATGTGACCCTGCTACAGCTGCACGGAAAGACTGCTGGCCAGATCAGTCTTGTCTTTCGCTCAGTGCTACAGTTTGCACATAGAAGGAGCTTTGTAAATACTTATTTATTTAATATGAATGCTGTAAGTTACAGATCTATATTACTAAAATCCCTATTCAGTTTAATTCCTAGGCACAGATAAAAGCATACAGAAAAGCAATTTCTTAAGGCTCTTTCATCAAGATAGTAAAAAAGTCTTTGTTACTGACTAACACACTGCTGTTGTTGGTAACTGGACTATGTAATCTTTAAATCAAAATAGTGGCTCAAGATTTTAATGTTTTTATAATATTTAACATATTTTCTTAAAGTAGTTTGCATAAATACTGAATCACTTACCTTGCAAAAACTTAAGTAGAAGCACAAAAGTAGCAGAGTAACGTGAGCACACTTCATGTTGGAGACATTCAGGGTCGGCGTCTCTCCTGGGGATGCTTCTCTACTCTGATAGTTTTTTCAAATTTAATATTTAACCTCTGAAAAAATATTTAGAAAGAGCAAGCCTCCTCAAGAGCTTTGGACTTTTGAACTTGTAGAGAGTTTGGCTACAGTCCAAAGAGTTTACCGTAACTGAAACAAAGCAAAACAAAAGTCCTTCCCAGTAAGTAGCTGAAGGAGGCAACCAACAGGGACTGCGTTTTCTCCAGAGGCAGCTGATTTCCCCTCTTGGAATTGAGTAAAACCTCCATTCTGTTTTCTAAGGGAGACAGAAACTACACTGGAAGACAATTTCTTAGGCTTTTGTTAAAATATTTAAAATGATAACATTTTCCCTCACAGTTGAAGCCTGTGTGATGGCAAAAAAGGAATAGTACATCAGATTGAAGGCTATGCTGAATACATTGAAAATCCTCAACAAAACAGCCTCTTTACCATGCACTGGCTGTCTCTGATCAAGCCTTACACTCCGAGTGAAAAAAACACCTTTTAAAAATGAGCATTCTTTTCCTGGCACCAACTATAGTGCTGGATTCATTTATATTTGTAAAATAAATTTGTGACAGCAGAAATGATGTCACAGTTTGTGTTCTCCTGAAGCAGACATGACACGGAATTTGGGAGGTGTGTGCAAAATATTTATTAGAAATGAACTTCAGTGAAAGAAAGTGGGAAGGGGCAGGAACAAGCAGAGAGAGCAGTCAGACTGCAATGCAGGTTTGTCACTGCCTCGGTCAGCCTATGGAGAGCTCTGGAGTGACTGTGGCTTGTCACCTGTCCCGGGGTCAGGCAGAAGTGACTGGACCTTTAAACCCTGCCTTGCTCTCTGTTACCTGGTGTAGGTTGCTCAGGAAATGCACACCCTTAGGTGAGGCAGACCCTGAAGGAACAGACAATTAGATTCGGTCAGAAGTAGGTGTCTGCTGACCATACTCCTCATAGCGAGGCAGCAAAACCTCCCTTGAAGGAGGGACATGGGAAAATCATTTCCACCATTTATGCCTTTTACATTATTTTCATCTTTTACATCTTTCAGATCTACTTACCATATGTGCTCCAAAAGTGGCCCCTTGAAAATTGCAGTGGGCCTCTCTTTCTGAGGAAAAAGTTAAAAGGGGGAGGTGATGGGAAAAACTACAGACCCTGCCCTTGTCATTGATCTTGGGGCTGCAATTGGTACTCATCTTACCCAGTCTAGATTCCCTTCACCCTGACCTTCCACCTCTGCCAGCTCCAGCGGGTTACCTGAGGGTGGGGCCCACAACCCCTCCCAGCGGTAGTTACCATTTTGTTCTAGTTGCTGCTTCTACCCCTTTCCTGTCACAAGAGACACCAAAGCAGCTATACAATCCCACACATATCATACAGCAGCAGTCCTTCTGCCTCTGAAAGATCAGGGCCAGTTACCCTGTGATGGGGGTCACTCCTCTTCTTCCCCGCTGGTCTCCAGGCGCCAGGAACCCAGTGTGCAGCAGGCAGAAGGCTTAGCTTATAATTCAGTGTGATTCTTGCTGTGCCCTTGGCAGAAGTGTACTTCCTCTGGGGAACAAGACCCCTAACCCTGCAGGATCCAGAGCGGTGGGGCCAGGAAGTAAGAAGTCCCCAGTTGGCCATTGGGAAGAGATAGAACTGGGAAATTGCTATTGTACAGATGGTATATGATATAGTCTAGGAAGAAAGGGAAAGTGCTTTGGGACACTTCCCCAATTTACATATCTGTTAGTGGAGACTGAGAAGTAACAGCCAAGAGAGGAACAGCAAGACAGGAGACTTTCATAAAGGTGATGGTTACATGTGGTCATTCCTGATTCTGTTCCATGGGTTCCTGCACCCGTGTCTTCTTTCTCTGGGGGATACAATGTTGTATGAAGGTCTTCGATTCAATGCATTTACTGTTTCCAGGAGGATAGCACCCAGTCTTCACAGAGAATTGCCTCGAGCAGGCTGTTCCAATGTTCCCTGACATTGGATCTGAATGGTGCTGCACGGGGTGCCTAGTGAAGCATTGTCATAGGCTCATGCTCACATCTTCTTTGCTGTAAAGTGGGTCCTCTTGACCAACAGGATGTCATATGGGACCCCTGTTGAAAGATTAAATACTTTGTAATCCTTTGGATCAGATCCTAGCTGAGGCCCGCAGACAGGAATGGGACCTGCTAATCTATGATGTAAGTCAATGCCTGTAAGAATGTGCCACTGGCTCTTTGAAGATCAAAAGGATAGACTGTGGCAATTTACCACCAGGTGGCTAATTGGCGCAGTTTTGGGGGTCTGCACTGTGGCTGTCAGATTGAACATTTGTTGATGGCTGCAGCTAAATAAACCTTGGGGGTCCATGCTAATGACCTTGTGGGTAACCTCTATCTCTGCTACCATGGCCACTTGATTCCTGTGCCCCTCGTGTTAGCATTGGGGTGGCTGATGACTGAAACCGCTATCAGTTGGTTGAGTCATTCTGCTGGTTATTAGTGCCTTTTCTCTGGTGGATGTTAACATATAATACAAAGATTGTTACACTTCATCCCCACTCCTATATGCACATCCACAGGTTCCTACCTCAGACTTTCTTGGTCTTAATCTCTTAATATTTTTAATTCTAGGGGGGAAAAAGAGACAGTTAGGCAATCACTATTGCCTGTGATTCCACGTATAACCTAACCTTAGGCCACTTCTTTTTCCACAGAGGGAAAAGTGTACGGCCAGGTGCGCTACAGAAGCTCTGCCCTTTGGGAGAATTTTCCTCACCAGTGTCTTTTAAAACCACTCTTGTGATTGCAATGAGCTGGCTCATCTGTACACCAAACACAGGTTTTTCTCTCCTCTGTTAGCTGGTCATACCAGATTCCCCATAGAGCCACAGGGGTGAGCTGAGAGAGGGGCACAGGTGCAGCAATTTGGATTTGGGGTACAGAACCTGGGCTACCTGCTCATGCACTTTGCTTGTGCCCTTGGGTCCTTTTTGTGTTTGTTTCTGGATATAACACTTTCATATTACCTTTTTACTAGGCCCGCTCAGCCTTATGCTTCATGGGTCTGTTAAGACCCAGCTTATAATGGGCATTTCTGGCCACATGGTGATATAGTGTCCCATCTTCAGTTATTCCACATTTACTAGGATCCAGTAGTCAGAGGTTGTTTCTCAGAAAAAGCACACTTTTGCTGCAGATGGCATGGCCTTGTTCTTGAATCCCAGGGTCCCGTATTGAGGGAGAACCCACTGGATCTTCCTCAAATACTATATAATGTTTTTTTCTCACTACTGACACCTGCAACACCATGGGGTCTTCTGGATTGTTTCAGAACCCTTTCCTGTTCTGGCAGCCAGAGCACTACTCCTTAGGGTGAAATATTCCGAGAAAGCAATTATTCCCAAAAGGGATTATTTCCCCAAAAGCTCACTAAGTTTTGTGCCACCTTCTTTATGAAAGGAAATTCAAGATGAAACAATTCGTTTTTTATTTCAGAGAATATGTCCTGGCAAGTTCCTGAGCATCGGTTTTCTAAAAATGTTACTGTTATGCCAGGTCTTGTCTCCTGCCTCCGGAGTGTATGTGTCTCGTGAAGGCATTCAGCATTCGAGGCCTTGGAGAAAGAGCCTGGGGAGGAAATGTGTAAATCAAGCAGAGACATCTTGTGTCAGAAAACAAGAAAGCTATCAGAGGCCAGTGAATGGTATAAAAAGACATAAGACCCACTTTGAAGGGGCTATCATATGCCAAAGATGAAACAATTTAAGCATTAAAAAGAACAATAATATAAAGGATTGAAATAAAAATTTAAAATAATGAGGTTCTTTATTTCATCTAATAACTGCTGAAGAAATAATAAAATTAGCATATTACTGTTTTGCAGCCCCTCATGAACCAATGGAGCTAGGAGATGGTCATCAATAGCTACTAAAACCAGAAAAGCTGGGAGGAAACTTTATTTTTATTTATTTATGTTAAAGATCTTATTTATTTTTAGAGAGAGGGGAAGGGAGGGATAAAGAGAGGGAGAGAAACATGGATGTGTGAGAGAAACATGTATGTGTTGCCTCTTGAATGCACCCTGCAACACAGGCATGTGCCCTGCCCGGGAATCAAACTGGTGATTTGCTTTGTGGGATGATGCCCAATCAACTAGCCATTCTGGTCAGGGCACTTTATTTTTTTCACAGTAAAAAAATTTTTACATTTACAATTAGCCAGCTAGACTCAGTTCAGGTGACTTCAATTTTGTTGGCAACATCCAAAGCATCATAGTCAGGAGCCAATGGGACATAGGACTTCCTTTCTCTATCAGGCCTCATCAGGGTGCTGGCCTTGACCACGTCAATGTCACAGAGCTTCTTCAGAGCCTGTCTGATGCGCTAGTTGGGCTTGACATCCACAGTGAACACAAGTGGATGGTTGCCTTCCGTCTCCTTCAGGGCTGACTCGATAGCTGCGGGGAGCTTGATGGCGGTGTAGTGGCCAAACTTGTTTCTCCAGAGGGTGTGCTTCCCAGCACGTTTGGGCTGCAGGATGGTGGGTGACAAGTGATGGTTCCTGCTGTTGTTGTTCTTCTAGTCCTCCTCCTTCTTCTGGCTGTGAATGCCTCTCAGCACTGGTTTCTTTGCCTTCAAAGCCTTTGCTTTGACTTTGGCTTTAGGAGGGGCAGAAGCTTCCTTCTTCACTTTTGGTGCCATCTTGGTGAAAAGAAAAAGTGGAAACATTTTAGTAGACAAACCAGGCTGGTACGAATCCTACTTATCAATCTTAACATTGTTAAAAGAGAGACAACCATACAGAATGAGCTTCCTCATGTGATGCTATAGGAAGATTTTGCAGAAAATAAAAAGTTGATCCTGAACATAATCAATTCTCCAGATCTCACTGAGAACAGGGAAACATGCTTCATACCACCAAGAGGATGGGAAATCTACCAGATAAAAGATACTTTCAACAAATAAATGCCATGAACAAAATAAAAGCAGGGAGAGGAAGCTGATAAAGAATAAAAGACATTTAAGAGATATATCAATCAAATGTAATTCATGGGCATAGTTTGGATCTCCACTTGATCAAACCAACTATTAAAACATTTTGAAATAATTTGGGAAAAACGTACATGGACCGTTATTAACTGATACTAAAGAATTACTATTTTTGTTAGATTTGATAATGGTATGGTGCTTATGTTTAAAAAGGTCTCTGCTAGACATTTATAAATTAAATGGTATTTGGGGCTTAATACAAAATATACTATTAAAAATATATATACTCTAAAAATCTAGGGGTCTGTAGATGAAGTAAGATCTGCAAAGAGCTGGTAATTATTGAAGGTGGATTATGGGTACATAAGGACTCATTATAATGTTCTCAACTTCTGGTCATGTTTGAAATTTTAATAAACTTTTTAAAAAGGAAGTCATGAGTTCATATTAATATTTCCAATTTAATGGCAATTTGACTAAGTCCTTTTAAAATTTTGTTCCAATATAAAGTTTTAAGCCCCTTTTCTTCTCTGTTATTTATAATATCTCCTTACCAAGTATTTTAATTAGATTTCTTAACTTCAGTAACACAATGGATGTATGCTTTCTTAGATCTTGGATTCCATAATCCAAATGTACTTACATCCTTTCTGCTCCACCCATCTCTTTTATAATCTCTTTGTTGATCATTCTATAATCATTCATCAACAAACAGAATCTTAGTGGATGGACAGAAATTCAAAGTATAGAGAACAGTTCAGTTAAATTCAATGAATACTTACTGGGCATCAGTTTTTTATTTTTATTTTTTACAGTCACTATTCTAAGTACTTAAGATACCAAAACATGTAAGACGTAGTTCTCTCTTCAGGAGCTTATAGTCTAATGCAGATTTCTCAGTTGAGGTCTGCAGATGTCATTAGGGGTTCTGTGAGAGGTTACTAGAGGTTCGAAAAAGACCAGAAAAAGTATTTTTTCATCTTCCCCTGAGGATGCGTTTTTATTGATGAGAACAAGCGGGGGGGGGGGGGGTTGTTGATTGGCTGCCTCCTGTATGCACCCCGATCAGGGATTGAATCCTCAGCCTAGGTGTGTACCCTGACCAGGGATTGATCTTGTGTTCCAGTCAGAGCTGGAAAAATCCTTTTGAATTTCCTTCTCCATGCAATTGCAATGCCAGCACTTGCAATGATGAATAGATCAAGCAGCCTGTTAGTAATTTTGCTAGAAATTGTTCACCTGTATGGCAGTGCTCTGCATGACTCTGTTCTTTTGGTTGAGTCTGTTCTCAGTTTTTGATGTAAGATAAGGAAGGAAGGCTGTTGCTAACTGGTGAGTGCTGAACTGTACTGAGGGAGGGATAACAGGTTGATGGCATCAGCCTGTCCCCCTTGAACTCTATCTCCGATTCTCCCCAGGCTCCCTTGCCCTCAGCCAACTGAGAGCAAACAGGATTTCCTGACATACCACATCAAAGGGTGCATTTTAATTCTAAGGAAAGGCTTTGTAAACAACTATGACTCAGAGAGCTTTCTGTTGCCGTCATGTTGTAAATATTGCAAAACATGGAGCTTGTACATTTAAAGTGAATTGTACTTTTAAGGATTTCATTTTTCTTTTATAGTTCCCATTTTGTTTGCTTGTTTTACACTTTATTAGCACCTGTTTTGCAAACATGACTTAGGGTCCAAAGTGGTGATATTGTTAAAAAGATTTTATTTACTTATTTTTAGAGAGAGGGGAAGGGGGGGGGGGACATCAACGTGAGTGAGAAACATCAATCCATACAGGCCCCAACTGGGACTAAACTCGCAACCCAGGCATGTGCCCTGACCAGGAACTGAACTTCACCTTGCAGAACGACACCCAATTACCTGAGCCACAATGTGGTGATTTTTGAGGATGAGGTGGGAGATGGAAGAGAATTCTAGGTATAGGTAATTCTGATAATGAAGAACTTACAAATGCAGCAATGGCTCCACCAAAATTGAGAAGACAATCATGAATCATATGAAAGGAACAAATAATTTTAAATGGCCTTTGAAATGCCAGAGTAAAATTTGCTAAAAAAAAGTCAGTGACCTTCAGTAAGAAGGTCCAAAAAAGCAAGTTATTAAGTAGTAGAATTTTTTGATTAAAAAAAGGAAAAAGCCCCACAGTTGGTAAGAAACTCACAATTCTATTATGTAAATTTAGAGTAAAATGCTAGAATAATATATAACGTAAGAAACTAAAAGTTTCTTTGTTGAAGTTTGATAAATTGATGCAATTGATGACATGTCGCATGGTGCTGAAGAGATTTCGTGTAACAAAACAAAAAACTTTTTATCCACACTGATGGATCAACAGATTTCAATAACAAATGTCATGTGGTAGCATTTACAGGATATGTACATTGTGGTAACATTCAAGAAAATTTTTCCATAATAAAACGCTGCCCAAAACAAAGGCCAAGAGACATTTACTGTTTTGTCTTCAGACTGGAAACAAAGGTACATTTTGGAGGAAGTGTGTTGGCATCTGTATTGATGGTACCCCATCAACAATTTCAGCATCACTTCCTGAGAAAAAGAAAACCCTGATGTATTCACAACATACTGTTTTCCTCCCAGAGAAGTACTGGTGTCAGACATTTTTGGAGCTGAAATGAAAAAATTTCTGAGTGATGCTACAAAAATGGTGAAAGTTGCCAAAGGCCAGTTCACTCAAGAATGTTTAAAAAACTGCTTGCTTCAGCAGCACATACACTAAAATTGGAACGATACACAGAAGATTAGCACAACACCTGTGCAAGGATGACATGCAAATTGATGAAGCATTCCATATTTTTAACCCTTTTTCTTGGCACCTCTGCCTCCCACACTGAAGTGTATACGTCATTTTGTATATTCCAGTTTTTATTAGATGCATTCCTTTCAATAAAAAAACAACAACAAAAAACTATGTGGAAGCATGGACAAAGACCACACAAATTTACTGCCACATACATAAAATCTTTTGGCTTAGGAGATCATTCCTTCTCAGGAAAGCCAGCTGCCATGTTACAAGAATGCTTAAGCGCTCCGGAAGCAGGCCCATGTGTCAAGAACTGAGTCCTTTTCGCAAGACAACGTTAGCTTGCTAGGCACCTGAGGGAGCCACCTCAGAAACTGACCCTTCTTCTCCAGTCTTGCCTTCAGATGACTGTAGCCCCAGTCAACATTTGGATTGCAACCACACGAAAGACCCTAAAGCTGAACCACCAAGCTGAACTGCTCCTGAGTTTCTGACCAACAGAGATTACGCAAGAGAATGTTTATTGTTTTAAGCCACTAAGTGTTGGGGTAATTTGTTACACACTAAGGGAAACTAATACAGATTTTGGTTCTTAACAGGATATTTGAGCTGAAAAGTGAATTGTGGGAATACTTTCAAGAAAATAGTAGGCTAGATTTTGCCAAATGCTCTGAAGATCAAGAATTGCTACAGAAACTTAGCCTATTCAGTAGATATTTTTCATCACATGAACTAGTTGATCAAGTACATTCAAGGGCCTGGAGAACATATTTTGATTTCAAG
This sequence comes from Tonatia bakeri, assembly GCA_004024845.1. Lineage (NCBI taxonomy): Eukaryota > Metazoa > Chordata > Mammalia > Chiroptera > Phyllostomidae > Tonatia > Tonatia bakeri. Next base: position 24,506 of record PVIA01001030.1, read on the forward strand.
TGACAAGATTCTTGGTTTTAAATAGACATCAAGTCTTTGGAAAAATCATGGCAAAAAGAAATCTTGAAATATTTCCACTGCTGCTTGCACTTGAGAGTGAGAAAGTCTCAAGTGTCACGTTGAGACCCAGTCATCTGGGAAAATTGCAGAACAAACTGAACAGTATTTTCCCTCCCTTTCAACACAAGGGTATGACTGAAAGAGGGCTCCTTTCTCTGAATCTTCTTTGCAGTCTGAGCACCTGACTCTGGGAAAAAAGGAACTTTGTGAGTTGATGATTACAAACAACATGAAATTTACTGATTTGTGCTTCTACAAGTTCTGGATTTCTGTGAAAGAAGAGCATTCTGCCATTTACAGAGAAGTGATACACATTTTACTGTACTTTTCAACACCTTGTGCAAACAAGCTTTTTCTTATCTAATGAGCATTAAGAACAAATACAGAAATCATCTCATTTTGGTTGCAAAGGAAATCTGTGTAAGTCAGTCTTAAGATCAACTCAGAACTGAGAATACACACGGCAAAAGACAGCAAAGACTTCTTACTAAATAGGTAAATTTCATTATTTTTAGTTTCAAAAATAACACTTTTATGTATATATAGGCCTATAAATAGAGATTAACACTCACTAAAATCATTTTGCAACCTTTACTAAATCAAAGGAAAAACTGAAGTTTCCTCTCCCACTTAATTTGCATCAGAATTGATATCCTTTGTGTGTGTGTGTGAAACTACAGAGTAGGCTAATAAATAGAACAACAATAAACAGATTCACAGAGAAACATTCTTTTTTAAATTTTTAAATATTTTTTACAGAATTTATTGGGGTAACACTGGTTAATAAAATTATACAGGTTTCAGGTACACAATTCCACAGTCTCTGCTGAAAAGAGCACTGAGTTGCACAACAATGTGAACCACTGAGCTATACACTTAAAAACTAGTAATACAGTAAAGTTTATGTTACATATATTTTATCAGTTAAAGAAAAGCATTGCCAATTATCATTGAGTCATTATGTCTACAACTTGCTCATCATAAACAATATTTTTTTGGTACAGATTTGAGACATGAAAATTATTTCAAGGACACCTCCAGGATAAAGACAGAAGAAGGCTGGTTTAGTGAATGGGAAAAGGAGGTCTTGTGAGCAGGAATTGTTCAACTGCAGAGAAAGAGAAGCAAGGCAATAATGTTGGCTTGAGGTGGGCAGAGGGCAGGTGTACAGCACAGGAGGAAAATAAAATTAATTCTATCAAAGGGCTAATCAAGAGGGGGATTTTAATTTAGATTTGTTGCTAAAGGAAATGGGGAGATATTTGCGGTCCTGAGGATGACTATGGTATGGTACGTTTTAGTAAGGTCACTATGTCATCACATGCAGTACACAGAAAACTTAAGCCTGGAAGTATTTATTTTGAGGCAATTAAGATGCTTAGAATGTGAGACTGTTGTAGTTCACTGCTATTATTTCTGTGCTTTTGAATTCTTGTAGATCATATTGGGTGATATCGGGTAAGAATAACACAAGAAAGTGTGGTAGTGACTGACAACAGGAGGCCTGTAACGACAGTACAAGACCCACCTTATACAGCAGGGTTCTCCAACCTCCCAGACGTGTACCAGTCTGGGCCTGTTAGGAACCGGACTGCACAGCAAGAGGTGAGCTTGAATGTAATGCGCTGGAATCATCTATAAACTATCCCCTCCTCCCTAGTCTGTGGAAAAATTGTCTTCCACAAAACATCCCTGGTGCAAAAAAGGTTGGGGATCACTGTTATAAAGAATTAATAGAAATTGGTAGCTTTGGATAAAAGAGACAGCAACCAAGGCTGGGGCAGGAATGTTGATGATGATAAAGGAGAGTGCTGAAAGGTCTGAGCCTGAAGATTCAGAACCCAAGAGCATGAGGACAGACAGAGAACTGGAATGATGAACAATTTGGGAAGTGGAAGAGCAGGGAGCCAGAAAAGGACTGAGGACTGTGAGAATCCAAAGTTGTAGGTTGTCCCTCTAATTAGCTGCAGGCTTTCACTTCTCTTGAAGGTCCTATAAAAGTTCAATGGTTTCATCACACTGAGTTTAACGCATTGCACACCGCATAGAAATCTGTAAGACATACGCCAGGGACTGCATGTTTTTGGGCAAACAGCACGTTATTTAAATCATCATAACTACAGATCATAATGCACTTTAGGTGTTGTTTTTCAATAATTATAACATTTTTATTTACAAAAACAATTAAACAACTAATTAAATAATTAAAGTTCCTAGTACTTTTTTTTTTTAAAGATTTTATTTATTTATTTTTAGAGAGGGAAGGGAGGGGGAGAGAGAGAGAGAGAGAAAAATATCAATGTGCGGTTGCTGGGACACATGGCCTGCAACCTAGGCATGTGCCCTGACTGGGAATCGAACCTGTGATGCCTGGTTCGCAGCCCGCGCTCAATCCACTGAGCTACACCAGCCAGGGCGTTCCTAGTACTTTTTTAATGTATGGTACTGTGTAAAACATTTTCCTCTATGAAGAGGGACCAAACAAAATTTACGTATCTAGATTCGCTCCTTTTTCCATTGGTGGCACACACTCTGCAGGCTCTCATAGGAAATTTTTTCTTTCCACTCGCTGGAATACATGTAGGTTCATGCTGCTTCATATCACCTGACATCCTTTGGGGTGGATCTTTACGAGGTGCTCTCCTTGCACCCCCAGGGGAAGGGCTGGACAGATTTGTCTCTGGTTCTGGAGAGCCTTCATTATTGCCATCTGTTATCCAGTCTCTCGCCACCGATAGCAGAAACTGTTTATACTTCATTTTTGCTTGTGGATTGAGGATGTTGTACACTCTAAATGAATTGAAAAGTCCACAGTTTAGAAGGTACAGCACTACTTTTTCTGTCCATTTCATTGTTTTCCTTAGAATGGAAAAACATGAAAGGAATTGATCCGCATGGCCAACGCCTTTCACGTGAGCACTGTATTCCTTGATGCAGGAGGTTTTACAATATTCTCTTCCATTTTCCTATTTTTTTTCCTGTTGTCGAGACAGAAGTGTCATGGATCGTTGACATCATTCGGGCAACCTGCTTGTCTTTCCATGCTAGGAGAAGAATATTGCCTTTTCTGGAAAATATTATTTCACCTTTCTTCATTCTTGATGTTTCCATTTTCAAATTTGGTGGTAAATCTCTACTCTCCCTAATAGTCCCACAGACTCTAGTTTTGTTCTGTAGCAGCAACTCAGCAGTAGATATAGCATTGTAATAATTATCCTGGTAAATATGGTGCCATATGCCAAGATAGGGTCCAAGGACTGAAAGAACAGTTTCTTGCAATTTCTTTCCTTCAGCAGTGTGTATCTCCATACTGCAGATATAGCCAGTGTCACTCTTGCACACCATCCAAACGAGTAAACCATATTTTGTTATTTTTGCTGGGTTGTACATGCGAAATTTTAAATGTCCTCTCCATGGAATCATTCCCTTGTCCAAAGACAACTGTTCCTTTTATGCAGGAAATAATCCAGCACAGGCTGGATCTTGAAAAGTCTCCCCGAGCGACTGTCCATTTTGGCGTTATCATTGAAATGCCAGAATGTCCATATTTGCTCAAATCTATGGTGACTCATTGTCTGTGGAAATATAGGGTTACATATCAAAGGATCTGTTGACCAATAGTCTTTCAAGCTATCTTTTCCTGTTTGACCCATCAGAATAAATAGGCCAAGGAATTTCTTGATGTTCTTCTGTATAACCAGAGACCACTTTAGTGTTCCAGATGGTGTTTTGCATTTCATTGCGGTTTCATTGCAGTTAGTTGGACAGCTCTTTGCACAACATCTCAAACAATTCATCACCAAAAAAGAGACTGGTCACAGAGGGTACAGAGTCACACTGAGACGGAAATGTAGTGACCCCAGCATGACTTTCAAACATTTGTAAGCGTGGTGGTGTGTCAATTTCAGAGCAACAATTATCAGTAGCTTTGTCAGCGTTGGAATCATTTGAAAGCAGTGCCACCTTGCGCTTCCTTACAGGTCTAATAATTTCACTGTCAGTAGAATCAGTAGAATCGTCTCCAGAATCGTCAAAACAGTCATCCGCATCTTCAATCTCACTAGGAATATCTGATTAATTATAGTTAAATACTTCCGGAAATGTATCAGTTTCGTTGGTTTCCTTCCTTTTTCTGAGAGAGGGCATTTCTAAAAGTGCCAGGAACTTGAAGACGAAGTCTATTCAAATGACCAAAATACAATGTAACTGCAATGCTCTATGGGTTTGTGCAATTATATAGTTTTTCGTAGACTAACCTGCATGGTTTCCACCAATGAGATAGCTTCATTTGATGTGGACAAGACAGTGTGTTGACATCTAAAGTCCATAACAGATGGCGTGTGAACACGAGAAAACTCGTGAGCGGTACGCAATATGTTAAAATAACAAGTGGAACACCAAATAGAGAAACACTGAATACAAATAAATATTAAATTACACAAAGCAAAATAGAGCAGGTAACTTATGAATAATTCTACCTCTGATGTATAGAATTTAAAGTAAGTTTATGAAATTCCTTTTATATGTAGGGCTATTAGGTGCTTTCTCAAGCAGCGTATACTTTAGTTTAGAAGGCATATCATGATTCCTAATATTTCCATAGTGAAGTTTACAAAGTTCTTTCAAAATCAAAGTAACTCTGAAATAGGTACCTACCCCCATCCTCGTTCAGCGGTCAATTGTGTGAAATACCAAGGTAACGCCTCAGAAGATTCGGGTGTAAGAGAGACAACCAAAGTTACTAAGTCATCAGCTTTCTTTGGGTGAGAAGTGTTAGCGAAGCTGAAACCAGGTATCAGTGACGGGCTTAAGAACGAAGGGGAGAGGGGCTCCTTGTATACACGGTGTACGGCCTGGCAGTGCTCAAAACGTACTTGACAAAGGAATACGCTATCCCGTACAAAAGATAAAAATATGGTTTGGTTTTCTCTATCAAATAACACAGCTTCTTTAAAAATACACTGGCACCTTTTTCTTCTAGTGAAACCAAAGAACAAAAGTACTGCCACAATTCAGCCACAACCATGCGTACTTCAAAAGACTAGGAAGAAAAAAAGGACTCGAGAAAACGCAGACAAGCCTTCGGGTACCGACGCTGCGGGTCAGAGCTGCTCAGAAATGTGGGTGACAGCTGGCAACGAACTGAGGAGCGAGAGGATCACCTCGCAGCCTGAAAAGCAAGGACTCAGCGAGGAAGCTGGCATACGCCGCGGACGCGCCAGGCAGGTGGGAAACAAGCCGAACCCCTAACCCCAGACGTCTCCCAGAGCATCACGGAAGTAACGCTTCGTGCGACGTCAGGAAGCGACGGACGCCGCCATTGTGCGTCACTTCCTCGGCTCGTCGGTAGGCAAGTCTAACTGTCGTAAACCAGTGGTTGAAGTAGGACATGCTACTCTTCCAGCGCTGAAGGCTGTTTTGGAAAGTTGACGGCGTCGTTGGTCCTGCCGGTGAGTTTTGTTCGTTCGTTTTTTGTAAACCAGTTATTCGAGTTTTTGGACTCGCCCCTGCGTATGTGCGGGTACGGTGGCCTAGGAGGCTCGCGTGCGGCGGAAGTACCGGCGGGTGGGTGTGCGCACCCGGGCCAGACGCGCACGTGGGTCTGGTGAGTAGTTGTAAGGAGCTGAAGGAACAGGGAATGCTGCGGCCGGGAGGGAGGCGGGAAGGAAGGGACTGCAGCATGAAGACATTGCTGCTTGCGGGGGGAGGATGTACCGGGGGCGACGAGGCTGGTGACCGTGGGTCGGCGCTCACAGGACTATGAGGAGGAGACACTCCCCACCCTTCGGGTTCGTCACTGGCGGCTTGGTCGTTGGTTTTGGTAGCAGAGTTGCTGTTATTACTGTCCCCTTTTATGGCCTTTTGACTGAGGCTCAGAAGGGTGAGGTGGTGTACCCAGAGGTCACAGTGACCAAAAGGCGCTCACTGTTTTTCTCACCAGGTGGGAGCGAGCATGTCGTTTCGAGGCGGAGGTCGTGGAGGCTTTAATCGAGGCGGCGGAGGTGGCGGCTTCGGTCGTGGCGGCGGCAGCAACAACCACTTCCGAGGTGGAGGTGGCGGCAGTTTCAGAGGCGGCGGCGGCAATTTCAGAGGCGGCGGCGGCAGAGGCGGATTTGGACGTGGGGGTGGCCGCGGAGGCTTTAATAAAGGCCAAGACCAAGGACCTCCGGAACATGTAGTTTGTACGTCGGTTTCTAAGCTTAGCCTACTCGGGGATGGGGTGCATAGAGTAGGGATGGGGGCGGGCTGAGGGAGTTGTGGGTTTGTATCATTAGTAAGGTGACTGGGGGTCAGGTGCTGTAAGATAGGTCCAGGAACTCACACGCGGAGGTCGCTGCTTGGTTGGGGAGTGAAATCTGTGGAGATACTGTAAACGGACTTACAATCATGCTCTAGCGTGTAAGGGGGAGATTAAGAAGGCCGAAGGACACTTAGAATGCATCATGGAGGTGGGACTTGAGCTTGGTCTGAAAGATATTAAATAGGTAATGTTTTATGCTTATCTCTATTGTTCCCATTTTGCAGGTAAGAAAGCTGTGCCTCATAGTTAAGTTTCTTTGCCAGGGTCGTGGTTAGGAATAAGTGATCAATCAGTAAGTGAGGTATTTGAGGTACAAAGTAAGTTTTCTGATGCCAAAGCCCAGACTTTAGCTTACTTATAAGAGACCTGAGAAAAAAGCTTTTTGCTTGGAAGGGAAACTGCAGAGGGGAGGCCAAGAAAAAGACCTAATTAGAGCAGTTTTGGAGTGATTATCAATGAGGTGGGATGGAAGTCAGGGAAAGTGAGAGATTTGACAGTGGAAGTGTGTAACAAAGAGGAGAAAAGATGAACACAGTCCAACGTAAAGAATGGGTTTGGTCAGTATGCAAGATGGTTTGCAGAGGGTAGTGGTTAGTCGGAGGTCCTAGCCCAGGGCCATTTCAACAGACCTAGTGTGAGAGAAATAGCGAGAGCATGGTGGAAGTGAGAAGAAAAAGGAAGGGTTAGATGGGAGAGAGATTTCAATGGAAGCAGACTCGGTAAAACTTGACTAATACTGTCCTGGGAAATGTTAAAGCGTTCCAGATTTTGAGCCTGAATGAAAGGGATGGAGAGTTGGTTTTGCAGCAGTGTGATGAATAGTTAGTTTGGGTTGACAGTTAGAAATGGAGGTAGTTATTTTGAGATTCCACACTTTTCTGGAAAAGATTCAAGAGTCCTTGGTGAAAAGATGGTAGTGGGAAGGTATAAAAGGGGAAGAAAAAAAGACAGGGGAACAACCAAGACTGATTTTACCATTAGGGATTGGGGAGAAGGAAGAACAGACGTTAAAATGCTGCATGGTGTTTAAGCCAATAACAATAATAGTTATGTAATAAAATCTCTGTTACAGGTTGAGTGTGCCAGGTACTTTTCTAAGCACTTGACATTTAATACTGCACTTAATACTCAGAATACTATATGTTGGGTATTGGGCCTGTAATTAGTCCTATATTAAAGATGAGGACACTAAAGTTGAGAAAGTGAGGCTCTAACCCCATGTCACATAGCTGGTTTTGGGGGATTGGAATATCAACACAAAGACTTTGTTCCTCAGGAGAACAGATGCGATGAAATCCCAGGTAGTCAGGAAGAAAGCTTCCAGGAGAGGTTGGTCAATATCGTTTGAAATTGCTTTATATCTTAATGTTTTCTTGTCCTGTTTCAGTATTAGGAGAGTTCCTGCATCCCTGTGAAGATGACATAGTTTGTAAATGTACCACAGATGAAAATAAGGTGCCTTATTTCAATGCTCCAGTTTATTTAGAAAACAAAGAACAGATTGGAAAAGTGGATGAAATATTTGGACAACTTAGAGATTTTGTATCCTTTTTAATTGGAAGATATAGTAATCTCATTGAAAGGTTACTATTTGATTTTTCTGGAGCTAGGCATTAGTTAAATTGAATCTGTTGCTTCATGACACTGTTGCTAAGATTGGAACATAAAAGGGAACAAGAGAGGAGAATGTATTTCCATATATACAGGGGTAGACAAAGGTGGGTTTACAGTTTGTATGGTAAACATAATAATAAATAGCTATAAGAATAAACTCTGTTTTGCATACTCACAACTGTAAACCTACTTTTGTCCAACCCTATATTATAAAGATAGGTCCTTTGGAAGGTTTTAGAAATTATTTCAATTAGGATAAGTGCTGCAGGATAGAGGTACTTTGCTTTGGATATGATGGGGCCCCTGGAATAGTGTGGTGGAACTGGAAGTTTTAAAACAAAATATTAATTTCTCCTGGAAAACTCATTTCTGACTTTTCCTAAACATTTCCATATATCCTAACCTTGTTTTTAAAATTACATATGAATTCAGATAGTTACGTTTTTTAATCTTAATTGATTTTTCCTTAATATAATTAATAGTATTTTTCAGTTAAACTGTCAGAAAACATGAAGGCATCATCCTTTAAAAAACTACAGAAGGTGAGTCAAGCTCATGGTATACAGGATCCTTGGATTTATGAGTGAATGACCTACCCCAGGGCAGTCCTGTGTAGGGCATTTTGAGACTCCCTCAGTATATCACCAGTGAAGCTCTTACAATGACATATTCTGTACTTCACACATTGAACTTATCATCTTGAAGAGTAATTTATTTAATACAGGCTTTCGGAAAGTAGTCCTTGTTAATATTAGTAAATGCTGTGGTTGCTAGATTATGTTTTTTAGTTCATGTGAAACCTTGCATGACCAAATATTCTAAGTAAAATACTAAATTATAAAACTCATTTGAGAGAAGTCAGATATTAAATGATTTCACAGATATTTCGATAATACTCAGGTATGTGCAGTGCAAGAGAAATACAGGTAGCTATGAAAAGTTAGTAGTGGCACCAAATTTAGTGTCTTGGTTTTCTGAGGAAGTGAGCTTGCAGCTGAGACCTGGAAGTTGACTAGCAGTTATTGCCAAACCCACTTCTTGTCGGAATTACCTGGGGGTACTTTTAAGATGTATTTCTGGGTTGCATTCCTAGAAATTTGACCCAGAATGTCTTAGGTAGGGACCAGGACTCACTTGCAAAAAGGAAGGCTCCTAGAGGACGGTGATGTAGTTAGGCTGTACTAGGCGAAGAGGAGAAGGAAGTGCAAGTAGAGAAAACTATGTGCAAGTCTGAGGCGGTAAGCCACTTGAAGGATCTGGAAAAGGCAGAGGTGTAGCTTGGACTACAGAATACTTAGGAATGAGAACATTGTGAATTAAGACTAGAGGTAGGCAAGGGCTAGATGACTTAAGGCCTTCAGGTCATGGGAAAGAGTTTAGACTCCAGTATTTTTAAATATTAGGAAAAATATGGTTAAATTTATGCTTGAAAGCTCAGGAAAAATAAAAGAAACCTAGGAAGGGGTCAATACTGTGTGTAAAGGGGCCAGGTAGAGGCTGCTGCATTAGTCCTAGAAGAGATATTTTGGACTGTGGAAATGGAGAAAAATGGATGGATTTATGAGAGATATAGGAAGTAGAATTGGTAGGTTTTGGTAATTGTCGAGCTGCTGAAATTGAAGTAAAAATTGCTACCATCTTTTAGTCAGCACTTTGTGATGGTGTCACTGGTTGCTGAAATGGCAACACTGGAGAAGAAGGGAATTGGGGGAAGGGAATGAGTTCAGTTTTGGGTGATGATGAGTTTGAAGCATTTGTGAGACATTCATTCACACAGGTGCTCAAAGGGAGAGTGGATTAGGGGCAGAATTGGGAAGTTGTCATTCAACAGGCAGTGTATGATAGAGTCTAGGAAGAAGCTTTGGGGCATCTCCCGAGTTTATCTATCTGTGAGTCGAGACTGAGAAGTAACTGCCAAAAAAAGACAAGGCAAATCAGGAGAGTTTCATAAAAGCAGTACCCAAAGGTCAAGAGAACAGTATGTTCCCAAGTGGAAGTGCCGCTCAGCCAAGGTCAAAGTGCTGTTGCAAAGTTCTCATGGGAAAGAGCACATGGAGGGCAGCAAGTCGTGGAGCCAGTGGAGTGGGGGCCCAGAAGCCGGTGTGAGATAGGAGATGCGACGGGGACAATGCCTTGTTGCTGGCACCTGGCATCTGGCTGCGGAAACCCTGACGAGTATGTGCTGGGAAATTGTACTGCTTTCAGTGGGCCTAAGAGCCAGGCTTCTCATTTGAAGAAAAGAATTTGCCTGTAATAGCCATTTAAATTTGATCTGGATACCTGCCTTTTCTCACAGCATTATTTATTTGAGGATTTATTTAGTTGTTTTGTGTTTGTTTTTTAAATCACAGGTGCCAAATTAGTACATTGTACCTCTCCCCATTTCTAGATTCAGTGTTCAGGTTCAAATCAAGGCTTCCTCACCCAGCCTATATTGTTGTAATGGTCTCTAGACCAATGCTGTCCAGTCAAATTTTTGGTGAAGGTGGAAATTCCTGCAGTACAGTAGCCATTAGCTATTTGAAGTTTTTGAGCACCTGAAATGTGGCGTGTGACTCAGGAGCTGAATTTTTAATTGTTAATTAATTTCAATCTAGCCACACGTGGCTAGTGGTTGCCACATTGGACATTGCAGACCTAGGTAATGGTCTTGAAGGGATGGTCTCTGCAGGGAAGGAAAGTGATAAGGTGACATCCACAGAGGGACTTAGACATTTTGTTATACTAATAAGTTTTGAAGGTTTCATGCGTGTTTTGTGTAAAATTGTGAAATGTACCCACTATATTTTCTTATTGTGAAAAAAATATTTTTTAACCCTAAATGTACAGTCGATTTAGTTTCTGCAAATCTTCCACTATTTAATATTTTCAGTAAAACATTATTGATCCTTTATTAAAACTTTGAAATAGCTAGTAGACATACTGGGCATATGTTTTATTTTGGACTTTAATACTCAATTTTTAGTGGTTTCATTTTTCTTAACTGAATTCTATTGAGTTAAAATGTTAATTTTTGCAAGGCATTGTCTATTTCATAGGAAGAATTAGATTGAATTGGACCTTGGTCTTTCTATTTATATGCATGTTACACTTATTATGTGCCAAAGCTTAGGTGTTTTACGTACTTTATATTCTTTTGATCTTCACAAGGATCACATGAGGTAGGTACTGGGTTGGCCAAAAAGTTTGTTCGGTTTGTTTGCTAAGTAGAATATACATTTTTCATTTTCACCAATAATTTTATTGATTTGGATATTTTGAATATGTCATCTATCTCCTGTGTGGTATCACATTGATTGTTCTCAGTTAATGTCTCTATTTGATTGTTGTCAACTTCAATTGGTCTACCTGACCGTGGAGCATGGCCCAGTGAAAATTCCCAGCATGAAATTGTAAACTGCTTTGGACACATTCAGTCGGTCACAGCACCTTCTCCATACACTGCACAAATCTTGTTTTGTGTTTCAGTTGCATTTTTACCTTTCTTGAGATCAAAAACCATAGTATGTCAAAAATGTCACTTCTTTCCTCCCATCTTCAGTATTAAAATGTTTATACAGAAATTCACCATTTATGATGAGCTTTTTTTTATAATGCATGCTGATACAATAAAATCTAACAAAATTGTTTGAATGAAGTTAGATGACTGAGTGCTACTAGAGCCATCTTATGGAAAACACCAAATGGACTGTTTGGCCAACCCAATACTTTATTATCTTGATTTTACAGATCGTAAAACTAAGGCAAAAAAAGAAACTTAAGTTTTTGTCCAGGGCTGTACTGTAGTATATAGTAGAGCTGAGATTTGAACCCAGGCATTTTGGAATCTAGGTATAGGTTCTTAATAATTATACTATGCTGCCTCCAAGTCATTACTCTAACTGTTTCTATTGTACTTACAGTTCTATATAGACCCATATAAGCTGCTGCCACTGCAGAGGTTTTTACCTCGACCTCCGGGTGAGAAGGGACCTCCGAGAGGTGGTGGCAGGGGTGGTCGTGGAGGAGGAAGAGGAGGAGGAGGAGGCAGAGGTGGTAGAGGTGGTAAGTTACTTGTGGGATAAAATTTGTAATGAGATTTCAAACTTGCAGTCAATTCATGTAGTACAATTATATTTTGTATATAGGCAAACCTCCCTAATGTTTGTTTGTTTATGTGCTTTTCTAAAGCTATCTTTAAATCTTGACAGATTGTCATAGCAATAATGTTAGTTTCAATGACTTATTTAAAAAAATCTAATAAAGTATAATTTTGAGGAATTTCATTTGAGTTATTCATGTTTTGTTGGGAATTTTATAAAATATAAAATCATAACTGAATTTTAATGTCATTGAGAGTTGATTGTATGCTGGGAGCTGGTCATATACTTTCTTTAATAGCTAAGTATATTTTAATATTCAGAAAACCTTGCAAGGTAGGTGATATCCTTATTTTTTGGATGAGGAAATGGAGGCTTACAAAAGTTAATTTGTCCTAATTAAACAATTGGCAGCCTAGAAATAAAATCTGTGTCTTCTGTCATGTCTTGTCAGAGACCATTATCAATAAATTAATTGCTTTGAGGTCAGTATCTTGACACGTATTTCCTCAAGACTTGGGTACATTCGTTATCATGGTCAACTAGCAGGCTTGGGGGAGCTACGGGATGCAGCACTGGGATGCAGCACTGGGATGCAGCACTGGGATGCAGCACTGGGCGTGTTTGTGTCTGTGAGTGTGGTGGGTGGATGCCTGGAAGGTGGGTGGAGCCAGTGGGGACAGGAAGAGGAGCTGAAATTGGGGTTGGAAAGCTTCTGTTACTGGGTCAGAAAAGAGATAACTCACTTTTCACTGTGTCTCTTGATTTAATTATTATTTCACTCTATAAATGTACTTTTTGGGTCTAGATAGCTAGGAGATAATTTCTTAAGAGAGCAAACACATTTCTTTTAAAAATATTTTTGGGAGTGCCTCTTTGGGTATTTGATGGAGAGAGGTCCCCTCAATGTTATTCTATATTTGGTCTCATACACAATGGTAAAAAAAGTTCACAACTCTGTTTTTTAAAAACCTTTGTATTTTTATACTAGTATTTAGAAATGTGTATTTGTTCTTTTTTTCTCTTAATACTTTCTCTTTTATTTTTTATTGTTTTAAATGTTTTATTTATTTATTTTTAAAGAGAGGGAAAGGGAGGGAGACTTGCATTGTGTATTTTTACCTCCTTTGTCATAGATTAATTGATCATATAGGTGTAGGTTTATCTCGGGGTCTCTAGTCTGTATTCTCCGTTGATTATTGTGTCTGTTTTTATGCCAGTACCATACTGTTTTGAATACTGTTGCTTTATAGTATAACCTGATATCATGTAGCACAGTATCTCCATCTTCATTCTTACTTCTCAAGATGCCTGTGAGTAAATGAGGTCTTTCGTGGTTCCATATAAATTTTAGGATCATTTGTTCTGCCTCTGTGAAAAATGCCATTGGTATTTTGACAGGGATTGCATTGCATTTGTAGATTGATTTGAGTAGTATGGAAATTTAACAATGTTAATTCTTACTATCCATGAGCATGTTATGTACTTCCATTTATTTGTATCTTTCTCAGTTTCTTTCTTCATTGTCTTGTAATATTTTGAGTACAAGTCTTTTATCTCCTGGTTAAATTTATTCCTAAGTATTTTTTTGATACAATTGTAAAGGAGATTGTTTTCTTAATTTCTTTTCCTTATAGTTTATTACTGGTAAATAAAAATGCAACTGATTTCTGGATGTTAATTTTGAATTCTTCTACTTTACTGAATTCATTTAACAGTTTTAATAGTTTTTTTCTTTTTCTTTTGGTGGACTCTCTAGGCTTCTTTCTATATAATGTCATCTGCAAATAATAACAGTTTTACTTCTTCCTTTCCCATTTGGATGCCTTTTATTTATTTATTTTTTCTTGTCTGATTGTTGTGGCCAGGAGTTACTATAATTTTTTTTTAATTCATCATTTCTTACAAAATAAGCCCCCAAATAAGTAAAAAGGAAGACTGAACTAGGAAGCCAGTATGTGTTGGGTAATAGAAAACTGCTGCACAAATTTAAAATTTCAAGGCTCATCTACGTGTGATTATCAGTGATGGTCCATATAGCTCAGTTGACCTTAAAGGGTGTGCTCATTGTAGAATGCATAGATGAAAATCATTCATTATCTACTTTCCTTTGTTCTTAGGATAAAAAGCCATTGTTCAATCAAAGTATTTACATAACCAAAAGGTTAAGATGCTCATACAGTTAACAATAGGGCTAAATGCAGCTTTATGGTAACAAACTTTCCTAATTCACTAAAACAAAATACTTGTCACAGAAGTGAGGAGAACCAGGTTTGTTAAATCTATGATGATAGAAATGTATTAGCCTCAGAAGCTACTGAGGGTGGTCCATTCTATCCTAGTACAGTGTAAAAAAAACAAACAAAAAAACCCAAAACAAAAACAGAATATTTGTTTAAAAATTGAAATGTAGGGTTTTAGCCTGCTTCTCAATTGGGAAACTTCTATGTTTTTTCCATTTTTATCTTTTAAAAAATTCTGTAAGATACATTTATGAATCTGTATTTTTCTTTATGATTGTAGGGATTATATCAGTATTTGTAGGCTTGTCAATGTGAATGGCTGCAGTTATTTAATAAATGTGTTTTATTTTTAGGCGGCTTTAGAGGTGGAAGAGGAGGAGGTAGGGGCGGAGGCTTCAGAGGAGGAAGAGGAGGGAGTGGTGGTTTCAGAGGTAAATGAAAAATCTTTAAATGATTGAATTTCTAGAATTGGTACTGCCTACCATTTTAATTTTTTGATTTATTTTTCTTTCTATTTGCCAGCAAGTCTGTAGACTACCCTGGTGTTCTTCGCTTTATCCTAATTTATAACTTCGGTTTATATCACTCTTTCTTACTTTTTCCCTTTGAATTTTTTTACCTTCAAGTTTATTTTGCTGTATTATTAACTCAAAAAATAAAAAGGTATATTATGAATGACAGTTAAATTTGGTAAGGTATGTTTGCTAAACAATACAAGGACTAATGTTGATTTTAAACTTTAGATTTGGGTGATAGTACTATTAAAAATTCATTTCTATACCTTTAATACTTTTGTTTTCTTTTAATCAGGGAGAGGACATTAGGTGTAAAGTCGACAGAGGAACTTTACCAGTTGATTTCTGTGTTAACCTGCACGACCTACTTCTGGGGAACAGAGATTTGTTTTTTGAGCAAGTCTTGAAGTCCTGGGGATTATATGACAGTGGCGTTCGGATGTCAACATCACTCAAACATGAGTGTGGCAGAATAGGAGGCATTTATGCTCTAAAGGGGTCTGAACAAGTGTTCTAATGTTTTGGATTCTGCTTGGAATTGTGGTTGCTTAATAAATGGACAGTTTTCATATGAAACATATTTGAATTTTTATAATAAAAGTGTCTTTTATCCCTGTAAGTTATTTAGAGCTGTGTTAATTAAATCAGAGTTATTTTTGAAATTAAAATGAACAACTAAAACTTAAACCCAGTGTTTTTCATGTAGAGAAAATGATTTATGTACACATATAACCGATCCTTAAAAATTAGGCTAGCAAAGCAGTCCTTCACTATTGGTTGTAAACTAACACCCTTTCAAAATGTTTGCCTTTTATATACAAGAACACCAACACCCTTTATTGTATTTTCTTTTTTTATGTTAGTAACCAGTGTCTAATTGTAATGATTAATTGGTCAGAAAATTTTAGCATGGATTACAGCTCTATTAAAGTTGGAACGGCTTTGTTCAAAGAATTAAAGTTCAAGAAATTTCTGAAGACAAGTTTAATTGTTCTCATTCAATATAGTTCAAATGTTGAAAGTTTTACTGATTGTTCTTACTTTACTTTTTTAAAGGTGATTCTAAAAGTTTAAGATGTCATTCTCATAAGCAGATACTCGATTTCCTTCCTGCTACACATCCAGAATCCTGTGTAGAGACACAACTAGTGGGATTGGTTCTGGTCCCTGTTGGTGTCGTGTCAGAAGTAGTCATGAGAGCAGGTTAGAATACTGTGATACAGGACCATTTCCCCTGTTACTGGTTTCCCTTCAACTTGTGTTTTTTCTCAGAAGAATGATATTGCCATATCTTTTCCTAAATTTTTCTAACCTAATACTCCTGGGAGTAGCATATAGTATTGTCTACATCAGTATTGTGGGTTTTACTTATCTTTTTGGATTAATGGAATTGTGGCAACATTAGTAATTATAGAGGCTGTGAGTATATATAACGAACAAATGTGTTGAAAATTTCACAGGAAGAAGCAGTTGTGCTTTCACAACATGGAACAGAAGGCTATTTGATTTAGCATCATTGGGTTGACATTTTTAGAGTTAGGGCCAGGGTTTCTAGGCTTAGTTTATAAAAGACATGGTGAGCACCAAAGGGGCTGTGACATCTTCCCAAGGACAAATAATAACATTCCCACACTTTTTTTTTTTTACATTTAAAAAATGTCTTAAAATGTCTATGATAGAAGTAGTGTATATGTCGGTAGACAAACCACTTAAGAGATTTCACCCTTTTCTTAGGCGTATCCTTTGATCATTGGCCACCTTTAATCTTTTATTTTCACATCTTATTTTTTTCTTCCCTATGTAGTTCTTTCTGGGTTTCTTTTGGGGCATTTAGTTTTGAATCAAGTTCACGTATTTAGGGAGCTGAACATCAGTGCATATGGTACTGTGGTATCACTGAGTTCCATTGTAAAAGATATTTTGATGATTATTCACATTAAATCTTTTGAGTTAACTGAATTAACATGCTGTTTGCTTGCATCATGTTAAAATGCATTTGTTACCATAGCAATTAAACAGTTTAATGGAATATAAGCCATATTTCCCCATATTCCTGAAAATTTGGGAAGAGCTATGAAAGGAGGATTGACTAGGCAATTGAAGTTTACAAAATTAAAGAATCGTGAGCTATGTAAACATTTCGATATGAAATAGGTCTATTCCTCAGTATGCTAAGCCTTATCCCAATACAGCTTTCTGTTTCACTCATGAAGGAAACATGAAAAAGTATTTTGAATACACCTATCTACAGCAGATAGTTGGCCATCTTTGGAATTACTCAGGTTTTATAAATAGAAATAATTATTTCTGGGAAATTTAAGTGGATGCAACAGCTAGGTACAATCCATTACAGAAAAGGAAAGGACTAGACTAAAACATACTTGAAAATGTTTTGTTTCCTGCATATTGAATATGAAAAAGATTTAAAGCCCAACAAGGATATTAAAAGGGACAGTTCCACTTAAATATGTCTATTATTCCAGTGTTGAAAATATTTTGTTACTGGAATACTGTTCAAATTTACTAGTATTGATACTGTCAAGTATGTACATTTATTAAAAATTTGACTTCTGGTAGCTCTTAAGATCTGGGACAGGTCACCCAATCTAGTTCAACTGCTTCAGTTTATAAATAGCTGAGAGAATTGAGGGAAAAATCTCTGGGGCCCCTTCCTGCTGTGCCATTCTAAGGCTTACAAGTTAAATTGAGTGAGGAAATGTAGCCCTCTAGTGGTCATCATGCTTACACTGGTGTGTCTAGCATATTTTTAAAATTTAATCTTTGTATTTTTTCCCCATTTCTATTTAGTCCCCTTTTAACCACCCCACCCCCGCAGCAATCACCACACTGTTGTCCATGAGTCCTTTTTCCTTTTTGCTCCATCCTTCTACCCCTTAAACTACCCCCACCCCTTAGCAGTCATCCTGCTCTCCATCTATGAGTCTGTCTCTATTTTGCTTGTTAGTTCAGTTCATTAGATTCCACATGTGAGTGAAATCATATGGTATTAGTCTTTCTTTGACTGGCTTACTTCACTTAGTATAATGTTCTCCAGGTCTGTCCATGCTGTTGCAATGGGTAAGATTTTCTTTTTTATGGCCAAGTAGTAGTCCATTGTGTAAATGTCCCATAGTTTTATCCACTCATCTACTGATGAACACTTGGGCTGCTTCCAATATCTTGGTGATTGTAAATAATGCTGTAAGCATCTAGCATTTTTCTAAAGTTACTGACTTTAAGAAATTGTTGAATCATATTTTAGTAATATATGGCATAAAAATGGGGAAAAATGGTATTAGGGATATCACTCTCTAACAATAAATGTTTGTGTTAGATTGTAACCCACTTATGTAACCTACTTTTTGAGTTATAACAACATAGTCCAGAGTATTAGAATTGCCCTGTACTTTATAAGATGAATGATTGAACCCAGGTACTTGGCTGATATATGTTCTGATTATTATTATCAGATAATTGTGCATATTAAGTATAGGATAAATTAGGTGGATAGTGAAGTAGATCATGCTATATCCATGTTATGAACCACATAGCTATTAATAAGTTAGACTTAAGTTTATAGACCTGGAGTTTATGATACAGTTTTAGAGGAAAATGTTACAGAATAATTTTATGTATTCATATATCCATTTTTTGCTCAAAAGGAAGTGGAAGAAGCCTCAAACCATTGTATAAACATGTCTGTATAAGCAAAGATAATCAGAAAGGGTATAAACCAAACAATATTATTACCTTTAGGGGCATGAGATTTGGAAAGATGCGGGGAGATTAGTTTTTTATTTGTCTCTTAAATTGTTAAGGCAAAACTTTAAACCCAAAACAGGTACTTTATTAATAGTTTTAGAGGACTAGGTCTGGCTCTTAGTTTCAGAACTGATGACCAGCAGAAAACAGTTAAATCAGCTCCTGCACTGATTTTCCAAGTTTGTCTGTTGTTTAAGTGGGTGTTCACACTTGATAATCTCCTTAGGTATGTAAGACTGATGCCCAAGTTCGTTAGAATGTGTGGTTTGGTATTTCTCTTTACTTTGCTAGTAAGCTTTTTCCGTGCTCTGGGAATTAGTTCCTTTCCTCTTCAGCCCAATCACATTTGTTAAGGGAGGGCCCTAATGAAAAGGCTATTCTCTGAGGTCTTGAAGTGGAAATGATTGGTTCTGAAAATTCTTCAGTGGCATTTTTGACAATTTATAATTATTGAAGGCCTGTTAAGAAGGCTGTCTCAATATCTTCAAAATGCTCCAGAATAATTTAGGCAACAGTTCAGGCTCTCAAAATGAAGATGGCTCTGTCTTTTCACAGACTGAACACAATGTTGTTGCAGCTTACTTGATTATGGCAGGTATGGATGTTTATTACCCTAACGGTATTTTTGCTTTTGAGTGGGCATAGAAAAGCAGGGGTTTTCAGCATAAGGCAGTAGAAAAAGCATGGGTTCAGAGATGTTTCAGGTTCCACATTGATGGCAAACCTGAAGTCACTTATCCTTTCTGCATTGGGGTGCTCGAGTAATGAAGGCTGATGACGCCTGCTCTGTTTTCTGGCTGTAAAGATCAAATAAGAGAATGAGGCAATAAATGAAAGCACTGTTAATGGTGGTTAATGTCACATGTTACTTTGAATCTTGACGCACAATGTGAGAGCAGTGAAGTGGGGCCGAGAAAAGTTTATAAAATTAGTAATTCTTTTATAATCCATATATTTGGTTATTACATTGTTAAATTAAGTTTTTATTGGAGAAGACTGCATCATGACAAAATGCATTTTTATGTCGTTTATATACTTTTTGTAGTTTTGTCCTTGGTGGTGGAGTTTAGTTAAGATTGAAAAGTCCTGGAAAGGAAATTACTATCATAAAAAGAGAGAGGAGAGTGTATTGGCAGTCACTGAGGACAGAGTTGGAAAGTTAGCCCCTTCCAGAGTGCTGTATTGAAAAGGGCTCAAGCTTTGGAGTTCGTCTTTCAGTATCTCTGCAACAGTGAGCGACTGCTTTCACCTCCTTGTCCTTTTGTTTTCTTATATGTTCAATGGCAGTAAGAGTAAGCTGCTTGTCATGATTCTTGTGGAGTGAAATTTACCGACACATAAATACACTTAAGTGACACATGCAGTAGGTGTTGGACAAATATTCCCTCCTCCCCCATAACACGCATTCACTGATGCGTATGTTGGATTAAAATAAAGAAGGGATGGGGAAGATGACAATAGCTCTCTGCTTATCTTCTTTATGCACAGGTTGAATTGTATAAGTTTTACATTGGCAAGTCACCATATTTCCAACTATGCTCAGTAATGCCTTTTAGCCATAACTTACTTTTGGATTCATTTAAACAAATTTTCAAATATATTTATGAGCAGAATGAAAGGTAAAACAAATCATAACTGTATCTAGTTTACTTTTTATAATTTTTAGTTCTCCTGTAATTCACAATTAGAGTATTCTGTGCTAGGTTGTGTTTCCTGAGTTAATTTTTGTAAATTTTAATGACATGCTAACTCATTCATTTGATTACTTCTGTATGATAAGTACTGGACAAGTTCTTTTGATTTTTGTTTTCTGTATGAGAAAACAGTGTGCCACTTAAAGAGAAAATCATATTACAATTACATAGAAATACTTCGTATACAAAACTTTTGGTTTAGTTTATTTTTTTGTAGATGACCAAGAAAAGCTATCATTTTTGATCTAGTTACAGAATAGTGTGCAAAGAAAATTTCCTATTAAGTAAGTGGTTCTTACCTCTGCAGCATTCATAGTGGTAGTGTTCCTGCTGTGAGTCCGATGACTGCGGCTGCCACTGCCACCGCCTCTCTACTGCTGCAGCTACTAATGCCACCATTTGAATAGTTGGTGTATACCAAGCACTGTTCTAAATACACGTACAGCATAGCTCATCCTTACACTAATTCAGTAAGTGAGTGTTTTACTTCCCCCTTTATACAGATGAAGAGGTTAGCTAACTTGCCCAACACACACGTCTACTAAATAGTTAGATCAGGGTTTGCACTAAGCATTTTGCTTCTTGAGCCCTCACATACAACCACAGCAGTATTATCAAGGGATGTCATGAATATTTGGGGTTTTGGTAGATGAGCTGAAGGGAGCATTTCTAACCTCTGTATGCTTTTGTTCAAACATTTATTATTCTTAAGTTCCCCTAATTTTCACCTTCAACAAAACATGTGAACTTCCCAAATACAAAATTATGAGGAAAAATATTCAATTAAAACATTTATTTCATTTATTACTTTTACTAAGAGCCTATTTAGATTTTTTAATTTAATTTTTAATTTACCATTTTTTTTTAGATTTTAGCTCTTACAAACTTTTACCAACTTCAGCAATATCTCTTTCTACAGCCAGGGTGGGGGGTGGGCATGAGGGCATGGTGAATGGAAGATCTGAAATTCAGTATGAATTCAGCCAATTCTGGGACACCAATGACACTGAGTTTCTTCACCTACAAGGCAAAGAGTCAGATCTCAGACAGAAAACTTGACTAGGGTGATATGATCTGTGAGGCTTCTCAATTACTTGAAAGCCAGCCCCACTTCCTCTCTGGATAGCCAGACCTTGCTGTATGGGGGTGCTGGAGGAAGAACTCAGATTTGGACATGCTGAGGTTTGAGTAACATTGGAATAGTCCTATGATCCTACACACATAGCTACCTCAAAAATAATGACACAAGTGAAAAGGGATATGGAAGTGGAGCTTGGCTTGGAGCTGGAAAGTAACAGAAGAGCTTGTAGGATGATAGTGTATGAAGTCTGTCCAAAAAGTATCCCATATGAAAAATAGGGACATTTCTTGAAGAAGATACAAGAAACATTGTTCATAGGACAATGACGCCTCGGTCCCCTTCAAAGTAGGTACCTTGGGACCTCACACAGTTCTCCCAACCGCCACCAGCTGCCCGTTGTATTTTCCTGAATCTCTTAACAGTCTCAAATCTCCACCCTATCAAAGGTGATTTTAATTTTGGGAAAAGCCAGAAGTCACAGGCACCAAATCTGGGCCGTAGCAGGACTGAGTCACCTGGGTGATTTGATGTTTCACCAAAAAACTGCATGAGACGTGATGCATGAGCAGGCACATTATAATGATGAAGCTGCCAATCACCAGCTGCCCCTAGCTGCAGACTTCTGAATCATCCAAATAGTTTCTGTGGAGGAATGTTCAACTTTAATGCACAATTTGATGCAGTTTTATTGCTATACTTGCTCAGTGATTTTGAATGTGACAGCCACATAGGACACATGCTCACTCACTGGCATCTACCTCCCCCAAAGATGAGTACAGTGAAGTCATTATTGTTCTCATATGCACATTCCAGTCCACTGCCTGCCAGGTTACATCAATGTCACACAAACTGTTCTTGTTATATTAACAATCATTGGACTTTTTCCAGACAGATCTCATATGACAATTGAGGCTTGAGAAGGATACTATAAAGAAAGACTCAGGCCTTTGAAAGGAGGAGGAGAAGGAAGTTAACCTGCCAAAAGTAATGGAAGAGTCCTACATATATCCTAAAAATCAGCAGGGCTGGTATGAAAGGCAAGTGAAGAATTTAAAGGACTGTGATTAACAGTGATGACATTACAACCTGTCTTGCCCTGGCTGGGTGACTCAGTTGGTTGGAGCATTGTCCCATACACCAAAATTTGCAGACTCAATCCCTGATCAGGGTGCATACCTAGATTTCAGGTTTGGTCCTTGGCGTGCATGGAAGGAATCCGATCTATGTTTCTCTCTGTCTCTCAACTCAATAAACATATCCTTGGGTGAGGATTAAAAAGAAGGACACATGGACAAAGCCAAAGGGGGTTGGTTTGAGGGTGGGAGGTGGGGATTGGTGGGGTGGTGGATGAGTATGGTGGGGTGAAAATGGAGACGACTGTACTTGAACAACAATAAAAAAGAGAGCCAGTCTTTGGAGCTGATTGATGCAATTGGCAGATTCTTTAATGTTTTAATTTTCTTATTTCTATTTTACAGAAGGGCTGCAAGGATATGAAACTAGTTTTAGGAACAGCTAGAGCTCTTCAAATCAATGAATTAAAATGGATTTACTACATTTAAAATTTTTTTATTTTATTTAATCTTTTAACAGCTAACATTTTGATTTACTTATTTCCACTCTTTTTTGTGCAAAAAAATTTAATATAGTTAAAACCATACTGTATATACATCATATATGCTTCGTTTTACATTTGATTTTATATCATAAGCATCTCCCTGTTAGACAATGCTATGTGAAAATACTTTTAACCAATATAAGAGTCCCTCACATGGCTATTCCACAATTTATTTAACCTCTCCAATCCTGAGCATTTAATCTATTTCTTTAATATAAATAGGGCTGTGATGAATGTCTTTGTGAAGGAAAAACTTTTTATTTTTAGGGTTACTAATATATGTATATTTATTATAAATTATTCAAACATTACAGAAATGTATGATTTAGCACAGTATTTTAAAATAGTGGGTTGAGCAGTATACTTGGAATATATTTGGAAGCAACTGACATTTTGATGTTTTACTTTTTATCACACAAAAAAATACCAAACATAAAGAAAAGGAGGCAAATTGAATCATGAATTACCACATACTCATCACCTGGATATATACTCTTTGCTTTTTCTTCCCTTTTAAGGTTTACATGGACTAAAGTTCACCCCTTTGTGTGTGTCCCTGTGATTAGACAAACACATAGTCATGCTACCACCACCACGATCAGGGGACGTTCTGTCGCCCCCTCGCCCACAAATTTCCTCATTCTTCTCTGTTGTGAACCCTTTCGCCACGCCAGTCCCTGGCAAGCATTCGTCTGCTTCCTATCATTTTTTTCTTCTTGCCTTCTCCAGAGTGTCATGTAGATGGAATCAGCAGGCCCAGGACTAGCGTGAGACATGTCATGTGCCTACAGTGCAAACCGTAAGGAGGTAGCACTCTCAGGTCTGACCCTGCCGGGCACCGCTCTGCCCGCCCGCCTTGCCTCAGCCTGCTCCTCCTCGCTCTAGGAATCAGCGTGCAACATTTGGGTGTGGCTTCTTCAACACATAATGCGTTAGAGAGTAACACCTGCTGTTAGATTTAATAATGGTTTATTTTTATTGCTGAGTATTATTCTTTGTACCCCCCTTTTCAAATGCACTGGTCAATTAACAGACATTTAGGTTATTTCAACTTGCTGCCCATCATGAATAGAGCTTCTGTGAACATCCATGTGCACTGTCAAATTTTTGTGTGGATGTATGTTCTCATTTATCTTTTTTTTGTACTGCTTGGTTAATTTTTTAATTGTATTTTTCTATTACTTTTTAATCCTCTTATATCCCTTTCCCCTCTGCAATCACCACACTGCTGTCGATGTTCACCAGTCCTTTTTCCTCTTTGCTTCACCCCCTAACCTCCTCCCCAATAGCTGTCATCCTGTTCTCTATGAGTCTGCCTCTGTTTTGCCTGTTTGTTCAGTTTGTTCATTAGATTCCACATATAAGTGAAATCATATGATATTTGTCTTTTTTACAGCCGAGTAGTATTCCGTTGTGTACATGCCCTATAGTTGTTTCATCCACTCATCTCCTGATGGACACTTGGGCTGCTTCCATAACTTGATGACTGTAAAAAAGCATAAAGCACCTAGTATTCCCAGGTGGTCTCCCATCCAAGTACTAACCAAGGCTGACCCTGGTTAGCTTCCAAGATCAGACAAGGTCTGGTGCATTCAGGATGGTAAGGCATTACACTCATCTGAGTATATACCTAGGAGTGGGATTGTTGTGTCAAATGGTAACAGTATGTTTAACTTTATGGGAAACTGCCAAAGTGTTTTCCAGAGTGTCTGTACCAGCTGGTATTCCTACCAGCTATATATGACAGCTTGTGTTACTCTGCATCTTCAGGAGCTCTTGGTATCGCCAACTTTAAAAAAAAAAAACATAGCAGGTGTGTCCATCACTTAGATTTAACAATCCACTTGAAGTTTTAATATTTTAAAGTAAATTATCATGTCAGCCTACCTTTAAAAATTTCAGTATGTATCTCTAAAATGTAAAGATATTTCCCTACATAAAGACAATATCATTATTATACCTAACAAAGACAACAATAATTTCTTAATATCATCTAAAACCCAGCCATATTCAAGTTCCCCCAGCTGTCTGTCATTAAACTAGGGTATAACATGTCAGAGTGTGCTTCATGCGGAAAGGGTAGGCATTGTTTCTTACAAAGTTGTTTACATGGGACTCTTTTTAAACGTAATTTTTTATTTTCCAATTTCAGTTAACATAATTAGTTTCAGTATATAATATAGTGATTAGACTTTTATATAACCCAGAAAGTGATCACCCCGATAAACCTAGTACCTATCTGACACCATACCCCTGTGCAACACTGTATATCCCCATGACTATTGTGTAACTACCAATTTATATTTCTTAATCCTTCCCCCTTTTTTACTCATTCCCCAAACCCCCTTCCACATGGCAACCATCCAATGTTCTCTGTATCCATGAGTTTGTTTCTGTTTTGTTTGTTCATTTATTTTTAAATTCTTCATAATAAGTGAAATCATGTGGTATTTATCTTTCTCTGTCTGACTTATTTCACTCAGTTTAATACCCGGTAGGTCCATCCATGTTGTTGTAAATGGTAAGATTTAATTCTTTTACGGCTGATTCATATTCACATTCCATTGTACATATGCATCACCTCTTATTTATCCATTCACCTTCTGATGGACACTCAGGTTCCATAGCTTGGCTATTGTAAATAATGCTGCAATGAATATATATATGCATAAAAGGGGCTTAAATGTTTAATTTTGACACTACTTTTAAACATAAAATAAACAAAGTATATAATATTTTTGTGTATGTTCTCAGGTACTCTAAGTGTTCTCAGCAACATCATAGTTCTGAGCATCTTTGTCAAGTTCAAAGAGCTTCGGACACCCACAGGTGCAGTTATCATTAACCTGGCTGTCACGGATATAGGGGTCAGTAGCATTGGCTATCCCATGTCTGCGGCTTCTGATCTGCATGGAAGTTGGAAATTTGGATATGCAGGGTGTCAGGTATTGGAGATCTTTGGAATAAAATCTAAATAAAGTAGATTAAAGAGATAGAAATTTAAATGTCTATAAAAATCCCATGGTTTTAATGGAGTAAGATCATATAAGATAATAGTTATGGTGCTCTTATTAAAAACAGTTTCAGGAGTGACTGGGAAATATATTCTTTAATATGAGAAATGAAATTACTAGGCATATTTATATATTTTTAAATTTTCCCCAACCCAAAGGAAAAAAAAAACAAATAAAAAATTAGCATTCAACTAAAGAACAAAAACAAATACTTGCATATTCAAGTGAAAACTTGCACATTGCAAATTGAAAAAGAAATACCATGCTTTTATTTGAAACAATAAATATTAATTATATACCATAAAATCTAAATAAGATAGTTAAGCAGTCTACCACATTATTGATTTTTTTTTTTTGGTATGGGAAGTCCTCCATGAGAATTGCTATTAAATATATCTACTATTATTTTTACTGACAAGAAAATAAATTAATATTAATTTTCATTAAGATAGTGGCAAATAAGACTCTAGGCCTGATTTTTTAAAAGTTTACTATAAAATTGTAAGAGTAAAGTGAGACTAACAGAGAAAATGAATACCCATCTATGCACCAACCGGTTTTATCAAATCTTAATGCTTTTCAACATGTGCTTCAGGTTGTTTTTTTCTTCAAAGATACAAAACTTTACAGATGCTGTTGAAGGTCAGTGCAGACCATTCCGATCTTGTTCCCTTTTCTCCCATGAATGTTTTTCTATCTTACTACATAAGACAGAAAATGTTTACGTACATTTACGTGTACATAAACTAAATACTGGTTGAATGTTTTAAATTTTGTGTAAATAATATATTGTCTGCATTATACAACTTTCATTAGTCAATAGTTTTGAGGTTGAGTCATGTTGATGCATGTAGCTATGTCATTAATTTCATGAACATACCCCAACATACTTACTCATTTTTCTGTTATTGAGCATTTCTTCCCAATGCTTCTCTCTCATTAAAAAAAGGCTGCAGTGAATGTTCTTATTCATGCCTCCTACAATACGTGAGGGTTTCTTTAGACACATTGCTTAGGGGAGGGTGGTTGGGTTGTGGAAAATATTCATCTTCAAACTTATCAGATGTGGCCCAAAGGGTGATGCCATTTATAAAAGCTTCTATTACTTCACATTCTCCCCAGGGCTTTGGATTGTCAGACTTTAATTTTTTTTTTTTTTTATCACTTTGATAGGTGTATTATGGTGTCTATTTATAATTTTCATTTCTTTTAATATGTAATGTGGTATACATATTTTTTATGTCATAAACATTCAGATTTCCTCTTGCATGAATAGCCTCTTTTTCTGGTTGTCTTTTCCCATTATTAAGTTGTCTACCTTCTGAACATTAATCTTTTGTTGGTTACATGCACTGTACCTAACTTATGGTTTGAACTTGCACTCTAGAATATGTTGTATAGAAGTTATATTTTGTCTTTAAATGTTAAAAAAGTTTATTTTAATTAATGAAGTCTCAAAACACTTTTTATAAATACCTTTTTTAAACCAGTTACAATTTGACAATGGAAGATATATTTTAAAATTAGTACAATAGAGCAGAGGGGGGCAATAATGGCGGAAGGAAGGGGAAGGAGCCAGACCAAGTACATGTATGAATGGCCCACAGACATGGACAACAGTGTGGGGATTGATGGTGGGATAGGGAGGGGATGGGATAGGTGGAGGAGGGCAAAGGGGGAAACACTGGGACAATTGTAATAGAAAAACAATAAAAATGATTTAATAAAAAATCAGCATAATAAAAAACATTTAATGTATTTAAAATATATTTCACAATGGTATAAAAATGAAAATGTCTCTTGGAAGGTGTGTAGAGTGGTGGATTCTGTACAATTTTGGTTTTCAGATTTATGCTGGCTTGAATATCTTTTTCGGAATGGCAAGTATTGGATTACTCACGGTCGTGGCCTTGGATCGATACCTGACCATTTGCCGACCTGACACAGGTACAGTGCTTTTCTCAGCTTTCTCAATGAATCCATTTCTTGCCTAAGTGCCACTTGACACAGAGCCACTTCTCAAATGTGAATATAATGGCTGCAATTGTGGTCAGCTCCATTCCTCCGGCGATCTTTGTTCGAAAGTTTAAATGACTTCCTATTATACTTAGAATAAAATCCAAATTTCCTAAGAGCTCCAGAGCCCAGCTGCTTTTCTAGCTTTGACTAGGGTCCCCCTCACTTTGGGGTCCTGGCCAACGCTTTTCCCAATTTTGGGACTTTGTGGATGCTGTTTCCTTAGGTCTAGAAAGTGCTTCTCTCAGCTTATCCTTTGGGTGATCTGTTAATCCTTGTGTATAGGCTTTTTTTATTTGAAGATTTTATTTACTTATTTTTAGAGAGGGGAAGGGAGGGAGAAAGAGAGGGAGAGAAACATTAATGTGTGGTTGCCTCTTGTGCATCTGCTACTTGGGACCTGGCCCGAAACCCAGGCATGTGCCCTGACTGGGAATTGAACCTGTGACACTTTGGTTCGCAGGCTGACACTCAATCCACTGAGTCACATTAGCCAGGGCTGTGCATAGGCTTTGAGTGAGTGAAGGTGCTCTATGAACAATCTACTTGATAATGATTTTTAAATAATCAGTTAAAACAAAGTGAAGATATGAATTACTGGCAAATGATGTGACTATTTCATATGTTTGTTAACAGGAAGAAGAACGACCACACACACTTACCTCAGCATGATCCTGGGGGCCTGGGTCAATGGCTTCTTCTGGGCTTTGATGCCTATCATAGGGTGGGCTAGTTATGCCCCCGATCCTACAGGTGCTACCTGTACCATAAACTGGCGGAAAAATGATGTGTAAGGGACACTTTTACTCTTGATAATCAAATGCTTCTGATGTAGACATGTTCTCACCATTTCAAATTTAAGCTCACATCAAATGTTTTCCGTACACTGTGTCGAAGAGCTTCCTTGGTAGGGGTGATGTGATTCCGGTGTTGAATTATGCTTGTTTGCAAGTAAAGGCCATCCAGTTCCCCTTGCCCTGCTTAACCTGCCCCTTCATCTCTCTCTTCTGGCAGCAAAGGAGATACAGGACACCCTTTCGCATCTGCACCTCAGAGGGAGAATCTGAGAGGGATAAGGGGTGTTCGTATTGCTAGACAGCATGGAGCTTGGGCAAAAGCCAGGGCTGGCTCCTTCTTGTCTTTTCAAAATGATTCAGTGATAAAGCACCTTCTGAGAATTATGCAGCAAAAGCACCATCCCTGCAAGGATTTGCTTGCTAGTTAGTGATGCTTTTCTATATTTACCAAGGAAAAGAGGATAATTTAGTTTGTTAAAGAAAATGAAAGCTTACTCAGAAAAACAAAGTTTCCAAATCTAAAACCTTTTGTGTAAAGGGTGGACAAGTACATATTTTAAGTTTTACAGGCAAGACTATTCCTATTACAACATTCCACTCTGCCTGTGCAAGCAGCCATGGACAGGATCTAAAGGGGTGTCTGTCCTGCGGCACCGGCTGCTTGTGGCCCAGGATGGCCATGAACGCAGCCCAGCACAAAATCATAAATTTACTTAAAACTTTTTTTGCTCATCAGGTTTCATTAGTGTTTGTGTATTTAATGTGTGGCCCACAACAGCTCTTCTTCCAATTGTGGCCCAGAGATGCCAAGAGTCTGGACACCTCTGTCTGAATGTGGGTCCAGCAAAACTTTATTTACAAACATAGCTGACAGGCTGGCTGTGGCCCAGAGGCCATAGTTTGCCAATGCCTAGACCAAACGGACTGAGAGTCAAATACACTCTCTAAGCCATCGAATAAAATAATCGCTGCTGGACAGTGCCAGTATTGTTTCCAATATTAATCCTGCTCCCCTCCTCGATTTAGTACATTAAACTAGCAGTGCTTTAATGACTCCCTTTTCTTACTTTTAGATCTTTTGTTTCCTTCACCATGACAGTCATCGTGATAAATTTTCTTGTGCCCTTGACAGTGATGTCCTACTGCTATTACCATGTTGCTCGATCCATTACATGTCGCACTGCTGGAAACTGCACTGACTTCCTCAGCAGAGACTGGTCAGACCAGGTAGCAGTAACGAAGGTAAGGCACTAACATCCTTAAAGTGCACAGTAATCAGGCTTTTACACGTCCGTGGTCCCCTGGCCCCTGCCGTCACCTCTCCCCACCCCCTCAGTTCTCACTTTCTGGCTGTTTTGTTTGGCGTTTGCCTCCATATTTCTAAACAATGTGCTAATCTGCTGTTTTGGATATTTTTGTTTTCCCTTACTTCTTGATTTCTCACTGTGGACATGAGAATTTGTTTCTCTTATGCAACCAACCTTTTCTATGCCTCCTCACCAACCTTTCTCTCTCCTCATCTTGTTTGGTTAGATAAAGAGTCAATTATACATTATTGTGATTACCTAAATTTTATTTATTGCAGATTTATGTAGGGGTCAATGATTTGTATTTCATTTTAAATGATTTTTCAAATTTTTCAACTGCAGTTGATGTACAATATGATATTAGTTTCAGGTATACAACCCAGTGATTAGACATTCATATAATTTACAAAGTGATCACCCGGATTCATTTTTTATAAAACTTTTTTCCCATGGAGTTAATGACTTGTTTATTTTTTCTTTCTTCCTCTTCCTCCCTTCCCCTCCCTCCCTCTGTTCATGCGCTTACTCCCCTGTGTACCTGTCACTAATTCATCTCTAACCTCTCGGCCAGCAGCATCAGTTTCCTTTCAGGACTTTCAAAGGCACTGGCAACTTTCTCCTTTTCTTGGAACGTTGCTTCCTGGCTCTCCTGGGCCTCTTGCCCTGCTGTACGCTGGCTCTTTTCTAAAACCACAGTCCAGAAAGCCAGCATCCTCTCTCTTCAGTCGGGTCGCCTGTTTTCTGGGTTGCATGTCTTCCGTTTGCTTGGTCACTGCCTTTCATTTGGTGGAGCACATTCCCCAGAGAATTCCTGAGAAAGCTATCAGGAGGTAAAGTTTTAAAGATTTCGCATGCCTGTAAATGTTCTAAAATTCTACTATCATGATGAACTGATTGTTTGCCTGGTATAGAATTCTAAGTAGACAAATGATCTTCCAAGAACTTTGAAGGCATGCCCTGTGGTCTCCTAGCTTCTGGTGGTGCTCTTGAGAAGGCTCATAGCATGCTGGTGACTGACTCTTTGTAGCAATCTGCGTGTTATCTCTGGAGGCTGGTAGGATCTGGTTTTCTGGACGTTCATGCTGGTGTGCCTTGGTGTGGCTCTTCGTTCACCCCTGTGCTGGGCTGGGTAAGTGCCTGCACTGGGAAGACCCAGGCCCCCCTTCGGGAGAGTTCTTATGTTATTTCTCTGGTGATCTCCCACCCTGCCTTGTTTTCTCCATTCTCTTTTCCTGAAACTCCTTTTATTTGGATATTTAATCTCCTGGATTTATCTTCTAATTAAAAAAAAATTTCTCTTTTATGTTGTCCCTGTTTGGGGATTTGTTTTTATTTCTACTTTCTGACAGATTTCCTCAACCTTGTCCAGGTCTGGGATCGGGTAGGGAGAGTGACACTTAAGCCTGCGGTGCAAAATTTAAGTAGGCACCAAAAAATTCAGTAATTAAAAAAAGCAGTTAATGCAATATTGTTAAAAATAAAAATTAATGCAAAAACCCATATTGAACACAATATAACTTTAAATAAAGATGGGATTTGACCCTTCACTTACACAACTCACCTCGTTCACCTTGCCCTTCCTGTTGCACTTAAAAATCCTGCTCTCCTATATAGGATAAAACCATGGTTACAGATAAAAGAATTATTTTATACTCTATGCTCTTTAATAGCATCCTCTTCTTGTTTTATATCGTCTGTATATATTTTCCTCGTGTTCATCACATACTGTTTCCCTTGAGTTTCTGAGCCACTTTGGTCTCTGCCTGTCTGTTTGCCTGTTTCCTCAGTGTCTGGTGGTCAGTGGCTGTCCTGAGTACTGAGTGATGCACTAAAATTCTGACTACGAGCTTCAAATGGGCTCTTTGGTTGGGATGTTTCTTTGGGGGGCTTTCCGACAATCCGCTTCTCCAGGTCTTTTCTTCTGGGCTGCTCAGTTTCCAAGGACAGGGTTCTTCTAGTGCCTGGGAGGGAGGTGCAAGTCTGCCCGCCTGCATGCTATGACTCAGAGTGGAGCGGGGCGGGGGACAGCATGCAGCACCCCTCTTTCCAGTACAGCGCTCTAGCTCTCAATTGAGCCCAGTGTCCCCCAGTCCTGAGTTTCTCTGCTTTCTCCCTTTTACACTGACCTTCTGGGTGCTTCTGGGGAGAAGATGGGGGCAGCTGCCTGGCTGCATGCCGAGGGAATTCAGAATTCTAACGGCTTCCTTTTGAAGATTCACTGAGTTCTCTTTTAAGTTCCATGGGCAGTCCCACATTCAGAGCCAGCTGTCACCTCTAGTTCCTGAGACTTTCTGAGCTGTGGGCAAAGGATTAGTCTGTGTATGCCAGGAGTTCATACCACAATTACTAGGAACAAGTTAGGAGTGGGTACATATCTGCTTTTCATCAAGGCCAGCATTTGCACTCTTCCCTAGCACACCAGAAGAGAGGAAGCCCTCTCTACATCTGTATCATATTGCATCCGTTTCACAAAGTCTTGTTATCACAAACTTCTTTTTTTTTGCACATCAGCAAAGAACAATGAGGGGTAAAATTCAGTTTTTCCTTTATGCCGTCAACAACATAAACTTATTCAAATTCCAGTCTAGATCATTTTTATGCTGTTTTAGATATGTTAGTTAGTTAGATATTGGGTTTGGCAAATACTGATTTCTTTTACAGATGTCTGTGATAATGATATTCACATTTCTGGTGGCATGGTCCCCTTACTCAGTCGTGTGCTTATGGGCTTCTTTCGGTGACCCAAAGAGGATCCCTCCCTCAATGGCCATTATTGCTCCACTGTTTGCAAAATCTTCTACGCTCTACAATCCCTGCATTTATGTGGTTGCCAATAAAAAGTAAGTAATGTCTAAATGCTTCTGAACAAAATAATGGGTACAGAAAGAATGTTTTAAGAAACCACAGATAATGTTCTAAGACTTCTGGGGAGATAAGTGACAGAAACTCACTTTGAACTAGCTCGTAAGTTATTTGACTCATGCCACTGGAGAACCTTACATGCCTAAAGCTCCAGGCCTGTGACAGGCTCTTCCCACAGGGAGGCAAGATGACCACAGGCAACCCCAAATTCAAGTTCCACCAGCTCAGGGGCCCTGAATTCAAGTTTCATCCCAGATGACTCTCTGACAGAGAAGCTGCTGGAAGGTTTCTGGGAGGCTCAGCTTAGTTCTTTTGGTTACCCCACCCCAAAATATGTGGAACTGGTATTTCAAAGAAAAGAGTAGTTCTATTACCAGATAATGAACAAGGCAAGTCAGTATTGGGCTCCCTAAGTGGGGAGCAGAGTTGTGTATTTACCAGAAAGAAGACATGCCATTCAAGTGCAAGAGAAAAATCCCAGGCTTCAGGACAGGAGAGTCACTTAGGACGATGGAGAAAGAAACCCACCCCTTTTGTTAGGACCCTTGGTAAGGATTTCTTTTGCCTCCTCAGTGAAGCTCGGATTCTTTAATTTTCTTTCGCTTTGGAAAGATGGAATGAACCAATCTACTGAGCTTAAATCTTAGTATAGGTCAAGTAATTTGATTCTGGAATATCAGGGCTGCTTCTATTAATCTTATGCAAGTATACACATATTTGGGAAAGCAGCTTTAGTTATAGCCATGTGAAGAAATACAAAAACTTTTAAGGCCAAACAGACCACATAAGAACAGTAAAAAACACATTTTAAGTTTAGAATCTGTTGATAACTCTTTTGGAAAGATCTATCATTCTCAACTCCCCTTAATTTCAATTGGCCTTTGCTCAGAACAGACACATGAAATGCGTATCCCTTGTTCAAATAGATAAATGATTGCAGCTGATATCAGAAATGTAATTTAAACACATAATTATTGATTTTTATTAAATGTCTCCATTGTTTATAAATGACACAAAATTGGTCTTCAATTATACCATATACTTTCTTCATTATAAAGGTTCTAGACAGAAGAGAAAGTTGGAGGCAAAAACTTATCTGGAAATGTCAACTGGCAGTAGTGGCATCTTAGCCATATGTGAAAATGTTTCAAAATTCCGAGTCATTATAGGACAGTGCCAGATTTTCCCTTCTTGTTGTAGGTTTCGGAGGGCGATCTTTGCCATGTTCAAATGTCAAACCCATGAAGCTATGCCTGTGACAACTTTTTTGCCAATGGATGTACCTCAAAACCCATTGACTTCTGGAAGAATCTGAAAAAAGAGGAAAACACAAGTTATCAAAACACTGTATTTACTTTTTTGCAATGTTTTAATTTTATTAAAAATATGAGCCTCTTTAGATCAAATGCAGACATAGATTATTATCCTAATAGACTGAATCCCTCAAGTGTAGTTTACAGTTCTTCTCTTTGTGCACTGGCTACCGTAGGGAATGTTTCTTTATTTCCTTCTATGTAAACTTACTGTTCATCTCCTTTGGTGGATCCAGACGCATGAGATGAAGGCCTCTTCTCTTGCTCTTTGTCGTGGCATGCCTTACACTGTATCGATGACCTGGCATCCTGCCTGAGCAGGACATAACTATAATAATAATATAGTTAACACTGTTAATAAGTAATTACTGAAGCGAGTTGTTGGGTGCCCCTAACTAAGAACTTTGTCTAGTTTGTTTTTGGAGAATGCCAATATGTGGCAATATTGATAACTCTATTCTAAATCAATTTTATATTATGTGCTTCTATTCTTAAAGCTAAATTTTATAAAACTGATTGTTATGCATACTAGTGAAAAAACAAATGCACAAAATAAAATTTATAATATTATAATGTAAATAGTCTGCAGTTATTTTCTAGTATCTGTTAAGAATTGGATTGTTTTTAACATTAAGTATAGCTTCAAAGTGTAGTAGCAGTTACATCCATAGGAAAAGAATTTAACAGTCATTTCCTTGCAAATCTAGATATGGGAAACTATTGAAATTTTCTTGACATGTGTTTGATTTTCATTTTCCCTAGAATGTATTACTTTGCTGAAACCATATTCAAAGGCTAGGAAGATTGATCCCCTGCAAGGTACACTTGAAGGTTAAGTAACTACAGATCTCAGCTAATCCTGCGTAATCTGCGCTTACTAAATGGCTGTTTGCATTCCAGGCACACTAGTTTCTAAATGCTTAGGATTTTTTTTTTTACCTTTTGTTCAAATACCCTCTAAAAGGAGCCATGCGTCTCTTAGCGTGTCTGGGCATGGTGCTTAGCTTTTTGGAAGAAGTGAGCTGTTCCTGTCCTTCACAGTGCACCTGCCTTTCTCACAGCAGCTCCGACGGCGTCGGATCAAGGTATGCTCCTCTCCTTGCTACTAAGTGCTCTAATGATTCTGAGAAAAAGGCCTCCGCCAGCAGCTTTATTTTGAAAGCAAACTGTCGATAAGAAATCAGAGGACAGAAGGCTTAATTGACATAAGATTTAACTTAATTATATTAATACTGGGTGTCAGCTCCATTGTTTTCGTCTTGGGCAGTTCAGCTCTTAAAAGCCCCTCAAATCATTTGAGACTCTCAAACACATTCTGAGTTACAAAAATGTTCATTGCACTTGTATTCACAAAATGTTCCTTTCAGGAGGTCAAGTTGAAATGTGTGTGGCCAGCTCAGCCTGATTATAGAAAACAGGACTGATCAGCAGGTGCTAGACATGCCCAGATCCTTTGCTTCCCGGGTTTTTCATTTCATTTGAGGCTTATTCATGGCAACTGGATAGACTTCAGAAAGTAGGAAGGAAGATCACAAGAGTGAAATTACAGGTGTTCATAATTAGAATTTTTCATTTTAAGGTATTGGAATTTACAAAGAAAAGAGATTTGAAAGATGTGGATTGACCCTGTCTCTGCAGACACTATAGGCCCTCATAGAGGTTATCAAACCTCTCAGCTGCTTTAGCATCCACCTGTGAAGTGAGAATAATTGCATACGTATACACGAGACCTTCCATATAGAAATTACATGCAAAGCAGAACTCTTGTTAGCTAAACACGATAAATCATGATATTTTGGAGAGAATATTTAATGACAAAATCAGATTTTTTATGACTCATTTGTTGGTTTTTTGACTTGAGAGGTTATTTGAGCATTGAGCTTCTTAAAAAATAATTTATTGAAAAGAGTCACTCAATTTATGTTCTATAACTTTAAACAAATTAATGAAAATTAAAACATGTTATTGAGTAGTTTGTATTACTATTCTATAAACTTTACTTAACCAACTCTTCGTATCTTTTTGAGAGATTCACTAGGTGATTTAGGACAATGAGAAGAATTTAACAACTTAAATACCTACTTGGCAAAAGACATAGTAGTTAATGAGTTAGGGCAGGGTACTTTTGAGAAACAATCACAGAAATGTTTCCTTCTCCTTGATGGCAGCACTATTTATGAATTTTATGAAAATCACAGTGTATTACTCTTGGCAGGAGCTCTAGAAATAATCTAGTTCTACTGCTGTTATTTTATAAATGAAGAAATGAAACCATACAGAGGCTAGATGGCTTGTCCAAGACCATAGCATGAGTCGATACAGTGACTGGCTGATAAAGACACTGGGTCTTTCTGCTTCTAATCCAGGCTTTTCCCCTTTACCCTGGAATGCTAACTTAAGGCGCAGAAACGGGATCATTCCGGTGTAAAGTAGCACTGAAATTTGTGACAGGGAATAGAGATGAAGAGCAGGAGGAATCCTGAGAGATACGGTGCTCCTGTACCATCTTCTCCTACAATTACAGACGGGAGATGCGGGCAATACATCTGCTTCATGCCGTTTTACCTTCCTTCGTGGTACAGGCTGGCCTTCAGAGTTCACCGACTTCATGTGATGTACTTCACCAGATGGCTGTTTCGTTGTTACTGTTTACTGCATGCGTAAATGTATTGTACTTCGGATCATACTTTGCAGAACATTTCATTGTTCATTTTCAGCAATCCAGTGGCAATGAGCACACACGGTGAGATAAACTGATCTTTTCCCAAGTTATAAGGCATCTGAATTCTCTGATTCTTCATACTTCACACTCACGTATCAGACAGGCTTGTTTTCCAATGCATGATGTGCATGTGCCACTAAGCAAGTGCAAAAGTCACAGTGTGACTTGCTCAAGGTCACTTAAGTTAGTGAGTAGTAAAAGGAATAAACTTGCTGTTTCTGGTTTATTCCTTGGCTAGAAGTCACATCGTTAAAATAGAGTTCACCTTTGAACATCTAGTGTGAACACTTGCTCCTTCCCTCCTTAAAAAGTATCTGTAACTTCAACAGGGGATTCTTTCAAAATGGGCCATTTTGCAAGGAGGTTAAGTGTGCCCTTTGGAGTTGAACAGATGTGGGTTTGGAGGTTGGCTGTGTAACTCACTGTCTATGTGACCTTGGGAAGTTGTCTAATGTTGGCAGGCCTCAGTTATTTTAGCTGTAAAAATAAGATTGATGACAAAAATAGCGTGAACCCATATAGTGTCTATTACGTGTCAGGAAGGTGTAAAACTTTGCATCTGTTTCAATGAACCATCCTGCCAGCGCTGTGGGGGAAGATGAAGTGGAGCAGTTGGTGAGGGTTGGCTGTGCCACAAAGGAGGTGGCAGAGCTTAAATCTGAGCTGACATCAGCCTGACTACAGAGCTGGTGATTTTACCTGTTACCCAATATTGGCTTCCTATGACTGCTGTGACAGTTGAATAAGGTAATGGATGTGAGGTGTATTGCACAGGCCTGACACGTGAAGAACACCATCACTATTAGGCTGAACCACATGAAACTGCTTATATTTGATCATTTTTAACCTGCAAAAATGGCCATTTCATATGGCCAACCTAGAAGATGATGATGACAGGTTATTAACGAATAAGTCAGCCAGGCTGAGTTGATACTTTGTGAAAACTAGTAAGGAATGTTTCTATGAGTACTGTTTTTTACAAATGTATCTCACAAAGATTTCCTTTCACTGTTCTTGTTGTAACACTAGGTCGGTGCTATGTAATGACCTGGATATGACCGAGGTCCCTACGAACATCCCCGTGGACACTGTGAAGCTTCGCATAGAGAAGACTGTCGTCCGTGGCATCCCCGCTGAGGCCTTCTACTACCTGGTGGAGCTCCAGTACCTCTGGGTGACCTACAATTCCATCACCAGCCTTGAGGCCAGCAGCTTTTACAACCTCAGGCGGTTACATGAGCTGCGCCTGGATGGGAATGCTCTGGATGCCTTCCCTTGGGCATCCCTGCTGGACATGCCCCATCTAAGGACCCTGGATTTGCACAACAACAGGATAACCAGTGTGCCAAACGAGGCAGTCAGGTACCTGAAGAACCTCGCCTACTTGGATTTATCAAGCAATGGGCTAACCACACTGCCGCCTGAATTTCTGGAGAGCTGGCCCCATGTGCTTACAACATCACCCAGAAGCCTGGACCTTTCACCAAAAAGAATTATTCTAGGTGAGCTCACAAGCCTCTGTGCTTCTCAGGTCCAGATAATTTGCTCAGCATATCTTCAGTCTTTTCATATTCATTGAATCTGGTTTCTTACTCTATACTTGCACTTTTGATGGAATAGCACTTTATCAGTTGACTTAGATCAATTTACCCATCCACCTGGTATAAGATATAATGGTTCTGTGTGTGTGTGTGTGTGTGTGTGTGTGTGTGTGTGTGTGTGTTGTGAGGGGGTAGGGGAGTTTGCCTCCAAAACTGAGAGACTAGTGCTGCCATTAGAGAGCCTGAAAATAAGTGACAAAACTACCAGCCTGCCCTGGTTCCTCTGCGCACACTAATGCTCCATACTCTGCCCCACTCAACCTGCTGTTCAGGTCCTTTTTCAGCCCTTCATCAGGCTCTTCAGGAGCAGGAGAGGGGCACTGACATTTTTATGAGGTTGCAGTGTTTTAATTAGTTAGGGATGATAGCTGCCAACTTTTCCTAATCAAATCAGAAATGATAAAGACACCAGTTATTTTATGGGCCCCAAATAGGTCTCCTAATGGATTTGGTCTCAGTTTCCTGTGATTAGTTTTGAATATTCCAGTTTTGACTCTCTTTCCCTTTCATATATATTTGTCTTGCATTCTTAAAATATAAACTCCCTCCAGTAAAGTCTCTCTTTTTTTGTGTGTGTCCTCTCACAGTGCTTTGCATGGAGCTTTGCATATGGTGAATGCCCAGGAAATGTGGTTGCCTGATTGAAATCAGTGAACTAGGCCCCTTTCAGGGGTATCCATGGGCAGCGAGGCCTTTCATACTTACGTATGAGACACAAGCCTGAGGCTTTGATCAATGAGATTGAGTTCCTAAAATGTTGCTCGCCCATTAAAGCTGTGCTGTCAGCTCCTAAGTGTGTCCATCAGGGCTGCAGAAGAGTTTGTACTTGTCAGAAGGGTGAAAGAACTAATGAGTGTGTGGCCAGTGAAATGAATTATAAGCCTTTTGGAGTGAGAAGCAACTAGATGCTACCTACAGCAGCTGTGACAGAGGTGGCAATGTCTTATAAAGAAAGAATTTTCTACTTTGGCTTTTTTTGTTATTATATTTGAGTCTTTAAAGTTCACCATTAAAATACAGTGATGAGACACAGTCTAGATTTTCTAAAGCTCAGTGTTTAACCGTAGCAATTAATCTTCCCAGGCAATCTGGAGAATTTGCTCATGTACTGTTACACTGGGATACATTCTGCTTTTATTTAATTTTTATTGCCCTGTGTTTAGTATTGTTGGCAGATAGAGCTTCTATTTGTAATAATAATTGTAATGGCTAATACTGATGGAGTGCTTACTCAGAGCTAAGCCCAGCTCTTAGACTTTACGGGTGCATCTTCTTCCAGTGTCATACTAACACTGTCGTAAGGACCATTTCATCCCCATTTTGTAGACGAGGAAATGAGGCCTGAGGTCGGCCTCAGGCCCAGCAGTGGTGGGGCTGGGATGAGCACGGGCTGTGTAACAGCAGAACCCGTGCCCTGCCTCACTCCCCTGTAGTTCGAGGTTGGTCTGTAATAATACCAGGCTTACTTTCCCCCACAGGCATTTCTTCACTGAGTTCTTTATATCATTTATTTATTTAAGAGAAATTTAGGGAGGAGCTTTTCCATTACTCTTTCTCTCTTCTACATGAGTAAAAATACCAACTTAATAAAATTGTACTTTAATGTACCCATAAAGCATAGTGTCCAGCAAGTAAACATTTAAATTAACTATGAAACTACATTAGATTTTTGACGTGTAATACAGGTGTTTCCATGGCCTCTTTCTCAAGAACAAGCAAATATTTACACAGGCAGACTCCGTAAGGCCTAACACTGTTTATCTTGGAGAAAAAAGCCTGCAGTCCAAGAGGTCATAAAATGTCTTTTGGGTGCTTTTTCCTGGTACCCAAATTGTTCAATTGTAAACACGGGTTCTTCTATTCAGAATGGAGTTCGCCTGAGGGGCCGCAGTGGCCCGGAGTACTTCCAAAGAATTTCCAAAAATAGCATTAATTTAATTCAACAAACACTACTCAAGCCCTGTGGGTATGCCTGTCCTTTGCTAGGCATGGAGGAGACAAGTTCCACAGAGCTTAGGCTTCCTGGAGCCAGGCGTCCTTCCGGGGACTGCCGGTGGCGTCTCAGCCTTCTCGAGAACCCCACGAGCTGTGTCCGTAATCCTCATCACCCTCTCTCACAGCCGAGACACAGGCAGAGTCAAGCTTCGGATTTATAGCCCATCTTCAGATATATCACTATTTTATTGATTTGAGAAAGAAAGTGAGGAAGATCTATTTGTTATTCCACTTATTTATTCATTCACTTATTGTTTCTTTTATGTGCCCTGACCAGGGCACATTGAGATGACATTCCAACCAAGAGCCTCAGCCAGGGCCTCATTTTTTTTATTCTTTAAACCTTTATTTATTTAACTTTGTATTGAATTTATTGGGGTGACATTGGTTAATAAAATTATATAGGTTTCAGGTGTAAATTCTATAATATATCATCTATATGAGGTCTGTCCAAAAAGTATCCATCCATGTCATATGAAAAATGGGGACATTTATTGAAGAAGATTCAAGATACAAGAAACATTGTACATAAGACAATGATACCTCAGTCCTCTGCCATGTAGGCACCCTGGGACCTCCCAGTTCTCCCAGTCACCATCAGCTGCCCCATCATATTTTCCTGAATCTCATTGATGGTCTGAAATCTTTTCCCTTTCAAAGGTGATTTTAGTTTTGGGAAAAGCCAAAAGTCACAGAGCGCCAAATCTGGCCTGAAGGGGGACTGAGTCACCTGGGTGATTTGATGTTTCACAAAAA
Organism: Tonatia bakeri; assembly: GCA_004024845.1. Classification (NCBI taxonomy): domain Eukaryota; kingdom Metazoa; phylum Chordata; class Mammalia; order Chiroptera; family Phyllostomidae; genus Tonatia; species Tonatia bakeri. The sequence continues at coordinate 65,856 of PVIA01001030.1, forward strand.
AACTCTGCACAAGACATGATGCATGAGCAGGCACATTGTCATAATGAAGCTGCCAATCACCAGTTGCCCATAGCTACAGCCTTCTGAATCATCCAAATAGTTTCTGTGGAGGAATGTTCAAGCTTAACACAAAATTTGACACAGATTTGCTGTTCTACTTTCTCATTTTGAATGTGACAGCCACACGGTACCCATGCTCACTTAGTACACATGGTGTCTACCACCCCCACTGACTAGTACAGTGAAGTCGTCATTGTTCATGCATGAGCATTCCAATCCACTCTCCTTGGCTGCCAGGTTATATCAATGTCATGCAAACTGTTCTCGTTATATTAACAATGGCTGGTTTTTTTCACCACCCCAAGTCACGTCTTTCCATCACCATCTACCCCCCGTAGCCTCTTCCACCTCCTCCTTTACTCTTTTCCTCTGATACTCATCATACTCTTGCTTGTGTCAATGAGTCTTTTGGCTTTTCTGCTTAATTTCTTCACCTTTTTCACCAAGCTCCCCAAACCTCCTCCCCTCAGACAGCTGTCAGTCTGTTCCCTGTATCTATGAGTCTGTTTCTATTTTATTTTTTAATTTATTTTGTTCATTAGATTTCACATATGAGTGAAATCACATGGCAATTGTCTTTCTCCAGGTCCACCATGCAGTCGTAAAGGGTAAGATTTCCTTCTCTTTTACAGCCAAGCAGTAAATTTTTCTTCCTTAATTTTGAGGAATTGAGGTGTAATTTGCATACAGCGAATCTATGATTTGGTAAATGATGGTACATGTGCGCTCCTCCCTCACTGAGATGCAGAGTAGCCCCACACCCAGGAAGTCCCCGCACCCCTTCCCAGGAGATCTCCCCCCACCCAGGCAACCTGTGTTTGTCTCTATCCCCCTAGCTTACTTTGTCTGCCCTAGAATTCCATGTACATGGAACCATGCAAGAGGCACTCTTGTGCTTGGTGTCTTTCCCTCAGCATTATAAATTAGAGACCCATCGGTGTGTTGGGGGTCCTCACTGCAGAGTCCCATTCTATTTTATGAAGGTACCAATTGGTCATTCTTTCTCCTGTTGTTGGACACAGGGCTGTTTCTAGTTTTCAGCTCTTATGAATTAAGCCGCTATTTACATTCTTGTGCAAAGTTTTTGTAACATTTATTTTCATTTCTCTTGGAAAAATTCTTAGGATTGAAATTACTAGGTCATAGAATAACTATACATAACTTTTAAAGAAACTGCTCATTAGAAAAAGAAACCGCTAGTTTTTAAAGAGGCTTCCTGTTTCACACTCTCGCTAGCACTGCAGAACAGTCTGCTTGCTGCATATCCTCACCAGGACAAGTGTCTTTTCTCTTCCAGCCATTTGGGGTGGAGTGGGTGGGGAGCAGCATCACACTGTAATGTAATTTGCATTGCTCTGATGACCACAGCCTGTGCCAGACTTGGGATGGTCTGATGTACAGTGATTCAGCTTATGGTTTTTCAACTTTGCTGTGGTGCAAAAGTGATATAAATTGAGTAGAAACTGTACTTCAAATTTTGAATTTTGATCATTTCCAAAGCCAGTGACATGTGTAATGATACTCCTTTGGGATGCTTCGCAGTGACAGCAGCCTCAGCTCCCAGTCATCCATGGATCATGAGGGTCGACAACTGATGCTTTAGAGCAGGGGTCCCCAGCTGCCGGGTCCAGGACTGGTACGGGTCCCCGGCCGGTTAGGAACTGGGCTACACAGCAGGAGGTGAGCTTGAATGTGATGTGCTCAAATCATCCTGAAACCATCGCCCCCACCCCAGGCCATGAAAAAACTGTCTTCCATGAAACTGGTACTTGGTGCTGAAAAGGTGGGGGACTGCCATCTAGAATGTACTGTATTGCCAATGTTTTTTGGATATTTTATTTTATGGTTTTGCATCCTATCATGTCTACAAAAAGCCTCTGTGTCTCCTGCTTTTATGATAAGAAGAGGAAGGCAATTATTCTTGGGATGAAACAACGTAATTAACTGCAGGCTAACGTAAGTGTTCTGAGCACATTTCAGGTGGGCGAGGTTAGGCTGTGATATTTGGGAGGTTAGGTGTGTAAATGCATTTTTGACTTTTACAACTCTCTCAGCCTGTCACGGGTCTAACAGGGTCTCACCCCCCTCGACGCTGAGGAACATCTGTAATGATGCTGACTGCGTTTCATTGGCTAATTGCCCATGGTATATTCCCTTATAAGTTTGCAAGATTGTTCATCTTTTTATTATAGGAAATAAGTCTGTTGTCTGTTACATGCATTATGAATATTCTCCTCAAGTCTGTGGCTTGTCTGTTCATTTTCTTCATGCTGTCTCTGGTAAGAATTCAAATTTTGATGGCATCTGACTTATCAGTTGTTTTTTTTTTCTAGTTAATGCTTTCTGTGTCCCGTGAAAGAAATATTTGCCTATCTACAGGTCACAGAGGTATTCTACTCTCATTATAGTTTTAACTTTTAAGATTTATTCTTAATTTTTATGCTTGTGACTATGATCCAGCTCAAAATAGCTTTGAGTATAGTGTGAAGTAGGGGTTGAGGTTCCTTTTCTTCGAAGCAAATGTGTGATGTTCCAGCACCATTTGCAGAAAGATTTTCTTTTCCCCCTTGAATTGTTAAACACCGCTGCCTCCGCAAAGCTAAGACATGGTCTTTGCTTTTGAGAGCTTTCGTTTGCAGAATAACTGTTGTACAGGAATTTATTGCTGACTTTCCCCAAAAAATTAGCCCTCTAAATCCTACTTCTGTCATGCATGGAAAATATTAGCCTTTTAGGAAAGGGATAAGGCAAAGTTCATCTGGCTCACAGTAAGAATAGTCATACAAAATAATTAATGCAAATTACTGAGCCTGTGGTTGGTATGTTGCTTTGAAGGAATGCAGCAGAAGTAACACTTTAACTTCAGAGAGTTCTTGTACCTTTGTCCCCAGAAGAAGAAAACACTAGATGAATGTGTTCAGCACTTAGGTTACTGTTATCCAGGTTTGAAAAGTTGTACCTTTGACCTTAGGTGGTTTGAAGCTGGGGTAATTGCACAGTTGAGTTTTGAGGGATTTAAAAATATTTTCCTGGTTTACATAACTTTTAGATATAGAAGTTAAATTAGTTTGTAAAAGAATTCTGCTTCATTGTTAACTCAGTCTGATAACAGTCTCAGAGCCTGAATGCAACTGTCTGGGCTGTATTGCAGCTCTCGGCCCCTTCCCTGTAAAGACTTGCTGCTCCAGACATAGCTGCTTCGACTTGCCTGCTTTGTCCACAGCAGCCCTTCTCACTGCCACCCGTGGCCGTGGATGCGCGTTTGGGTGATGAAGAGATGAGTCGAGGTAGAAGGAGTATTAGATTAGGAGGCTACAACATACGGGATTTAGGACTACTCACAAAGTTGAGACAGCGATCTCTTTGTGCTTTAGTGCCCTTCGGTGTGAAGCTGGAGAAGTCACACGAGCTCCCTGAGGTCAGGGTAAGACGTATACGGTGGAAGAGAATGAGAGCTTTAGGAGCAAGAGAGTGAGGTTCAAACCCTGATGGCATCCCCTTGTGTGACCTTGGGCAGATCCCTTACCTTCCTGAGCCTTGGTTTTCTCCTTTTTAAAGTGAGGATGATACTAACATTATCCACCTCATGCTATTGGCAGGATTGAGGAAGACAAACCCTTTGGTATGATTAGCGCTCTTGAGAGACAATTTTCCACGGTTTCTCATGTCTCTGCACGTCTTCTGAGCAGAGGCAGGCTCTGACTGCTTTTTGCTCTGCACTGTCTTTTCAAGGATGTTTGTGTCTAGAGCCGCTTTGGGAGGCAGAGGCATGCCCCCCTTCAGAGCAAAGGGCAGGCATGCTTACTGCCCAGTGTAGTAAAGATAATGTCTCTCTCCAGAGCTCTGAGTAATAAACTCTCCTACCTCTTTGACCAGGAGTCTTGTGTCTTCTGCCAACGTCTATAAAATCAGCAAACTGCGATGCACTGGTTACCTAGAGTAGGGTAAAACTCAGACCTTTTACAATTCTTGACAAGTACAGTCTTTGCAACATAGGAGGCAATAAATGGCAACTTGTATTGTCACTACCGGACAAGGAAAAAGTCTGGAATAACAAATGCTTTGAAAGCATGAAGTATTCTACACATATTAATTATTACAGAATGAATTTGATGTTTGTTGGCAGGTTGGATAGGATTCAAATCAATATTAGGGAACTGGTCATGGATTTCATATAGGAGGAAGAAGTTTATGGTAATTCACCATGAACGAAAAGGAATTTCTAAGATAGAAGATTTTTTTAAAAGCAGTAAATGTCTACCAATACTGGCAGAAAAGATATGAACCAGCCACAAAGTGCTATTATAATAAAAATAGGCCTAAATAGAAAAGTAGGATTTGAGATGTACAGTTAAATCTTCTTAGAATTTTTTAAACTACAATTCTGTCTTTTCTCCTTGGGAATCACTGTATAATCCACTCCATTAGTAAAAAGCCATGACCACAGATTTTTCTGAGGTAAATCCTTTCAACCTTGGCATTTATGGGAAGCTGCTCTGGGACATCACCCTAAGTTCCTTACAGAGACTTGTCTGACTAACGGCTCAGAAGCACTGTCTTAGAACCTTCTGAGATCTTAGCAAATGTTTTCACATTCCCACCCACTCTGGATTTGAGTTTCCCTCTGAAGCTCTTTCTTAATTGGGGAATTTTAGAAAGGCTTGGAGTAAAAAACCTTTTATTCCTTTTTTATTTTTCAATTACAGTTCACACTTAATATTATTTTGTATTAGTTTCAAGTGTACAGCATAGTGGTTAGACAGTCATATACTTTACAAAGTGTTCCCCGATGCTTCCAGTCCCCACCTGGCACGGTCTGCAGTTATGATGATGTTATTGACGACATTCTCTGTGCTGTGCTTTACGTCCCCGTGACTGTTCTGTGACTATCAGTTTGTACTTCCTAATCCCTTCTCCTTTTTCACCCAACCTCTAACTGCCCTCGCCTCTGGCAACCATCAGGCTGATCCCTGTATCTATGAGTCTGTTTCTGTTTTGTTTGTTAGTTTATTTTGCTCTTTAGATTCCACATACAAATGAAATCATATGGCATTTATCTTTCTCTGTCTCACTTATTTCACTTAGCACAATGCCCTGCAGGTCCGTCCATGCTTTTGCAAATGGTAAGATTTCATTCTTTTTTTATGGCTCAGTAATATTCCAACACACACACACACACACACACACACACTCCTGACAGTATTTCTCTTTTTTAATCCTCACCCAAGGATATTTTTTATTATTGATTTTAGAGAAAAAGGAAGGGGGAGAGAACGTGAAAGAGAAGTATCTACGTGAGAGAGAAACATTGATCAGTTGCCTCCTGTACATGTCCCAGCTGGGGATCAAACCTGCAACCTCCTTGGAATGCAGGACGATGCTCCAACAAACTGAGCTGACCCACCAGGGCTGTCGCGCAGCTTTCGCATTCGCTGGTCTATTGGTAGGCATGTGGGCTGCTTCTGTATCTTGGCTGTTGTAAATAATTCTGCAGGTTACACAGAGCTGCAGATATTCTTCTGCATTAGTGTTTCAGGTTTCTTCAGAGATGTACCAAGGAGTGGAAACTCTGGGTCACAGGCAGTTCCATTTTTAATTTTTTGAGGAGCCTCTAAACTGAAACAGTTTCATTATTGAACCCAGCAGCTTTGGGATCTTTTATATTTATTTTAGCTCTTTTATATGTAAAAATATCTCGTATTTTATATTTATATTTCATATCTTTCTTGAGCTGTTGTCTGTCCTTTATAATTCAGGGGTCCCCAGCCTCCGGGCCGCAGGCCGGTACCAGTTTGGGCCTGTTAGGAACCGGGCTGCAGAGCAGGAGGTAAGCTTGAAGATAATGCACTGGAATCATCCTGAAACCACCCCCTCCCATACCCTCTCTCCTCCCCACCATCAGTGGAAAAATTGTCTTCCATGACACCTGTCCCTGGTACCAAAAAGCTGGAGACCTCTGCTTATAGATTATTATGAGCAGCGAGAAGACACCAGGCGGCAGTTCAGAACTCTGTGACAATATCCTTAGCTAGAATATTTATCTTATTGACTATATTTTCTACTTCCATATTAACCACAATATTGCTAAACTTTCTGCTGTTCCATAACAAGTGTCCCCTTTCCTCTAGTTTTCAGTATCATTTTCCTTACTTTCCTTTAAGCTCACACCAGGCCAAAACACTTCAGCTAAGAACTCTGAAAGCTGAGGCAGATCCTGAAGGCACTTGCAACTAGAGGCTGTCAGCCAACTATGCTCCTGGCTGCTGATTCGCTCTGGAGGAGAGAGTTGAACATGCACCTCCATGGCTACCACGTACAACATTCATGCCAAGCTATGTTCTAACGTCTGCCAATCTTTCCAATCTTACTTATCTCCTCACATTGCCTGCATCTCACTCAATGCTTTTGCTACACAGAACTTATACGACTTCAGTGTCTTCAGATCACACAAAGTCATGACACAGTGTAGGCTGCATTAGGTGCTCTGGGAACCCTATAAAACCTATAATAATATAAGTACTTCCACAGCATCTGATAAATATCTCTATGACTATGTTGCATTCTGAGGTACTTGGATTCAAATGTTGGCTCTGATGCTAATTAGCTATGTGACCTTGGTCAAGTTATTTGGTTTCTCTGTGCCTTAACTTCCTTACCCTTTAAATGGAAGTTAGCCCTGCCCAGGTTGCTCAGTTGGTTGGAATGTTGTCCCCTACACCAAACGGTTATGGGTTCAATTCCCAGGCAGGGCACATGTCTAGGTTGCAGGTTTGATACCCTGTCTGGGTGCAAATGAGAGGCAACTGATTGATGATTCTCTCTCACATCGATGTTTCTCTCTCTCTCCCTTCTTCTTTCTCTAAAATAAATTAGGATATGTTTGGCTGAGGATCAAAGAAAAGTGCAAGAATAATAATACTCTCCTCCTCATAAGGTTGTTGGGATTAAATGAGATAATACAGGTAAATGCTTAGAACAAAACTCAGAGTTAAGTGCTCAGTGACCGTTAGCTGTGATGATTAACGATAGGAACTGACAGGATTTGTTCACTCCGGTGGCTGAATTGCAGGGCAAAACTGATAGAGAGGTGACTTTTTTTCATCCCGAGAGTACTTCTGTTTTTCAGGAGACAGTGTGGACACCTGCTTCTCCAAGACGCTGTGATGTAAAGGGAAGCCATCAGAATAAATTCATCAGCCTTTTCCTCCCTCTGGTTTAGGTCTGCAAGACAACCCTTGGTTCTGTGACTGTCACATTTCCAAACTGATCGAAATGTCCAAAGTGGCTGACCCTTCCATAGTACTCCTTGATCCACTGATGGTCTGCAGTGAGCCCGAGAGCCTGACAGGGGTCTTATTTCAGCGGGCCGTGTTGGATCAGTGCCTGAAGCCATCGGTGATGGCCTCAGCCACCCAAATCACATCTGCTCTGGGCAGCAACATCCTGCTGCGGTGTGATGCCACAGGCTACCCCACCCCACAGCTCACATGGACCAGACCTGACAGCTCACCAGTTAATTACACAGGTATTTTTCTTAATTCAGGCCTATGTTAAAATAAGGATATTTCAAAGATCTGTATTCAACTTTATGGATTGGGGAGATTTTCAACTGGCTGATTACTTCTATTAAAATATGCTAAGATTGTTAGGTGACAGGGATTCGAAAGGTCATTTTGTTGGTTGATATTTTCCTGTTCATCTGACTGACTACACAGATGAAATTAAGGAATCCGATTTTTTTTCTTAGACAACAAAGTGATCCAGTGTGTGAGTGATTGCCCATAAGGCCCTCATCTTGCTGTGTCTTCTTGGATCCGCCCACTTTAAATCCTACAACCATGACAATTTCTGCAGAGGGGATTTTCATACCAGTTTCTCATTTTAAAGTGATTCTTTAAATAATTACATGCAAACATTATTATGATGCAAAATGTGTGGTTTTAGAAATGCTGGTGTCATAGACTATTCAGATCTCACTGTAACCAAGGCAGTGCTTAGGCATTAGTTTCAATAGTGATATCCTGATGACTAAAGCAATATATACCTAAAACTCTTTAAAATTAAATTAAATCAAAGTTCAAATAATGAAATCTGATGTAATAAAAAAAATAAAGGCCTAATGTTCCTGTAAATAGATCATAAATAGTTCTTACTTTGTGGTAGCGAGTTAAATTTGGGGTAACTAGGGTACTGCTTCGTGTATTATTATTCTTCAGAAAGCTTCAGAAATCAAGACAGAATGGACATATGTTATATTTTAGTGTTAAGGAAGGTAAAATTCCAACTTTTCCAAGGCCATATATTATTCTTCAAATAAAAGAATCCATGGTTTATTAATTCATATAAAGTAAATATAAAATGAAAGATGGAAAATACAAATGATGACCTCTCTAGGCCAGAAAATGACCTGCTGTGCCCTCTGACGGTAGATAGCATTTTATTACAATAAAGAAATATTTGGGGAAATGTTTAATCAAGGTCTTGTGACAAACATTTTATAGGACCACAGTGTATTAAAATTAGAAGGGATCTTTGAGATCACTTTTGTCTTATCCCCTACTTTTAAAAGTACAGAAACAGAGAACTAAAGACACTAATGGACTTATCTGAGCTACATATGACTTAGTAGACAAAAGTTTACTAGAAGCAAGTCTCCCAATTCACAGCTTCACGTCTTTTCAAAATACCGTTCCCTATACAGTCCTCACGGCACCTGACATGACCTAGACCTTCACGTGGGCAATGACAGAGCCACTGTCTGCCATCAGGGACTTGTGGTGTGCCATTTCCCTCTTGGCTTATGGGAAAGGGATGCTTGTAGAACCAAACAGTTGCTTATTTTTCAGCTGGCATGTTGTTTTTTCCTCTCCCCCCCCACCTCAGAGAGTTATATGTTTTTTTCTTCCAGTAATTCAGGAATCTCCAGGGGAAGGAATCAGATGGTCCATAATAAGCTTGACAGGCATTTCTTACAAGGATGCTGGGGATTACAAGTGCAAGGCCAAAAATTTGGCTGGGATGTCAGAAGCTGTGGTTACTGTGACAGTGGTCAGTGTTGTCACAACTGTGGTAGCACCAGACACTGCTGGAAGAAGAACTGGAGGTCACCCTGAGCGAGAAGTCCAGCTGGGATCTAGAAGGTCTATGTCCATACCTGGTTCTCTACCACCTCCCTGGCTTTCTTCCGCCTCTTCTGTCTCCCCGTCTTCTTCGACTTTTCTTTCTACTTCCACTTCATTTCCTTCTTCTGCTGCTTCTTTCTCCTTATCACCTTTCTTTTCCTCCACTCTTTCCTCAACTACAGCTCTAAGTACTAGAATTTCAAAAAGCACCACTGTGGTCAGTCGGCAGTCACTCCTGCTCCATCCAGATGGGAAAAGAAATTTAAAGGTGGGGACGAGTGGAAGTAAGCTCCCCCCAGCTAGTGCAAGTAAAAAAGAAGAGCTGGCATTACTGGATCGAGCAAGGCCTATGGAGACGAATGCCACAGTCGAAAATCTCAGAGCAGTCGGTGGGACCAAAGAGAGTGTGACCTTGACGTGGAACACTGTTAACATCACGCATAACCCTGAGGTGACCGTGTTGTATTCCAAGCGTGGTGAAGAGGGCCTGCTGCTGCTGAGTGCAGATTCCAGCAACAACCACATAACCATTGAGGGCTTGGAGCCGGGTGGGCAATACATAGCATGTGTCTCTCCAAAAGGAGTGCCTCCCCAGAAAGACCAGTGTATCACTTTTTCTACTGACAGAGTTGAAGAAAGTCACTCTCCCGGGCCTGTCCTTATCGCAGTGAGCGGTACTGCCTGTGTTGTTGTTTTGTCATTGATTTTTTTCCTGTTGTACAAAGTTTGCAAACTGCAGTGTAAATCAGAATCCTTCTGGGAAGAGGATTTGGCAAAAGAGACTTATATCCAATTTGAAACCCTGTCCCCAAGGTCTCAAAGTATAGGGGAGCTTTGGACACGAAGGCACAGAGACGATTCAGAAAAATTGCTGCTTTGTGCTGGGTCAAATGTGGAATCCCAGACGACTTTTAAAAGTGAGGGTTCCAGACCAGAGTATTATTCCTAAGGTTTTATAGCTCAGGCACACAAGAACCCACAACATTTCTTCCAAAAAATGGAGACTCTGAGGGTATATTTGACTCTTTGTTTAGATAACTTTTAGACAGACTTTCACATCCTCCACAAAAATAAAAAATGGAGTGATTCTAATTGTGTTTAAAAAAAACTACGATCAGACCTCTAAACTGAAGGAACAAATGATTTTGATTTTTGTTTTGTGGAAGATGTGCAGAGAAAGTTTTTAGAGCAGTGCTTAACAAGTTACAAATATATTTTAGGATAATGTTTTTGTTCTTAAAAATAAATTCATGTGAAAATAGTTGTAAATAGTTTAAAAGAGTGAAGTCTGAGTTTTTAAAAGATGGATTTGGAGCAATGAGAAAAGATTAGTAAGACCAGCTAAGCCTTGATGTTCGCTCATGTTCGAAGTGCCTTATGGCATTTGCTGTGGCCATTGCCTAGCGGACGAGAGGGAGCAGTACAGAACTCCGCGTACCACTACGCATGACTGCATTATGTAGTTGTATCCAGTATTTCCCTTGTCCCTAGAGATATGGTTATTAGCCAAAAGTAGTTTAAAAAGAAGACATGATAAATAGTAAGGCCATTTCAAAAAAATAGTAACTTGTACTCTAATACATTTACTAACACCTGTCTGGGTCTTTTAAGTGCTCATTTTAAAATCATTTCTTTACTATTTTGATATTTACTCTTATTTTCTCACTCCCTCCCTTGTTTTTCTCCCCAGTCCTTTCTTCTTTTTTCCCCTTCTTCTTTGTCTGAAGACATTCAGGTAATCAAAGACCACATCTAAGCTTTTTATATTTTTGCCACATTATATTTTGACTGCCTGGATAAAGGAAAAACTTTGAAAGTCTTTTTTAGATCCAATAAGGATGTGTTAACATTTAGAAAGAGCAGTTTCAGTGGATTCATCATATGATTAGGCAGGAAAGGGGCTTTAAAGGAAAAATACCATGTGATCTCACTTGTCTGTGGAATCAATGAACAAAATAAGCTGATGAAAAGAATAGAAACAGAGGCATGGGTATGTGCAACAGGCTGACAGCTGTCAGAGGGGAGGGGGTTGGGGCCCTGGATGAAAGAGGGTGAAAGGATTAACCAACACACACACACACACATACACATATATCACATAGAAACAGACAACAGTGTGGTGATAGCCAGAGGGAAAGGTGGGTAGGAGTAGGTGGAGGTGGGCAAAGGGATGCAAAATGGCATTGGAAAGAGACTGCTTTCAGCGATGGGTGCATGATGCAGTGTACAGATGATGTTTTATTGAGTTGTACACTTGAAACCTGTATGGTTTTATGAACCAATGTCTTCTCAATAAATTCTATTAAAAAATAAAAATACAATTTAGTTTTTTTTAAGTTTTCATCACCTTTACTAAAAATTATATTCCCTTTACATTGAAGATTTTAGAATATATAACACATTTATAAAGGTGTGTCAGGATCCTTAAATATTCTGAGAAGCAAGTTCTAAGCAAATTTATATTTTGTTTGAGAAATAGGTTGGCTTTAATATAACACATTGTGGAAATTATGATACAAGCAGCTGGACAATGAAAAAAATGTTCATTTCAAATGGCTCTTCATTTAAAAGAAAAAAGAATTCTAGTTTGCCCATAATCTGCATATTAGAAGAAGACCAGCATGGATGGATGGCTTGCTTGGGACTCCCAAATTTCCCCGTTCTGTAGAATTTCCTTCCCTTCCCTTCCCTTCCCTCCCTTCCCTTTCCTTTCGTTTGTTCTTGGTGTTCCCATCACTGAGTGCATTGTATAATGATCTAACAGTTTTTATTTTTTAAAGATTTTATTTATTTATTTGTAGAGAGATGAGAAAGGAGGGAGAAAGAGAGGGAGAAAAACATCAGTGTGTGGTTGCCTCTCGCATGCCCACTACTAGGGACCTGGCCTGCAACCTAGGCATGTGCCCTGACTGAGAATAGAGCCGGTGACCCTTTGGTTCACAGGCCAGCACTCAACCCACTGAGCCACACCAGCCAGGGAGATCTAAATCTTTAATTCAGTATTCATTGTTTGGATTTTTTTTAGAAAAACACCTTTTGCAAGCAGTTTTTTATTTAGCTTCAAGTTATGCTCAACTTATTTTAAATTAAGGACTACAAAAACTTGCATTTCTTTATTCTAAAGTCATCATGAAATCTCACTGCCATATTTAAAAAGCTTATATAGAGACTGCCAAAATATTAGCACATTTTAAATAATATATGTGACTGTGGGAGAACGTCATAGATGACTGAGCCAAATGGCACCCAAATTCTACAAGGCAGGTTGTTTTTGTCAGGAAAAATGGCTTGGACCATCCTGATGAAATCAATTACTGACTGCCCTCATAATTCAAACTGAGTAAGGCTTGGCTTAGTTTTGACCAATGAGGAAAAGCCAGTTGGTGGTGTGGAGGGGAGAAAACACCTATGTCGTCTTTAAATTCTCTTGGCACATGAAGTGAGTTGCAAGCAATTTGTTACCCACAGTGAAAGAAGTAAAGTTGTAAATCATCTACTTCCTAAAAACATGTACATTTGCGTGTAGTCAGGGTTGTCTGGATGATATCATTGCTCTTACGTTCTTACAAGAAGTGACATGAAATTCTACATAATCAGTGGGTTTGTCTGTTAGTGTCACCATGTCATTGTGGAGAGTCAATATAGGCCACAATTAAATGTGATCCCAATGTTTTACTTTCAGACAAAACATTCCTGAGGTTTGTGAAGGATGGGTTACACATGAGGGTGTGTCACATGGGAGACTCATCGGTGGTGTGCTGTGATGTACAAAATTAGTAAGAACTCCAAGCTAAGGGTTTACGATGGCCAGAAGGGCAAACCTGGGCTCCAGGGTCAGACAAGTATGCTGGACTTGGGGAAACTTTCATAAAAAATTTAAAGGAATAAAAGTTCTCAACCCATGGACTTGAGTCTCAGAAAGGGATTATGGCTAACAAAAGGAGATTAGACAACAACAACAACAAAACTTCTAGTTGAACAATTGCAGAATAATTCAAATGAGATGGGAGACAGCGCAGGTAAGCTGAATGGCCCCAGGCAATCTGAAACGTCAAACATGTGTGTAAAAGATATAAAGCAGGGAGGGCCACTAAAGGTGAATGTAAAATGTAGCAGATCTATTTATAAAAGTGTCTTAAATTAAGGCTCCTAATAAATTGAGGATAAAAAATGATAAACTTGGTGAAGGAACTATAAGGCGTGTTTTTTCTAAGTTAAAAAGAATAAGGAAATAATAAGTCTACTGCTTAGAGATGATAACAGAAAGCATATTAGAGAAGTAGCAGAATCATTCAACTGGGTCTTTTTCCCTTCTCTTCTCTAGATGTGTTTTTAAACTGAATGTAGAGAAGAAACTATGAAAAGTGAGAATTTTCAGCCCAAAATAGATGAACAATTAGTAAACTAACACCAAGATATTTAAACTGAGGCCAGAGGGATTAGGCATCAGGAGGTCACAGAATTTTCAGCCATAATTAAGCATGCAAAAATGAATGTTATGACCATTAGCAGCCAACAAATGACAACCAAGGAGAAGCTTTGAAAAAACTAATATGTTTTTTCAATGAGATTATTAGGCAGACAGATTAAAAAAGTGCTTGAAAATCAAATAGCGACCAGCAATTGTTGTTTGTCTTAACTTGGACTAAAATGGGTTGCCTCCTCCTAGTGTGTCTTGTGATGGCTTTAAATGACTTAAGGAAGTGTGCAGTAAGATGTCTATCCCCTATTTTATTTAGCATTTTTATAAATGAGTGAATGAATACATACTTTCTAACTCTGTAGATGACATGAAAACAGACAAGGTCGCGTAGAATGTTCCGAGTGGGAGGGAAAGGAAACATGTCACCCGGAGAAACCAGGGCAGTTGTCCTGAGTGACTGCCAGAAGAGAGACATTTCCCTCAAGTATTGTGTCTTACCTGAAAACCATGTGAATTTCCATATCATGCCATGATTTTTTAAAATATAAAATAACCTTTTCTCTAACCAATCTCATTTCTTAAGGTAAAACTGGCATTTCTGTGCCTTTGACAATCTTGGCACATATTCCCCAGAGGCGTTCTGCCTACCTTCACCCAAGCCAGTTATAAAACCTCAAACAGAATACAGGACGGAGACCTGTGGCTCTCCGTCAGAGACTGTCTCATGCTGTATAAAGCCAACAATGGACACGCTGACATGCTAGGTGAGGAAACCAAATTTTGAACATTACCTTGATGAGATGGCATATTAATAAAGTTAAATCTAATAGGGATAACTATACATTTTGTCTTTTGGTTTACCACAAATATGGGTATTTGAATGAAAAAAAATCTGCGACTTTAATTGATTAGAATCATTCTATGAACTAAGAGAGTTATGTAATTTGCTAAAAATGCTAGCGTTGTCACTTTAACTTAAGTAGTAGTTATATCAAAGAAGGTATGAATCCCTCTATGCTCTGCATCGCTAAGCCATTTCTATAGGGGCAGGTTTAATTGGGGGTGTCAGATCTACACAGTTTCCTTAGGAAGGCACCTAAGATCAGCTAGCACCCAGAAACTTAATTATAGAGGAAAAGGTTAAGAATATGCAGCACAGACTCTGGGGAGACCAGATTAGCTCTGTGCAGCACATAACACTAACTGTTGCCTTCAAACACTGTGCTTAGGAGCATCTGCTTGGGTTATTAAAAGGGAGACTCCTGGGTTCTGCAGTCAGAAATTTGGGCTCAGCAGCCTGGGGTCTTCCAAAGTGCATTTTGATGCTCCACCCAGGGAGATGATGCAGCCAATGGAAAGACTTCGAGAAACACTGTTTCCTGTGGTGCATGTAAAAGCAATATTGGAACTACAAAGAGGCAGAATGAATGCACATTTTAAAAAACCAACAATATTTTTTTTTGTAACAACCAGAGTTAGAAAATAGTGGAGTAAACTATGTTGTAATAATGTGACTCTGTATCTGTGAGTTTGTTTCTGTTAAGTTTGTTTGTTTGTTTGTTTCAGGTTTTGGATTCCACATATAAATGAAACCATGTGGAACCACATGGCACCCGTCTTTCTCTGACTGGCCTATTTCACTTTTTGCCAGCACCTACACTGACCTTTGCAGCACCCGACCTTTTTCATTTTGTGACTATGTTCCTTTCACTGTTTTCTTGAGGTCTTCTTTTTTTTGAAACTCTCACCAGAAGACATGCCCACTGACTTCAGAGAGAGGGGACAGGAGGGAGAGAGAGAGGGAGAGAAACATTGATGTGAGAGAGAAACGCTGATTGCATGTGCCCCAGAGGGGACCAAACCCACAACCGAGTCATGTGCCCTGACCAAGAACCAAACTCATGACCTCTCAGTTTACGGGATGACGCTCCAACCAACTGAGACACACTGACCAGGGTGAGGTCTTCTCATCCGGATCGTGTCCTGCAAGTCTATGCTGTGGTTCATTTTTCTTTGCATAATCCAAGGAATCATAAATCACACCATAGCCAGTTGTCCTGCCACCACAAGTGGGTTCTGAATCCAAATACAAAGATGACATTGGGTTTGGTCTTACACATTTTGGCTATTTTTTTCCCCTGAATTTCTATCTTATGTACTTTTGCTTTCCCAGGATGAAAGACATCAATGACTTTTTTTTTCTTTTCACAAAGTAGTCTGTTACTGGTTTAAAACATTACATTTTGTGATTACTTGTTGGGGGAGAATTTGGAAAGGGCTCAACTGGATTATTCATTTCTGTTTCTACATTATCAGTTGGGAGGATACACTTCCAGGTGATTTCTCTAGTCACATATCTGGTGCTTTGTGGGGAACAGAGGGAGTGTGGGTTTAGTTGGTTCCCTCTCCTTCTCTGTCTCATTTCAGGGCCCCTGCACACAGTCTTCCTAGCTGAGCTGTCAGACTCCTACAAGGTGGCTCTGGCATTCAAGAGAACAAGGCAGAAACTGACAGTCGTCTTGAAGGATACAGCTAGAAGAACATATTCTATTGATCTAAGTAGTTACAGGCCAGCCCAGAATTAGGTGGACAGGTAAATAAACCCCACCTGTCAATGGAGGTGTGTAAAACATGTATGGCAATCTTTAACCCACCAGGTAGAAAGTCCCACCTAGAAATTTAAAAAAAAAAATTTTTTTTGCCATCAAACAACTTTTGGATAAAAGCTAAAATATAAGCAGAAATTTCAGAATTTTTGAAAAACAGTGATAATTTAAAATTCTATATAAAAGAACTAATGAGACCCTGAAACTAATATAAGATAATAATGGACCTGGCCAGTATGGCTCAGGTGGTTGAGCATTGTCCTGCAAACTGAAAGGTCGCTGGTTCAGTTCCTGGTCAGGGCACATGTCTGGGTTGTGGGTTTAGTCCCCAGTCAGGGTGTGTGCAAGAGGACACCAATCACTATTTCTCTCCCTCTCTTTCTCCTGCCCTTTTCCTCTCTCTAGAGTCAATAAAAGAAAAAAGTTAAATAATAAATAAAACAATATTGAATGTCAACTGTAATTGAAAAGTAAAAAGTAAAATTAAATTAAAAAAATTAATGAGATACTTTTAAAACAATGATCAGCAGAAAATCCATAGTGGCAAAAGCATGCCAATAAAATAAAAATAAATATAAATAAAAATTACTGAATTAAATTTAAAAAACCCAAACCTAGAAAAAGAAAATAAACAAAAAGTAGCTCAAGGAAGTAAACAATGAAATAGCAGTAGACACTAATGAGGCAGAAAATAAAAAATATGTAAAATAAATCAAAATCCTGTGCTTTTAAAAAGTCAGCAAGAGAGATGAACCACTAACAAATTTAATTTTAAAAGAGGAAAAAGCATAAATATATGACATAAAATGACAAGAGAGAAATAACTTAATGTACAGAAAACATTAAAAATCATAGAAGACTACTTTGCATATCCTCATGTAAATGAGAAAATCTAGGTGAAATGCGTCATTTCATAGGAAAACACCATTTACCAAATGTGCACCAGTGTTGCTAGAAAGCACGACCCTCCGTGTGGTCTCCAGTTCTGTGGTTCTGCTCCTGTTTCAGTTGTTTGCTTACTTCACTTTTGTTTTTGTTTTTGGTTCGGTTGTTAGTAACTGTGAGTTATAGCAGAATTAAAGGAAGTCAGCAAGGAACTCGCTCATAGAAGGCACTAGGTCCTAATGATGTCACAGGGGAGTTCTACGAAGAGACAGATAGTCTTAGAGCTACTTAAATTACTTCAGAGAAAATGAAGGACAATTTCCAAATTCTTTTTACGAAGCAAGTATAGCACTAATATCTAAAGACCACTATGACACTAATATGCTAAAAAGGCAGTTAAAAAGGAAAATATTTCACCTGAATATCATTTATGAATAGTGATGCGAAAAGTCCAATATAAAATCTGAGCGAACAGACTTCATTAAGAAAACTTCATGACCAAGAAGGTTTATAAAAAAATTCAACGTAGTTCAGTATTAGGAAATGTATTAAAATAAACCACTACAGTTGACCCTGAACAACATGGGTTAGGGGTGCTAAACCCCTGCAAGGTCAAACATCCATGTAAAATTTTTGAGTACCCCAAAACTTTACTAGTATCCTACTGTTGATTGAAAGCTTTGCCGATGACCTGAACAGTCAAGTATCATATATTTTGTATATTGTATGTATTATATACTGTATTCTTACAAAAAAGCAGAAAAAAGAAAATGTTATTAAGAAAATCATAAGAGGAAGTACATTTGCAGTGTTGTCCCATATTTGCTGATGTCATGTCTGTTTTAGGCTTGGTGGCTATCTGCAAGTTTTTTTAAACTGTCAATTGAAAAACTACATATGAGTGAACCTGTATACTTCAAATCATTTTGTTTCAGGGTCACCTGTATATTAGTATATTAATAGTTCTGAAAAAGGCTTTGAAAAAATTCAACACTCATTGCTAATAAAAACTCTCAAGAAAATAAAATGGATGAATACTTCTTTTATGTATGACATTTATATTTCACAAATCACTGATTATGATATTATATAGCATAAATTATTTATGATATGGTTGACACACATCCACACATGTATTGATTTGAATATGTATCTGCGAGAAGAAAAGCCAGGGAACTCACTTACTATCACGTCGTCTTTCGGGTCTTGAGGTCCCTGACCGCCTGTCTTCTCTCCCCCTTTCAGACTCTCCTTGTGTTTGTTTTACACAGCAAGTCCAAGGTTTTCAGCTGTACTGAACAGAAAGAATGAATAAAAGTATGTCTATTCCATCTTAGTAAAAGTGGAAGTTTCTCCCAAATAACTTTGGAATGCAATCCTTTTACAATACTACATATCTCACTCAAAGGGAGGAAAGGAACCACAAACAAATCTCAAACTGTTTTTTTGGTAGATTTGTTTTCTGGATTATTACAGGTGTAACAATTCTAAAACTATTTTCTCTGTATTGTAGGAATAAGTAAATGAACAAACAGATTGTTAATCTCAGAAACCAGGATATTTACTGTGAAGAAAGATACAGACACAAGATAGGAAAGGGCAAGGGAAACTCAGAAACCAGTATATTTACTGTGAAGAAAGATACAGACACAAGATAGGAAAGGGCAAGGGAAAATGCCGTGGGGTTGATTGGATTTTGGAATTGAAGGTGTAAACTGAATATTTCATGTCTCTTTCTCTGCCTCTGTGTCTGTCTCTCATCTATCCACGGATCATCTATCTATCATCTGTCACCCACCTATGTACATATGTTTCTGTTACACTCTAATAGTACTGAGCACAACTAGCACTCAAATCTTGCTTTCTAAATAGCATTCACACTAAAATGAGCCAGGACTCCTTGAAGAAATAGCTGATTTCAGGACTGTGTTAGGGACTGTGAGAGTTGAATCTGAAACATCTAATTGTGACAGAATACTAAGGAAGTGCTCAAAAGTGATGGAATAATGTCAAAAGCCCCCTTGAAACCAGTTTGGAGGTTCTCCTCCTGGCTAAATCTGACAATTTGAGCATAAAAATAAGTAAAGATAGTAGTGAATTATAACCCACTGAATAAAACAGAAATCATGAGTTATTACTGACAATACATAGTAGACAGATAGCTTAGGAAGGTAGGTAGGTAGGAAGACAGATAAACAGATAAGAAGTAAGAGCTTTTTCTTATAACAGAAAGCTAATTGATATATCAGCAGGGAGAAGAAGAATTGGAAAATCACCAGTAACCATCATAGTAAAGATTGGTTTGAGCAAGTATCACTAATGGATGACAAATCTAGGGGGAAAAGTTTGAGGAGGATCAAGATATTTGCATGGTTTTCCAGATGTCTCCCCACAGATTGCTCATTATATTATAGCAATAGGGAAAACAGTAACTGTACAGTGGATAAGCAGAAAGACCCTTTGGCTGGGGAAACAAAATTAACATCACTGATAAGGGGACAAAAGACATAATGTGTCTCTATATGGGATGTCCTGAGAAAGCCACAATATCACTTACATATAATATTCTAGCTTTGGGTGCAATAATGTGAATCTAGTCATGAGAAAACAAGAAACAAACCCAAACTGAGGAACATTTATGTCAGGAGGGATCCAAGATGGTGGCAGAGTAGGTGGGTGCTATACTCACCTCCTCACAGGATCAAACTGGAATTACAACTAAAATATAGAACAATCAACCTGAATAACCAGCTGAAGACAAACTGAACAGAAGGCTTATAACCAAGGATTTACAGAAGTTGGGGATTTACAGAAGACTAACAGGAGGGATGGAGACATGAAAAGGGCTGGCCCCACTCCCATGGGTGGCAGCTGAGATTCCAGAGGCCTATCTCATCTGCAAAGGCTCTTCCTGAGGAGTGTGGGGTCTGAACACCATGCTGCCCTTCCCACCTTAGAGTACCAGAGCTGGGACAGGCACTTACATAATGTCTAGCTGTGAAATTCAGCAGGAATTGTCTGCCAGGGAGAGACAGCTGTCTGCTAGAGACACACGTTCCCTCTTAAGGGGCCAATGCACAAAATCTTGCTCGTGGCCACTCATCCTGGGCTCTGGCAGATGGAGGGCAGAGCAGACTAGAGTTGTGTGAAGAGAGACTGGGGTTTGTGCCTTTGGGGAGAGAGCTGAAGGGACAGCCAACAGGACCGCTGTGCTGAGTCTCTCTCCCACACCACAGAGCACCCCACACCACCAAGAAAGATGGGTGGAGCGCTCACCTCCTTACCACATCAACTTGGATGAATGCAATAGCTCAACCCTCTGGACTCCCTGTCACCCCACCCTGCAGAGCTCGTGCCCTATTGAAGAGTCAGCTGCCTGGAGTTCGGTGTAAAGGTCTGGGCAGACTCGGAATGTCAGTGACTGTGGTGTGGCTTTGGAGCAGGGGCCATTTCCCCCACTTTCCTATGAACCTGACTGGTGCCTCCCCACCACAGGAGATCTGCTAGCCCCACCTTCTGGGCTCCTGGTGGCCCATCCCCCCAACCCCTGTCCCACTGAGGTCTGGGCTGAACAAAGAACATCAGAGCAGGATACAATTGACCTCACAAGTAGTTTATCCCAAAGGAGATCTCAGCAGGCACCAGAGTCTGCTTAGGCAAACTCTACTTTGTGTGGTCAACACCTTGACAGCACCTGGTACACTATGGTTGGGGTTGATCCTCTAGTCAGGCACTCTGAGGGTTGAACCCACTCACCAATGGACCAATAGTAATCAAGATTCAATAACAACAGGAGTGTCCAAATAAACCACAAAAGGGATGGATGTTCCTGGAGCACACAGCTCAGGTGATTAAAAAGACTGTGCCACTAGGTCCCACAGGACAGCTACTAAATACAAAAGGCCACCCTACCCAAACTGGAAGCCATATTACATCTACCTAATGCATTGAAATAAGCACAAATAGGCAGCCAAAGTGGGAAGACAAAGAAACACGCCCCAGATGAAAGAACAGGACAAGTCTCCAGAAAAAGACCTAAATATAATGAAGGCAAGCAATTTACTAAATACAGAGTTCAAAATAATGGTTATATGAAATCTCAAGGAACTTAGTGAGAATTTCAACAGAGATAGCAAACATATTACCTGGCCAGGTAGCTCAGTTGGTTAGAGGGTTGTACCAATAAACCAAGTAGTGGGTTTGATCTCTGGTCAGGGTACATACAATAATCAAACATTGAATGCATAAATAAGTGGAACAATGGATCTCTCTCTCTCTTTCTCTCTCTCTCTCTCTCTTTTCTTTCCCATACCTCTGAAATGATTTTTAAAAAGTGAGCTAGCAAGCCTAAAATAGGATATAGGAACTATAAAAAAGAACCAGTCAGAAATGAAGAATAAAATATCTGACATGAAGAATGCACTAGAAAGAATAAGCAGTAGATTGGAAGAAGCAGAGAATCAAATCAGAGATTTGGAAGACAACATAGAAGAAAACAATAATCAGAACTGCAAAAAGAAAAAATAGATTTAAAAAATGAATATAATTCAAGAGACCTTTGGGATAACATGAGACATAGTAACATTCACATCATAAAGGTGCCAGAAGGAGAAAAGAGAGACTGCAAGAGATTGAGAACCTATTTGAAGAAATAGGGACTGAAAACTTCCTTAACCTAGCAAAAGAAAAAAAACAAAATTTTAGGAAGTACAGAGCATCCCAAACCCAAAGAAACGCACACCAAGGCACATCATAATTAAAAAATCAAAGGTTAAGACAAAGAGAGAATCTTAAAAGCAGCAAAAGAAAGACAGTTATCTATAAGAGGACTCCCATAAGACTGTCAGCTGATTTTTCAACAGAAACTTTTCAGGTCAGTAGGGATTGTCAAGAAACATTTAACATGATGAAAAGAAAGAACTTATAACCAAGACTGCCTTACCCAGCAAGACTACCATTTAAAATTGAAGAAGAAACAAAGTTTCCTAGACAAAAAATGTTGAAGGAGATTGTTACCACCAAATAAGTATTGCAAGAAATGTTAAAGGGCTTGGAGGAGGAGGAGGAGGAGGAGGAGGAGAAGGAGAAGGAGAAGGAGAAGAAGAAGAGACATAGTTAAAAGAAGAAAATGGTAATAAATATGTACCTACCAATAATTCCCTTAAATCTAGATGGCATAAATGCCCTAATCAAAAGGCAAAGGGTAGCAGAATGGATAAGTAAACAAGACCTATAAGTGTGCTGTCTACAGAGATCCACCTCATAATGAAAGATACACACAGACCAAAATTAAAAGGAATGCACAAAGATATTTTATGCAAATGGAAGGAGAAAAACAGGAGGTAGCAATACTTATACCTGACAAAACAGATTTTAAAACCAAGGCTATAGTAAGAGACAAAGAAGGACACTACATAATGATAAAGGGAACAATCCAACATATAACCCTAGTAAACATTTATGTACCCCACTTAGGAGCACCTAAATATATAAAGCAAATATTGATAGACATAAAGGGAGAGAATGCCAGTAATACAGTAATAATAGGGGAGTTTTACACCCCATTGACATCAATGGATAGATCTTCGAGAAGGAAAATGAACAAGGAGACAGCTGCCTTAAATGACACACTCTATCAAATGGATTTAATTGATACCTTCAAAACATTTCACCCCAAAGTAGCAGAATATACATTTTTTTAAGTACACATAGAATATTTTTAGGAGAGACCATATGTTAGGACACAAAACAACTCTCAATAAATTTAATAAGATTGAAATCGTATCATGCCTCTTTCCTGACCATAATGGTATAAAACTAGAACCAATCACAAGAAAAAACTGAAAAATGCACAAAGACAAGGAAACATGGCCCAAATGAAAGAACAGACCAAACCTCCAGAAAAAAGAGCTAAACAAAATGGAGGTAAGCAATCTGTTGGATGCAGAGTTCAAAGCACTGGTTATATGGATGCTTAAGGAACTTAGTGTGGACCTCAACAGCATAAAAAAGGTCAGTTAGAAATGAAGGATACACTAATTGAAATAAAAACTAATTTATAGGGAAACAACAGTAGAGTACATGAAGCCAAGAATCAAATGAATGATTTGGAACATAAGGAAGAGAAAAAACAACCAACAGAACAATAAGAAGAAAAGAGAATCAAAAAAAAAAAAAAAGGATAGTGTTAGCAGCCTGATAGTGAAGTGCGACAACTTCAAGCATTTCAATATTCACATCATAGGGGTGCTAGAAGGAGAAGAATAAGATAAAGAAATTGGAAATTTATTTGAAAAAAATAATGAAAGAAAAGTTCCCTAATTTGGTGAAGAAAATAGACATACAAGCCATGGAAGCACAGAGAGTCCCGAACAAGATGGATGCAAAGAGGCCCACTCTGAGACACATTATAATTAAAATGCCAAAGGTTAAAGATAAAGAGATGGGAGGGAGGCTGTGGGAAAACAGGTGGGAGATGAAGGGATTAAGCAGTACAAATAGGTAGTTACAGAATAGCCATGGGGATGTAAAATACCATATAGGAAAGAGAGTAGCCAAAGAACTTACGAGCATGACCTGTGGACATGAACAAGGGTGGCGGAATGGCCTGAGGTAGTAATAATGTGTCACTAAACAATGAATGGGTCAACAATGAGATTAAGGAAGAAACCAAAAGATACCTTGAAACAAATGATAGTAACATGTTATTTAGCCTGTTTTGGAGTTTTGGTCTGTTCTTTCATTTGGGCCATGTTTCTTTGTCTCCTTATTTTGGCAGTCTCCCTGTCCTTGTTTTTATATATTAGACAGAGTCCCTATGGCTCCTTGTCTTGGTAGTGTGGCCTAATGTGGTAGGTGTCCTGTAGGGTTCAATGGCACACACTCCCCTATAACCCAAGCTGGGTACTCGAGGTGCATGCTTTGTGTGGGCTGAGTATACCCTCCTCTTGTAGTTGATCCTTGATTGCTGTTGGCATGTCAATAGGAGGTATTTATCTAGGTCAGTCAGCTGCAAGGATTGGCTGTGACCACTGACCACCAACCTCCACCCTCCGTGGAGGATCAAGCTGTGCAGGGGCAGGGTGGTGGTGCTCTGATATGGTCAGTAGCTGTCCACTGGGTGTACTGGCCCTGGAGTTTCATGGGTGGTGCAGTCCAAGGCCAGCCCCCATCTGTGTTTTGCCTGGGGCCACCCTTCTTGAGCTATAAAGCAATCTGAGGTGGCTGCTAGTTGGGTTGGGCTTGGAGATTTCCAAGAGAAGCCAAACTGTGAATCTAGGCTGGCTGCTGCTAGTGCTGGGCCTGGGCTCACTGAGGCCAGCTGCTGCTTATTTGAGAGGATTTAGGAAGTTGTGAAGTGTAAGCCAAGACCAGCCATCATACGGAAAAGCAGCTTGGGTGGGCCTATAAGTTGAGTGGGGTGGAGTCTCTGGGGTCTCCAAAGTGGGCCAAACAGTCTTAGCCACGTTGATGGAATCTTAGATATAGCACCTGCCTGCTGACTCTGTGGGCAGAGGGCCCACAGAAAACAGACCATATCCTGTGCTCACCTTGATGCCAGACACTACAGCCTCCCTCTGCATACCACTGGTGCCCCTCAAGCCACCTCCCCAGTGCCAGAGCCCAAAGGGAGTGAGTCTGAGTAGGGGAGTCTGTGTGTGCATTCTTTAAGAGGAACTGCTTGGGACTCCAGACGTTTCTTCCACTGACTCAATCTCTGCTGATTTTTGCAGCCAGGAGTTGTGGGGACTTATCTTCATGGCACTTGAGCCCTGGGCTGAGGGGTCCTGCTGTGGGGCTAGGGCTCCCTGATCCTGAGATACCCCTCCTGAATTTTTATCCACCACACATGGGTGTGGGACCAGCCCATTCCACATCTACTCCCCTCCTACCAGTCTGGATGGACGTGGTTTCTTTAATTCCATAGTTGTCAGACTTCGGTTCGACTCAATTTTTGTCAGTTCTGAGCAAAAGTTGTTCTATATTTCAGTTGTAATTTTGATGTGGTTGTGCAAAGGGATGAGCCATATCTACCTATGCCACCATCTTGACTGGAAGTCCCAATATTTGTGTTCTTAAGAGATGCATATGTAATACTGAGGAGTGAAAAGATGTGATGTATTATGATGTATGTATGCAACCTATACTTCAAAATATATTTGGAGAGAGCAAGAAACTTATCATGCAAAACTGGCAAAAAGTTAACAATTGGTAATCTGGATAAAAGATATTTTCAAGTTCTCTTGCAATCTTTTTGTAAGTTCAAATTGTTTCCAAGTAAAAAAAGCAAATATATATATATGCATATATATAATAGACCAAAAATAAGTGAAGGCAGAACATGGAAACCCTGTGAAAGCCCCATCTCTGAATTATAGATAGAAATTTGTACTGAAACTATTTTTGTTCAGATTGGCAGAGCTTATGATTATAATCATTTTTTACATGTTCAACATGTACTGAAAGGAACACCAGAGCTTCAATGAACATAAATCATTAGATCAGCTTCCTCAGCTTATGAAAAATTAAAAAATTAGGAAGTAGTGACAATTAAAAAATTTGAAATTGACTTTGATATTAATGCAATTAAGGTGTATCTTTAGTCTAAATTCAATGGTACTTACGTATTATTAGACTATGACTGCTTAAGGCAGGTATTTTTGGTATTTATTTAAACATGATCTGTGCCATGTGTGCAAACACACCACATATATAGCCAATGTCCAAATGCAGCAGCTGATTCTCTTTCTTCTGGACAAATGGAGTTTCCTTAGCCCAGGGAAATACTTATAAACTCAACATTCATTGCATTCTGTTTCCTTAGGACTCCTTCTTCCCCGACACCCCGTCCCTGCCACATTCCATACACTCTAGCTGATTCTGTTACCCTTTTACCCTTAGCAGAGTCTTCTCTCACCTTAGCAGTTTGCAGATTTGTAAAATTGGACACCTAGGGTTTTCATTTTCAAAGAATTTAGCATTACTTAAGGGGTGTGTCCTAGCTTCTTCAAATATGCACGTGCATCTGTGTGTGTGTATTTATGGGCACGCAGTCTGCTCCATGATAAACTGACCCTCTAGTACACTCTTGGAATTCAGATAGTTTTTTATGTATGGCTACAAGTTTATTGTCTGTGGTCATGTTTTAGAGGCCAAATTCTCAGATGGAAGGGGCCATGTCTGTCAATTTGCTGGGTATTACACATGGTTATTTAATAAGTGTTATCACAATGACCAAGGAAATTCTTTTGCAGACTAGTTTTGTGGCTCTGATACTCACTAACATAGTTAACAAGCTGAGCTAAATTATTTACTTTTTACCTGATGGCAGAAAAAAATTCTTATACAGGATAATTAAAAGATTAAAATGGAGATACACATATAATATTGAGGAGTAAACACACATGATGTATTATGATGTATGAAACTTGTTCTTCAATATCTGCTTGATGTTATAAATGTGGCAAAATATTGACAAGTAATGAGTCTTGCAAAGGATATTTTGGAGTTGTTTCTCCACCAAAATAATCAAGTCATTTTTATTGTCTCACAAGTGGCCAAACATTTCTTTATTATTTCAATTGTTTTCTTGCTGAGATTAAACCTCTATCTTTATATATTTTGGTTGTTTATACTTATTTGTGAATAGCTTAGTTTTTCACTTTTCACATTTTTCTATTGCATTGGTGGTCTTTGCCTTTTTAATTTGTAAGAATATTTAAATATTAAGTATATTAATTATGTCTATATACAAGGTCCAGCACAAATAACACCCTGTTTTTATTATAAAATCATAGGCATGTAATTCTGTAACATAACAATATCACACTCAAGAACACAATATGACATTTTAGGTGAAATGTTCAAATTAAAACTATAAATTATTATACCCATATTATTACCCTACCAACCACACTCAGCAGGTATTACTTCGGCTGGACCCTGTATATTGCAAATATTCCTTCTTTGCTTTTCATATGTCTTTTAGCTTTATTTATTGTGTTGTGCATAGAAAAGTTTTACAGTTTAACCACACTGTTGTTTAGTTAAATCAGTTCATATTCACACTTCTGGTTTCTGACCTTATTACCGTATTTAAAAAAGGGTTCCCTATCCCAAAATTTCTTATGTATTCTCCAAATATTCTGCACCTTTAAAAAAATTTATTCATTTATTTTTCAGAGAAAGGAGAAGGGAGAAAAAGAGGGAGAGAAACACTGATGGGCCACTTCTTGTACGCACCCCAACCAGGGACCAAACCTGCAACCTATGCACATGCCCTGACTGAGGTTGAACTGACGACCTTTTGCTTTGCAGAATGATGCCCAAACAACTGAGCCACACCAGTCAGAGCTGTTCTGCAGTTTTTTATAGCTGTCTTTTACTTTGAAGTTTTTAATTTGTATGCAATTTAACTTGTATATGATGCAAAGTAGAGAACAGATAAACAGGGGGTCTGTCCAGAAAGTATCCAGCCATGTACTATGAAAAGTAGAGACATTTATTGAAGAAGAGACAAGAAACATTGCACACAGGACAATGATGGCTCAGTCCCCTTCAAAGTAGGCACCTTGAGACCTCACACAGGCCTCCCAGCTGCAGCACAATGTTCCTTCTGCTCTGGTAGCAGAAGCCATGGAATGAATTTTGCCACAACACATTTTATGCCAAGATCCTGTGTCAAAATGTTGGACATAGTAGTTTTTGGAATCCTCAGATCAGCTTCTAGTTCTCACGCTGTCAGTTGCGGATCTCTGTGGATTGCAGCCCGTACACCTTCAACATTCTCAGGTGTTCTGCTTGTTGCAGGCCTTCCAGAATGTGGATCACTTTCAACAGATTCTCAACCACCTTTGAAGCTTTTTTGTCACCTTTTATTGGTACTGCACTCATTGCATCGCCCCCAATAGCTTTCTGAATCATCCGAATAGTTTCCACAGAAGAATGTTCAAGCTTAACGCAAAATTTGATGCAGATTTGCACACATGCTCACTCAACGACATCTACTGCCCCCACTGACTGCCAGCACAGTGAAGTCATCATTGCTCACACATGTGCATTCCAATCCACTCTCCTTGGCTGCCAGGTTTCATTGATGTTGTGTAAATCGTTATCATTATATTAATAATGGCTGGACTTTTTCTGGACAGACCTTGTAGTACATACTTTGGTGAATTAAAATTGACTTAGTTTTATACATTTAAAAATATTTCTTACCATTTTACAATGGAAGACTCAGATTAAGTATCTTTGGAAAATAATACATCTATAATAAAATTAGGAAAACATAATATAATTGGAAATCAAAAAACACAGCTTCTCTGTGGTTATCTCTAATCTACGTTGAGGGACAAGTGTATGACATGTTTTGGCCCTCAAGGTGAAGGGCATTCTGTACATTCTAGGCATTACTGGGGTTGGGGGTGCAATATTTTTTCCCTAGAGCAGTGTTCTCAACTTGAATGTACATTGGAATCACCTGCTTTTAAAAATGTTGATCACCTGCTTTTAAAAATGTTGAAGCTCCCCAGGTGATTATATAATGCATAGATGAGGCTGAGACCACCACCTTAAAGCTTCTTAATAATACCTGATATTATTTGCTAAAAGCTTAGCTATGACCCAAGTAAAGGTATGCTTCTAAATTTTAGTTTTAAAGCCCTCCCATCTCTGGGCTATAAGCAATTAAGATTATAATCAATTAAGATGATAACCCAGACAACCCACTAGGACCTTGTCATTGGATTGGCTATAATCTTCTCCTCCTTCTAGGTGCGTTGCATAGACGATGGTTTTAAGAGGTTTAAAGAAGTGCTGTTGTCTGAAAAGTTTTCAGAATAATTTCTCACAGGAGAGCGAATTTACCTTAGAAGTATAATTTATACTATAATTGCTTTGCAGATTCAAAATCAGGGACTTTTGTAAGAGCTTTATAAAACAAAACTTTTCAGCTCTTTATAAAGTAACAGAATAATATACTAATTGTGGATTTTAGAGTGATTTTTATTTCTGTATTTGTGAAGGTTTCTTTTTACAATGACTACATATAGCTTTTATCAGAAAATATACATGCTATTTTTAAATGAAAATTTATACTTATATAACTATAACTCTAAAAAATATGCAGAAAAATACACTTGTTAATAGTCATTGCTGCCAGATGGTTGGGAATATGGGCGATTAATTCTTTCCCTCTTGCTGTGTTTTTACATTTTCCAAGTTTTCTGGCATAATCATGTATTGCTTCTATAAAGGAAAAAGATACTATTTAAACTAAAAATTTATAATGGGCTCATATGAATCATCCAAATATTCTCAATAGCTTTCATTTTATAAAACCAATATAATAATATAAGTAGTGTTCTGTCTAAAAAGAATCTTATTTTATATTTTTATTTGATTTAAATTTTTTACAATTTAAATAATTGCTTAATTCTCAAGGTGGAGGGTAATCTGTTTTTCTATCTTGATATTTTTGTGCAAGGAAGTATTATGGTGAGCTCTCTTGGTGTTTTAATTTTCTTTCTATTTGTTTCCTCTGTCCCTTGCTTCAAGCCTTGTCTTCAAAGGCAGAAGAGCTGCTAAGTGACTGGGGAAAGTCAGGCATTAAGTGGATCTGGGTCCTGGGCAGCAGCCTCACAAACTGGAACTCTTTTCCCTACCCTAACCCCAATGCTGCGTCCTGGACTGGTTGACAGCAGGTGTCTTCTGTGGTGTCTGGTGTTATGTGATGCACAAGCAAACGGGGACAGGGGACAAGCCCGCTTGTCCGCTCTGTGGTTGGCTGGGTGGCTGCCTAAGCAGCTTGTGGTCTTTTGTATGCTTAGTCTTTTTATTGACCCATTTTTGTCCCAGGGGTCCCGAAGGCTTAAGCCTCATTTTGGCCTGATTTCAATCCATATTTGCTAGTGCACCTTCACTAGGGCGTCCTGTATGCTGAGGTCTACTGCTCCTGCAGTAACAAGGCTGCCCTGTGATATCTGTACAGGTAGCAGTGGTTTGTGTTTATGGGCTGTTGGAGCAGAATCAGGAAGGGGAATAGAACACGGAGCAGAGGAAGGGTCAGTTGTTGGTTTACCCCAACCTCATACATTCAGTGACATCCTGAGAGCATTTATTGGGTGTCTAGCATGTGCAAAGCACTTTGGAGTGGACAAAGTACTCAAAGAGTGCACAGTGTGAAGTGTGGGTAAGTGCCTGTGGGGGTGAGCCTGTGTGTTGTTTAAACCTGCACCCAACTGAATACAAAGCAACGTGGCGAGTTCTAAAAAGGATTAATATCCTTTTATGCTTCCTGCGAAGAGCAAGGAGAGCTGGGATAAGGGAGCCCTTGACTCTTCCACTCCTTAGCTGATGTCAGACTTCCATTTTCAGTAGGAAATTTGACAAGTGTGCTTGGGAGCATGTTTTGGAGATGTATATGTCAACACATCAACAGATTTGGATAGCAGCCTATTTTGCCACTAACTAGCTGGGACACCTTTTTTTCTATAGGCCCTATTTCCCTTTTTTTTTGTAACAGAAGGTGTTGGAATCAGTTCACCATAGTTCCATTAAAAATGCTGTGATTTCTTTCCTCCAGAAGATGAACAATGAACTGTAACTGGCAGTCTCTTGTGTTAGCATTTACAGCACATACTATCTTTGAGTCACAAGACACCTTAGAAGTCATCTGGAACAACTCTTTTAATTTACAGAGAAGGAAACCATCATCCAGAAGGATAAATGTTTTATTCAAGGTCAGGGCCATTACTGGCACCTAGGTTTCCACACTTTTGTGCAGGTGAATTACCTGAAGGCAGGTGTTGGACCAGGAGGATAGAATTTGGTTAAGAGTTGCTAGATTAAATGCCCAGTAGAATTTGACTCAGCATAATCAGCATAAAACAAATGCAGGCAGTTCAAGGGTATCTCAGGTGAGATAGTTCCTTTCAGCAATAAACTGGACATTTTTGGCACCAGGTTGGAAACATGATTGGGGAAATAGCTGTGCCCCCTTCTTTCGGTGCCCCAGAAATGTCACCTTTCTCAGGAATGCAATTAAGTGGGTGTTCAGAAACATTAAAAAGGGTGTGAAATAAACTACTAGGTGCTGAAAATTTTCCTTCATTTGTTTCAGAATAAATAGCATGTTCACAGTACTCTATTATTATTATTATTTGAACTTGGTGTTCTCTAACTCTTGGCTTGTTTCTTGACTTTGTCAGTAACTTCCAGGTGAAAATCAAGGACAGGGGCAATGAATGTGAATTGCTCCAAGCCATGTGGCATGCTGGAAAAATATAGGAACAGAGCCATAAAATGAAGTTCTAGTTTAAAATGGATTAATTCTAGCAAAGAACAATCTGTTCAAATATTTAATGAGTCCAGGCACCAAATTCACTCCTGTGCCCTCCGACTTTGTTCTCAGCTGGCCTCCTCTTTGTCCCACCCCCCCATCCAAGAACAGCAGGGACAGCTGTGGTAGTAAACAGGGTGTGACTTTGGCTATGGGGCTCAGATGCCACGTACTAGATTCTCTCTCTCATGGTGGCATTTGAGGCTGAGATTCACACGTTGGCATTGCTCCCGGGCAGCTGGGAGGTTGTGCAGGGTCACAGGGCTTCTCACATGGTGCCTTGCTTTCCCTTGCCAGTGGTCTCATTTCCTTTTAGGGTAGAAGTGATGCATCTCCCTTCTCCCTGGGGGTGTCTCAGAATTTTCCAAATGACCAGATGGGGTTTTCCCTTGGATTGATGTGGCATTTGGGGGATGACTTCTATGGGGGGAAATCCACCATCAGCTTCATGGAAGATTGTCCTATTATTAGGTAGATTTTCTGAGTCTATTTGTGTGGTTTAGGAGTACATGTACATGTGTACACACACACAATGCAAGAGGTTTTCCACTGCTTCTTTTTACTTTTAAATTGTTAGGAATTTGTTTCTTCACCTGACAAGGATATACCCAGTGCCTGCTCTGTGCCAGGCACTAACTCTGCATTGACAAGATGTGCAGTTGGTTACGTGACTTAGGAATCTGGCAGCAGCACTTTGGAGTAGCTCCCTCTGAGATAATTAACTTTAAATAAAAATAAGCCAGTAATCAAGTAGTCATAATTTTAAAGAGTCATGAAAAGAAATGAGAAATTTATAATATCCAGGTACTATTGCCAGCACAAGCTTCCTTAGTTGTGTGATCATGCGTTAATGCTGCTGATTGTTCCCTCAGAGGGGAGGGACTCTGGCTTGTGAAGAAGGACCTGTTTTGTGTGGGGCTGCAAGAACAACACAGTACACCAATCACTTCAGATAAACACCAGGCGTGTTGTAAACATGTTTCCAATCCAGCAGATCCCATAACACTCATACTTGAATTATCGTCAATAGATTAAAAAATAATTTGCTTCTATGTTCAGGTACTCCTCTCAGCAAATGTGGGGGATAAAAATTTAGTTTTTCCTATAGACGCAAAAATCTTCAATTTGCAGCCCTGACTTTGTCAGTTAATCCCTCCGCCAATATAATCCAGATTTGATCACCCGCCTGGGGGCAATGTTTGCTCCTCTAGGTACTTATTTTTTCCTCAAAGAATGGTGAATCAAGAGACCAACTGTTCTCGATGAAGACTCAGATGTGGGCCAAGATTATTATATATCTCATCCTTGCTATATATGAGACATTTCACACAGAAACTTGTTTTAAAAAGTCATAATCACATTACATTATTACTTTAACACTTATTTGAAGAAAAGAGAAACATGTAACAGTGTTGAACAGACAAGCTGGATGGGAAGTGCCATCTTGAAGAGACACAGTAGTGGGCCAAACCCAAACACTGTCAGAGAGAATTTTGA
Organism: Tonatia bakeri; assembly: GCA_004024845.1. Taxonomy (NCBI): domain Eukaryota; kingdom Metazoa; phylum Chordata; class Mammalia; order Chiroptera; family Phyllostomidae; genus Tonatia; species Tonatia bakeri. Next base: position 98,787 of record PVIA01001030.1, read on the forward strand.
AGAAAATGTTTTAGTGAATCTGTAGATACACATCAAAAAATAGACTGAGGGGAAACTAGTTCAGTAAGATATAAATATAAAATTATCATGTTTATATATTATATATTTTACTGTTTTATATATTATACCGTTTTATATAAGGTATAAAGCAGTACTGATTAAGCACATTTTCACCTTTGCATGCTTAGTTTTAATCATTAAATCAAGTAAACATCTACTTTCTTAGTAATGGTCAGGAAAAAAAAACTGTCTTGTTGAGGCTTTGTGCTTCTCTTCCTATGCTGGAAATAGGTAGTATGTTGGATGGAAATTAATTTGCTAGCAATGGGCTAGATAGAGATTTGAAATTTTAAACCAGTTGCCTTCTGAGAATCATTACATGATTCTCAATTTTTATCTCAACTTTTGAACAGCGTGTGCTTGGGACTCCCAGTGTTCCTGATGTGAACCGCTGAGACTAGGATGTAGAAGGCTTACTGACGAGGCCTTGGGAGCCCTTCTACAGGACTCACGTTCTGAGAGCACTTTTCCTGTTAACAAGGAGGTGAGCAGGAGGACAGCACTGTCAGAGGCAGCAGGGTGGAGGGCAGGGTTTTTAGGCTACGAGAGAACCGAACCTAGTGCTCTTCGCCTGAAGGTCAGTGGACATCTTACTAAATCTTCTATAGAATTACAACTTTAAGCAACAAATCTTAAACTAGAAAGGCAGTAAAATGCATAATCTCACTGCCTATTCAAATAAACTAGTTTCAGTTTTCTGGGTTTATTTGTTATACAAAATAATGAATGTAATCATCAGAGTTTGTATTTTCTCTATTAATTCTGTGGTAAACACTTCCTTTTTAATGATTATATTATATTCTCATAATTTCTTAACTATTTCTGTTATTGGCAATAAAAACCGTTTCTAATTTTTGCTGCCATGAATGACATTACAATACCTATTTGTATGATTATAACTTCTTTTTTTAGTGGAGAGATTATTCCTCTAGGGAGAAATTGCCAGGAGTGAGATTACATGGTCAACGCCTATGAATATTTTTATGGCTCTGAAATGTGTTGCCAAATTGCTTGCTAAAAGAGTTGTACCAAATGCAAGTTGGCTCTTAATTAAAGGTCAGATTTATTTTGATACAAGATCAACATATGTGTTACATTAAACTGAACCACTTATCAACTGGTGAGAAACAACACCTACCATTTCTTAACATATAAAATAAGAACATAATTCAGGAATCATGCCCAAGTCTGTCATACTGTGAGTGGGCCAGGCAATCACAAATCTCACTTCTGTTCCTTTCGGTCATAACTGCAAGGTGGATCCCTTCTTCCGGAAGTTACATTTTGGACAATCTGAGGCCTAAGACCCAGATATGGAATTTCAGTTCTTTTTGCCTCAGTAGAGATGGGAAAATTGAGGCCATATATATATTTTTGTATATACTCCTGGTGAGCTTGATTTTACTTTGTAATCTCCTTCATTTGAGGGAATTAAGAATGAAGATTATAGCTGGTTTCCAAACTCCAGGCAGTCAGATTCTGTTGTATAGTTTAAAAATGCTGCACACAAAGGGTTTCTTCTGCAAAATGCCAGAGTTGCATAATTTTGTTATTCTTGGTTTGGCAGATCCATCTGATGAAAGGACTAAAAGGAATACATAAAGGCACCCAGGGCAACTGGAGCCACAGGTGCCCTATGAGAGAATGGATCCTTTTCAAGACATGGATTTAATTCAGCTGAGCTATCACAGGATCTGAGGTTTAGTGTTTTAAAAATTGCTCCAGGATGTCTTGGTCTCAGCAAAGGTGACTAAATCTCTTCCTCTCTTCCTTCTCCAACATTTTACATTCATTCTAGGGGTTGTTGTCTCAGACATGACTTCCCTGTGCTGAGTACTGATTTCGACTTCCTTGAAGATCAGGACATCTATTTTTCTAATGTAATGGCCACCTCTGCTTTTTTTTTTTTTTAATAATCTCCAGACACATCTTTATGGATCACTAGAAAAGACAACTTCATTTCTCAAATGACACACATTGTGGCATTGTCAGCAGCCAGAGGGACCTTACCAGGTGGAGTTTTGAATGTTGGGGAGACACCAAAGAAGCTGGCGAAACAGAACAGGAGGGTGGGTGTGAGAACCCATGTTTTCCTGTTGCTGTTCTGGCCCCGGGGCCAGCATGGGGGATGGGCGCTCACCTTAGCGTTGTTAGTGAGGAAAGGGGCTCTGGGGAGCCAGGGTTCGGCATGCGCTCCAGTCTCAGAAAGATGTGGAGTTCGTGTCCATCCCCATCACTTCATAACTGAGACTTTGGGCAAGATCGTTAACTTCTCTAACCTTGGATTTACCTTCCACAAAATGGAGTTAATGCCTACTTTCCATAGGAATTAGATGAAAACTTTTCTTTAGGATCTTCCTCCTCATCGTGGCTCCTGATTGCTGGCAAGCAAAGATAGCTGAGGTTTGAGAAGAACATGACTTTGTATTTCCTCTAATTTTACATCTGATAGTGTGGACTCAGTGAAAAACTCCTTGTATATATAAAATATTTAGCACATTTGCTGGATACAAAGTAAATGTAAAATTCAATTTTATTTCTACAAAAGAGCAATAAACAGCTAAAAATAAAAATGAAGAACTATTTATATATAAGAGCATTTTAAAAACATTAAAATATACAAATATATACAAATACATATAAATATATACTAATCAGAGCATTCAAATATACAAATAAATATAACAAAAGATATGTAAAGTTCTACACTGAAAAGTTAAAAACATTGATGAGATAAAGAAGACCTTCATTAATGTTCATAGATTGGGAGATTTATTATTGTTAAGATGTGTGTCCCAAATTGAACTATATATTTAGTGAAGATATGTATGGAGAAAAATGAGCTTCAACCCATTTCATATTGTATACAAACATTAATAAAGATGAATCGAAACTCCTAACATAAAAGCTAAAGTTCTAAAAGTTCCTAAAAATTTTGGAGAATATGTTGAGGGATTGGAGTTGGCAACAATTTATTAGAAAGAATGCATACACAAAATGTAACCATAAAAATAAAAATTAATAAGTTGGATTTCATCAAAATTATCTGCTCATCAAAAGACACTCTTAAGAAAATGAATAGACAAGCCATGGACCAGGAGAAGATATTTGTAAAACATAAGTCTGGCATACATATTTACATACTTGTAATAATAGATCGGGATTTGTACCCAGAATATATATAACGAACTTCTACAAATCAATAAAAAAATAAGAAACCCAATATATAGATATGGGTAAAAGATTTGAATAGATATCTCACAAAAGAAGATACATGAGTAATTAATTAACGCATGAAAAGATGGTCAAACACCATTCATCAGGGAAAAATGGCAATGTGATATCAAGACACACCTATTAAAATGTTTAAAATTAAAAAGATTGTCAATACCAAATTGGGGTGAGGATGTGAAGCTACTGGAACTCACATGCATTACTAGTGAGTATAAAGTGGAGCAGACACTTTGGGAAAAAGTTTTGCAGCTTTTCATGAAGTTAAACACATACCTACCCAATGAACCAGCAGTTAGGCATTGACTGACGAGAAATGAAAACATTCATTGATCTTAACCTAGAAGCAATACAAATATCCAACAATAGAAAGATGGATAAACAAATTATGATATATTCATACAAAAGGTTACTTTCTAACAATAAAAAGGAATGAAGTACTGATCTAGACAATAATGTGGATGACCATCAAAAACCATCATGTTGAACAAAGTCAGACACCAAAGTGAACCTACTCTGTGACTGCATCTACATAAGGTTTGAGAACAGACCAGACTAATCTGTGATGACAGAAATCAAAACAATGGTTGCCCGTGGCTGTGGGTGAGGGTAGAGGGAGCACAAGGGAAATTTCAGTGGCAATTTATCTTTAAGATCTGTTCACTGAATACAAAGTTTACTTTAGTAAACACGGTGAATGCATCTGAGTCCAATCAGGCTGGGAAACCAAATGAAAGCAGCTTAATTTATTTTGTTTCTCTGGTATTTGAAATTCAAAAACTATATCATTGACTCAAATATTTTCTCTCCACCATCTATTTGGAACATCTTTGCAGTTTCAAGTAGTAGACCATGGTTATTTTTACTCAAATAATTTCAGCCCTTGAAATTTAGAAAAGGGAAAGAAGATACTATTTCACAGTTCTATAAATACAGTAAGAGCAAAGGAAGAACAGCCAACTATGGTTTACGTTTTCACTAATTTCCAGAAAGTAGCTTTAATTACATGAGGTTTATAGCACCTCTAGTACTCTTGTCATGCCTTTGAATACTATGTACTTAATGGAACTATGCTTCTTCTAGACTCAGCAGGATCGAAGGTCAGGGGAAAGGGTGTATTGTGATTGATAGAAAAGCAAGAGTTCTTCCCCTAAACGCTGACGTGTTTAGAAGTGAAAATACCTGAGTGAATGATGAATGAGGCAGTTTTGGAGGACCACCCATTGACCTGTGAGCTGGACCTCTGCAGTCAGAGGCTCTTTACCCCCACCCCTGTCTTGAATTATACAGTCCGCCCACCATTTCCCATGAAGAACTCTTGCAAAGACACAGCCTTGACAGGGCACTGTGTTGTTGAGACCATCTGGACAGTAAATGTGACTGAACCTGGTTAAGGCCTCTATGCAGGCTTTTAAGATTCTGACAGGTGGGTGTAGAGACCAACTCTACTTGCGATGCTCAAGCCTTGTCTATAAGTTCCCTTGATTTTTAAACCTGGCAACTACCTAGCTTGTACTAAAATGTGTGTAGAAAGCAAGTATTTGTGATAAGTTTCTTGTGTAGTGCCTGCTTTGCGTGGAAATTGGAGGAGAATGTTGGGAACCACTCTGCCTGGTTTCGGAAGCTGTAACCCCCCATGGCTAAGGCTGAGTAAAAAGACCTTGGGACCAAAAGCCACTAAGGAGACAAAGCTTATCTTCCTTGTAGGGGTGCAGTCTCTGCCCCCTTTACTTCACCCTGCTTGGCCCCAGGTGGATGGCCAGTTAGCTAGTGACAGGTAAGATTCCTCCAGGGAGGGATGACCTAAGACAGGCATGGTCGAGAAGGGGCCATCAGGGAAGGACTTGGGGGGCTATAGAAAAAGGGGGTGATGGATCCGTCCTCAGCTTTGACATAGACTGAGTCCTCATTCTGTCTGTGAGAGGTCTCCTAATCTCTTGGATGCCTTACTTCCCCCTGCCTGACTTAAGTCTGAAACAATGCTGGATGGTGGTACAGCCCTGGGCAGGAATAGGTGGTTCCCTGGGGCGATCAGGCCTAAGAAAGAATGCATAAAATCCTGTGAAAACTGCTTTGCTAAGAATGTCCTCAATTTTCTGATAAGGGTCCAAGGATAGAATGAGTTTGTTTCCCAAAGTTTTGTGGCCCTTTAGCTATCTGACCCTGACTCAGAATAAGTCCTTGTAGTTCTTTGAATGTTATCTATTGTTTGATCATTACTGCCTGATGATGATTGATGAACTTTACTTGTATTCTTGTGCAAATTGAACCCAATAAAAGCCCATAGAGGAACAGGCTCAAGGCCCTTCTCCTTTGAGAGATTGGCTATCTTTCCTCCCAAGCAGATCATGTCTTGGTAGACTTATTCTCACCCGAGATGGCTGGTGGGGCTCTGTGGGACAAACCTCCCCCACAGGAGAACCCATAGTCAGTGATTAACATGGCCAAAAAATGCAAGTAACTAGCATTGTTCAAATAAGAGTGGTGTTTTTTCTCTGTTGTGGTATTTTAGACTTCTGTTGGAGTCTAAAATTTCATTTTATTGGGAACCCATTTTCCACCTGGTCTTTCTTGACAAGGTTTTTTTTCCCTACTTTAAACAGTTTCTAAATAAAATTCTGAATTTCAAGAGTGAACAATAAAAAACAAAAACAAAACTTGCTACCTATTAATTTGGGCTGGTCTGCCTATTTCTTTGTTCTTTCCCTGCCCCCTGGGGGATGGGGGTCAAAGGGTGGGGGCAATTTCAGGTTTTATCTGGTGAGAACTTCCAAGGTTGCAAACCAACACACACGCTGAGATTGTGTAAATAAATGCAATGTAGTCTTAAATGAGTTTTTTAAAAGAAGGACTTAGTTTTCTTCTATTTTACACACTCATCTACTGATGGTCACTTGGGCTGCTTCCATATCTTGGCGATTGTAAATAACACTGCCATGAACATAGAGGTGCCTATGTTCTTTTCAATTGGTTTTTGGGGGGTTCCTTTGAATATATTCCCAGAAGGGGGATAACTGTGTCAAAAGGCAGATTCATTTTTGAATTTTTTGAGGTTTCTACATACTGCTTTCCACAGTGGTTGCACCAATCTGCATTCTCACCAATAGTGCAAAAGGATTCCCCTTTACCCTTCATGACAGTATGGATGGACCTGGAGAACATTATGATAACTGAAATAAGCCAGTCAGAGAAAGACAAATACCATATGTGGAATGTAATGAACAAAACTGAACTAACAGAGAAGATGGGGACAGACTCATAGAGAGCAAGATGACAGCTAAGGGGGTGGGGATGTTAGGGGTAGAGGGATTGAGCAAAAGGGAAAAGGACTCATGGACATGGACAACAGTGTGGTGATTTCTGGGAAGAGGGAGATATAAAGGGACTGAATGGTAATGGAAAAAATACAATAAAAAATAAAAATAAACAAAAAAGATTAGGTTCTGTTGTTGCCTCATAGAAGTATAAATTATATGTTATAAATGATGTCTTCTTTTTATATATTCAGTTTCTGAAGTCTTGTTTTTTATCTTGCCCAGAGGCAACTTTCTAGGTACTGGGGGTGGGCTGAGCTGAAAAATGGAACATGGGCAGGATTCCTCTTCTACGTCTTATTTACCAGGTGTTTTTAAAAATCTGATTGCCTTTGGTAGAAGCATGGTATTACTTAATCTGTACATTACTTAATCAGACAGTGGCTCTCCTTTTAAATAAATTAATAGATTATTTTTTGTAAAAGCACTTTTGAGTTTACAGAAAAATTGTGCAAAATGTACAGAGTCCCCAAATAGGCCTCTCCTTCCTCTCCTCCCCACTTCTCCTGTTATAGATACCTTGCATTAGTGTAGTACATTTGTTACAATTGATGAGCTGATATTGATGTGTTATTAATCAAAGTCTGTATTTACATTAGGATTTGCTCACTGTATATTCTGTGGGTTTTGATTAATTTTGAATGACATGTATCTACTTGTACATAATCACACAGGATAGTTTCACTGCCCTAAAAGTCTTTTGTGTTCTGCCTGTTCATCTCTCCCTGACTCCAACTATCCCCATAGTCTTGTCTTTTCCAGAATGTTGATAGCTTGAATCACAGAGTATGTAGCCTTTCAAACTGTCTCCTTTCACTTAGCAATGTGCATTTATGATTCTCTCATGCCTTTAGTGTCTTGATGGTTCATTTAATTTTGTTTCTCAATGATATGTCATTGTATGGATGTACCACAATTTGCTTATCCATTCTTCTAGTAAATGACATCTTGGTTGCTTCCAGTTTTTGTAATTATGAATAAAGCTGCTATAAATATTCATTAGTAGTTTTTTTGTGGACATAGTTTTCAACTCACATGGACAAATACCAAGGGTAAAAACTGCCCTTCTTTTTCAATAAAACTTTTACATCTGGTATTAATGTCTTGATACATTATAATTTGCCCTTCGTAGCTGGCTCCCATGCCCTCCCAATTACTTTCCCTTAGTACCACTGCAGTTTCTGCCACACAGGGGTAATGGGAATGCCAGACATATGTCAACAATGTTGTCTCTAGTAAACATGAAAGTGTTTGAAAATCTTATAGGACCTGTCTTGTACACCTGATATTCATGATAGACATGGCCTAGGAAATAGCCTGTGTACTGTTTCCACAGGTGGGTGTTAATGCTGATAGTTATTCCTACCAAAATGTGCTGCCTTGTCATTTCTGGCTCCCATAGTCACAGCCATATGTATAGTATAAGTTCTGCTTCTTTTAATGATGCTCCAGCCTGTTTATTCTGACCAAAAACACTGTCTAATAAGGAGAGAATAATGACTTCAGAGGTCATATGTTCTAAAAATATGTTTGATATTGGGAAAATTTCTTAGCCTTCCTGATCCTCAGCGTGCTAAGAAATGGGCAATAACACCCACCTGGCGAGGCAGTGTTGAGGGTTGGAAGGGATGTGAATAAAGCCTGGCACTTTGGGGCAACCTGTTAATGCTGTGATGTGGTGGTGTTTGTACAGCAACATATAACCAAGAAGAAAAGGGTGCTTTGTGCTTCAACAGGGAAATTTTATCTGAACAGTAAGAATGGTGTCCAGGTCACATAAACATGTCTCCCAATAGCTTCCTTTCTGTTAATGTCCATCCATACCTGAGAGCATACAGAGCTGTCTCCTTGCCATTGCTGACTCTCTTACTGACGTGCCAGCAGGGTTTCCTCCCTTCCAGCGGGGTCCCCTTAGGATCTAAGTATTTAATAAATGAGCATTTTATTTCTCTGTCCGTTCCTGTTCCACATCCATGGCCTCCCTTCTTCTCCATGCCAATGTGAGGCTTCCTAATTATCACACAAAGCTTTGCTGCATGTTCCAGTCCATCAAATTTGTTGCAATTCCCCCTTCTTTTAGGACACCCCCGGAATATTTGGTGACTGGCCATTAGTTAGCTGGTACTCATAAACTGTTTTTTGTTGTTGTTAGTCAACTTGAACTTAGGGAACCATGAATTCTACTTCTTGAACTCCACACAATGTCCTGCACATATAGCTGTTCAATGAATGAATTCATTAATTTAATTCAACCCCAGACACTAAAAGGTGTTTGTCAGCTCAAACCCATAAAGTTTTAACAGATTTCTGAACAACTTTAAAATAGAAAGGATGCTCATTTGCCCAGGACAGTTTCAACTCTATCTGGAAATAAGAATATAGACTTATTAGATATCTCTAAAAGTCCTTTCAAAGGGGGCAGCTCTGTCCATTGATTCGCTATGTGGGCAATCCTGATTTGTCTGTGGATTAGCTGGGTTTTATCTTTCATATCAGTCACCAGTCTCAGCTTCCACCACAGCCATGTAGAGTCTGTCATCTCTTAAGGACATGTGTGACAACGTTAGCTCAGGTGATGTGTAACTAGGAAAGTGTGCCTTTCTACAACCCCAAATAATGTCAGAGATTCCAAATCCAAACAGAATATAGTGGTGCAGTATTTCATGTTTGTGTTCCTGTTATTCTCCTCTTTACAGTTAGATATTTGACTGTCCTCTAAGCCAGGGGTCCTCAACCTTGGGGCCATGGACTGGTACCAGTACCAGCCTGTTAGGAAACTGGATGCACAGGAGGAGGTGAGCTTGAATGTAATACAAGCTTGAATCATTCTGAAACCATCCCCTCTGCCCCCCATCCATGTACAAATTGTCTTCTACAAAACTGGTCCCTGGAAACCACTGCTCTAAGCCACTTTTATTGCTGTCACCTGTGAAGCTGGCAATGAATGTTGCTGAAGGGGAAGGTTATCAGCAAGGATAGTAACGTAGTACAGGTTATTTGTAGGACACTCAGTCTGAGTCTTGAGTCTGAGTGAGGTCCAGAAAGCAGTGGAATATTCCATGTGTCCCCCCTCCACCCACACAGGACTTCTGCTGCCCCCAGGGTCTGTTTCTCCTGTAAGGGTTGCAAGCTGCCTAGCAAAGGCCAGCTGAAATCAGAGAAATCCTAACTTTAGCTGTTTCAGAAAAGTGACCAGTATTTGAGGAATGATGAGGACAGAATTAAATATGAATAGAAGGCTTGGACTAGTTCCCGTTTTCCTCCATAACGCGTGTTCACTGGTCCAACTGTTATTTCTGTGACTATCGCTCTATCTACATTTTGACCAGCACTTGGAACGCTATCTCTGTGCAACTTAAATGACAGGCTGTTTTCCAGGATGAAGTAAACTGGTAGAAACTTCCAATGTTCATCAGACCTGGCGTAAACGGTTTGCCCAAGCTAGATGTTTTGGGGTCCTGGGTGTACTTCTGAAGAAATAAGTGCTGTTGCTGCTCCGAGGAGACAGAGGTCAAGCAGACAGCGAATCGATACCTCAGGCTTTTATTTTCTGTCATTGTGTGGGAAGATAGCCTACATCGTTCAGGAAGGAACAGCAGTCAGCTCTGCTGGATTCCCACTGCTTCCCAGATTTTGCACTATTAGCTTATTTTTTCCAACATGGTTCTATAATAACAACCCACTCCTTTCCCTGCACTCCTGGCCCCTCACGATATTTTTTTTAGGCACGTGCTGAAAGAAAAGGTGTCTGTGCACACTGTTCCTCTTCATTTGGCTCCAGGGATTTCCCTTTGATTTGGAAAGAATAATCTTTCAAATTCCGCTATAAAATACACAGGCAAGAGAAAAAAGATTACGCTCCAGGAGTGAGCACCAGTGTTGACATTTAGTTCAAAGAATGAACTGAAGGTAAATTTTCTGTCATATTGCTCAAGTGAAGGATCAATTACTGTAAGACTGAATTATCAGCAGTGTTTCTCACCACGGTTATACATCATGGTTAACTTTGTCTCCATCCTTCAAGACACCAAAACACAGCTAACATTCAGCAGGTGCCTGCAGAACTCCAGGAGCAACTCCACAGCACCCTAATTGCTCTCTCCCTGGTTCTGCCCAGAATATTTATGGTGAGTAGCCAGTTATCTCTTCTTTGGCAGCCGGCCCTGCTTTCCTGTGGGGTGGAATTGCCTGCATTCGCATTTGCAAACAGAGGCTCACTCAAGTGTCACTAAAGGAAGAGGAGGTGGAGCCAAAAGAGCTTTAAAAAGGAAAGGGGAGTCATTCCACTTTTCAAAAAGAGAAACTGTGTTTGGGGAGGAATTGGATCTTCATATTTCTTCTTTCAGCTTCATCAAGGATCGTGGTTGGAACTTTCCACCAATTCTTTCCCTTTTTTTTTCTGCCTCAAGCCTTTACCGCTGCTCTCTCCGCCTGTCACAGTGAAGTCAGCCTCCAGAGTATGCAGGTTAAATTGTGAAATGTGTCATAAGGATGTCAGGTATTTCTTACTGGTTTCCCAAAAACTTAGATAAAGAAACCTTTCCTAGAGTGTCCCTTTTAGGTTGCATTTGGACACTGTCTTGAGTTGAAGCAGAAGGAGGTGGAGGGCGACAGCAAAGAGCCCAGGAAAAAATGCCCCAGGGCCGCAGGCCAAGCCCCGTGAGCGTGCCTGGGGTCAGACACACACACCTTGCTATGCTCCACTAAAGTCAAGTTATTTTCTATTGAAAGTTCAAGCCCTTCAAGATCATGCTGTTCTTCCTTGTCATTCTGTTGCCGATAGCTTTGAAATTCAGTTTTGTTAGTCTCTCAGCACTGCAGCCCTGGAACTGCCCCTCGGGAAATGGGGATTCTACTTGTGCAGGTAAGTAATTCCACTAAACCAAGTTCATATCTTCCCGGGACTGCCCTCAGCTACCTGTTCATTATGTCTTGTAAAGTTGGGCATTTTTTTCTGATTTGTCTTTGGGTGTGTATATTTGCTTAATTTCTGTTTTCTAATGTTTGTGTAGTTTCTTACTGGCTGTTAAGGCTACTCTGCTACCGGCTATAAAAATTCTCAGTTCTCAGACTGTGTGGGGGTAAATGTGTTTCATTTTAAACTAGATAAACATTTCTTTTCATTTCTTTATTATGACATAAGGAGTAACTAAACACTCAGTTGATCAGCTTTTTATTGGAAGCTGGGGAAACAGATGGTGCTTTTTTTTTTTAAACTGTCTCTCTTTAAGGCATAAAGAAAAATACCCTCTAATACTGTGTATGAGAACTGCAAAGTTGCTAAAAAATCAGTGAAAAAAATGGATGAGAATTGGGAACAAACGTGATTCTATTCTGAAAGCCAAGCCACGTTTCACCTTACACCTCCTGCCCTGCCCCTCCCCCACTCTTCCCCTTCTGAAGCTCTGACCCCACTCCAGGTTTTTAGTAACAGGTGCATCGTTACTTGGACAACTGCTAAGAAATGACAATATGCCACACGCCCCTCCCACATTAAGTGGGCTTTTAATTCAGGAGAAGGGGAATTTTTACTGAATGCAAAATAAAAATTCACTTGAGAGCATTGCCTGAATAAACTTTTCTCTCTCATACTTGTGATTCATTTTTATGGCAGCCATTTCCATCCAGTTACAGAGTGTGAACTGCCCTGACAGCCCTTTCTTATCATTTTGCCCTTTTGAGAAGGGATCTGGCTCTCCACAAGAGGTAAAGTGAGGAAATCATAGTAAAGTGTCCAGGAGAAAAATCTCTGGATGACAGCACCGAGCAGTAGGAGTGAAGACAACGGTTCGAGCCAGGCTGCTGACGTTGGGCTCCTGCCCTGGCTCCGCGTGAAGGAAGTTACCAGGGAGGAAGTCAGGTGCCCTTGCTCTGAATCTCAGGACTCTGTCTCCAGGCCATGCTCTAGAGCTTGTCGGGTGTCTTACTGGCTGTTAGAGCGGACCCGGTGGGCAGAACCCGAGGGTATCGGAAGAAAGGGCTAAATTCTCACGATCTCTATGACCACAGCACTGGAAACATTTCCACTTTTATGTTAGGTACTCAGCAAAGTCTTGCTGAATGAATGAGGAGGATTTCCTTGACCTGCTCTTCACAGAGTTTTAGAGAATAGCAACAGAAGGGAGTAACTAAAGACAAAAATGACCTCCGGAGCCTGTCGCTCAGCTGTTGGAAGCAGAATTAAAAACTTTTGGACTCAGATGTGTCAAATGGACTGGAACCTCCCTGGGTTGGGCAAACTACAAGAGTAGGTGGCCAATGACTAGAATCAGGCACTGCCATTTGCATCAGATGAGAGGGGAGATGATGGGAGCCAGCCAAGGAGCAGAACTTGAGAGGGAAAAAAATAACGTAGAAATGAACTTTCACACATAGTTTTAGCGTCTCTGCGAACAACTCAATTCCCGCTCGCAAGTGAGCTTGTTGTGCTCCCTGCCACACCTGCCCGTGGCTCAGAAGTGCCCTCATGGGGCTTCAAGTAAACTTGAAGGCCAGGGCAGGGACAGGGAGTAAAGGGGACTGTGTCAGAGTGGCAGGAACACAGGTTTTAGAAGCAAATACATCTCATTTCAAATCCGTGCTACCCACTTAATACTTCAGTTATACTGGAATACTGAGGGGAATAACACCACCCCCCCTTTCAGGACTGCTGCAGGGATCACATGAGATGCCACGTGAAATGCCCCTAGCACAGAGGCTAACAGACTGTGCTCAGTAAATGTCTGCTTGGCTCCACGTCTTGGCTAAAGTTCTTTGATCCAGTCACACCCTCAGATGCTTCATTTGAACAGTGCGATGACATGGCAGAGACCTCATGTGGTGTGGAATGTCTGGATGCCACTTTGTGACTCTGCCTCTTTGCTCCCTTGATCCTTGCGTGTCACTGGTTTAAACTGCCTACTTTACACTCTGAGTCTCATGTTAGCTGATAACTGCCTGGGTCATACCCTGTGCCCCTTGCATTTCAGAGGATGGTATTTCTCCTTTCTAAATAGATATGGTGCCATCATCACCCCCTCCACCAGTAAGTTCTGCTTGCCTTATTTCTTGCCCTTGGCATTGAGACAGACCACCTCTGGCCAGCCTGACCCAGCAGAAAGAATGCTTTGTGGTCTGACAAGATTCAGGTAACTTTATGCAAGGTTGTCATTCATGTGACTGCTAGCTGAATAAACCAAGCGATAACACAGAATTGGGTTTTCTTTTCATTACCCCCCTCCCTTGTCCCCCTGCTTTTATAAAAAAAAATCAACTGAATATTCTGTCAGCTTCTGTTTGAGCTACAGTAGGCAAGAAGAGCAATAAAGAAAACTGCTGGCAAGTAGCTTCGGAACTAAGCCTATTTGCCCTGGAGGAGAAATATCAGTTGAAAAAAGGAACTGTTCCTGTTTGCTGTCTCTACCTGCATTATTTATATGAACTTTCTTGGTAAAATAAATGGTGAAGGAGAAGTACAGGCCACGCCTCAGAGAGCTGGCTGCAGGAGGGATTGTGGGGCACTAGGTTAGCCAGCTGACAGGCCTCTGTGGTCCAGCACCTTCCCTGAGACCCCCAACAATTCAGTACTGGAGAGAGGAAGGCAGGAGTGTTAATCCCCTTGGTGGAGCAGTGCCCTGATTGATCCCCTGGCGTGTGAAGCTGTAGCTTCCTGGTGGATCAAACAGGCTTATGCTCCCCAGTTTATTAAGCTCAGTGTTTCAGTCCCTTTGTTCCCCTTTCCTATTAATAATTAGTTAAATACTGACTGTAACACATCTGGGTCAGAGTCTCTTCCAGGGGCGGAATCCAGGCATCATTTTCTTTGTTCTTTTTCCTTGGTGATTTTGACAGGTATAATGGGCAGCCTCAGTTTCAGACCACTAAGTTAGTACGTGTAGAGTGCATAAAACAGAGCCTGGCATCCCATAGGCACTCAGGAAGCCTTAGCTGCCATTAGCATTTTTATCATTGTTAAAATAATTTTTACTGGTGGTAATTGTACAAGTATTTTCCACATGTGGCTTGGTTTCCTCTATAACAATTGAACTTTTTTATACTTGGAAAATACCACATTGAAAATTCTAAGATAGTTTTGCAATATTAAAAATTGTAGTCAAGATAATTTTAACATTCATAACTTGTATTTTATAGCTAGAAGTAATGTTTATTAAAAATACAAAAACTTATCAAACCAACTTGAGTAAGTATCCTTGTGGAACTGCGGCTCCACTGTTTGTCTTTCTGGGACATCAGCTGATAAAAAACTCCACTGACTGCAAACTAAATATGCTTGTAGCTTTCTCACTAGTAATAATTTTGTTTGACAACACCAGCAAAAACAAGACACTTGAAAGTGATCACTTATATTTCATATTTATTTTGCTTTATATTTGGAACCTATTTCTCTAAAATTTTTAGAAGATGTTGAGGGCATATAAAACAATTCTTTAAATGAATTTCTATTTTGGAGCTAGTTGGGAGTTTTCAAACAGATGACATTCAATTTAGGAGTCAGACGGTGAAAATTCTTTGTGTTCAAAGTGGAGCAAATAACTGATGGTTTCCCATTAAAATAATGAATGAGTACTTTGGCTTAAAATTTGCCTTCGTGAATATCCATTTGAAATAATTTCCTGTTTAGTATGAATGGTTTTTATTTTTATATTAGTAGTCTCCAAACTCCATTCCATCTATAGAAAGTTAAAATATGGACATATGCTCTCAATGTGTGTTTATCAGTTACATGTTATGTATACTACTATTATGAACATTACACTATACATAATATTTCTAATATTTTCTTTCCATTCAATAGTGAACCTTCTTACAGTCAGGAGGTGGTACACATTCTACTTGGGAGAGACTGTTCCAGAGAAATAATAAAATGATGGAATAAATGCTTTATCTTTCTTAGCTCTTAGCTCCTTTCGCTTAGGCAGGAAGAGATAAGCAAAAAGATTGCCTTTTCTTTCTTCTTTTTCCTAAGTAAAGGGGAGTTCTTCATAGGGAATGACTTTTCTCAGAGTGTAAAATGCAAGAAATAAAATGTGCTGAGAGTCTTTCCCAAGGACCAGAGGAGAGACCACACTCTGAAAGATGGGCTGCAGTTTCAGAAATTCCAAGGCTCCATGGTGCTGTAGTCACCATATCTCAGGATTTCAAAAGAAAAATGGCCTGTGCCTTCATGCTGTGTCCTGAGGAAACCCCGTGTCTCTCCTAAGACAGAGGATTTTTGGACGTGGGAATGCTGACATAGAAGGGGAGGCTCTTGTGTTCCTGCTGGTTCTTCCACTGAATTACTGACCTTTCATGTGCCTTGCCTCCTCCCTGTGCCATCCCTTCCCCACACTTCCCAACCTCATGCCAACACCACCCTGGTTCACTTCTTGAAAGAGCCAGTGCTAGGAATCGTGAGGGGTCAGACTTTAACTGAAAGTTTGGGGCCAAAAAAAAAAAAAAAAAATCCTGGCCACACCCTGATCTAGCACATCAAACAACTAAAACTATTTTTCATTCTTGTTTTTAATTCATATTTGTTCTTACATTTTAAGTGATTGTTCTCTGTGGGAAGACTTACCAGCCATCTCTCTCAGGTGCCAGCCTTCTGCCTTCTTGGCTGACCTTGGTGAGGTTGACCTACACCGAGCCCTCTTTCCGGACCCCCTCGATCTGTTTCGGATGACCTACATACATGCGGAACATTTAGATTCCTTCTTCCTCCTCCAATTCTGTTTTCCTGATCAGATTCTGGGCCTCTTTTTTAAATAAAAAAAGAAAACCTAAAAATTACAAAATAACATACTGAAGTGTTTTAATAAATGAAACAATTGTTTCTTGGAAGAAAATTCTGTCTACTGGTTTTAAACCAAATTTTTCTTTTTTCTCTCCACAATGGGAGAATGTTAATTTTAAGACAGAAGCAAAGCTTTTCAAAGGTAGATCCCAGGTGGTGGAAAATTATCTGCAGAGGACATTTTCCTATATGCTCAGGCTATGAAGGAATGCTGTGGTTAGAAAGGCTTTCTTTGGCCTCCTGCACGCACGTCGGAAGTGAGGCAGGACACTAACATCAAAATAGACTGTCACAGATCTGGTGTTGCCCAGAGATTGTAAGGTATTCTCTGTATTGTTCTTTCCTGTTATATCCATTCTTTAAAGAGGGTCTATTAAAAATTAGAGGTTGATCCTGTACTGAGGAAAATGAGGATGCCAGACACATGTTTTAGGTGAAATGGTACAAAGAATGGCAGGTGAGAGGGACCGTCTTCCAGAAGCACTGTGGCCTCACGGTGGTGTGGTCGGAGGTGGAGGAGGCCGGACGAGAACTACCAATGGGAGAGGGTGAGAGACGCAGAGTATTCCTCAGTCAGAGGTCGACTACCAAGGGTATCGAATAGTTTGGACTGCGAATCACTCACTTTATGTCCTCTCTTATTTTTGTCATTGACTCGGTAGATTTCTTTGTACCAGTTTATTTAGATTAATTTATATGTTTTCCCTAAATCCAGATAGTTAAAAAACCAAACATTAGCCTTCAGAAAAAAGGCGACAAAAATTTCTTACTTGGAAAATAAGCCTTCTAAAGTCTGTTTAATGTTCCTAACCTTTTAGTCACTTTGATTATAGTGGAGAAAGGTAGGAGAAGAAACTAGTAACTTTCTAATATGTGTAAATTACCTGAGCTAAGATGTTTCAGCGATTATTTTAATGAGGTAGTTTTTGTAAACTTGTTGTGAACAAAGAAATTTAAAGACTCAATAACTAACCTCAACAGCTAGAAACTATTGCATTGGAGATGTTTTTCAGAATGTTCAGGTTAGTTTTAAAGAAGGTGCTTTCTTTCAAAGAATTTCTAAATATTTTTCAAGAAATTCTCAAATTCTATGAAGCAGTGTAATGTTGACTTTGGTTATTACTCCAAATTTGGGAAATCCTAGAGCTAGAGAACAAAATATTAGTTTAATTATGTTATAGTTTCTAATGTTAGAATTAGAATTAATTTTAAGAAGGAATCAGTAAAAAGAGCAACAAAACAGTGACAAAAACTTTGACCATTGGAACGTAATTGTCCCCATTGTTGATATCTTCCTTGCCCTCTCATCAATGCTTTATCCAGAAGGATAACAGTGTTCACCATGAAGGAAATATTACTGGATTTTACGTGAACCAAGAGTGCAGATTCATTTTGTATAGGTTCTCTAGGAACAGTAATGTTGATAGTGGCTTTGCAGCAGACCATTCCAGTCCCGTCCCCAGCTGTCGCCCTTGCTGGGGCCCACAACAAGTATGACCAAGATCCGGGCCTCAAAGAATTAGCAATGTTTTTGTCAGCTATAGAAAAAGAAAAAAGTTACATCAAACAGAAGAGACGTTTACACTTCTTAAAAGATCTCACTATATTTGAAAGGACATTTGTATTTTATTTTATATGGACAATGTTACTAACCTTTGACAGCAATTTTGGAATAATGCATGTGAATGTCTTTCTTTCGGAGTTTTTTCCTTTATGTTGTCATCCAAAGCTTGCCTTTGATGCTGGAAATTAGTAATGTATAGAAAGTTCAGTCATTTAGCTAAATATAAGGCAGACTCTTCTGTTCTCATCACCTTTGACCTTCTTTTTAAGCCTGGAGTTTGTATTGGTGTGTGAGTCTGTTCTTGCTTATGACCTTGATTTTCTGATTCTTCTAAACTTTGTCAACCATACTAATGTCTCTCAGTGTCCAGGGTTTCCAAGTATTTCCCAGGATACTCAGTGCACTGGAATTTGTGTGAGTGTGAAGGCATTTGAGACCCAGCAGACTTCTGTGACAGTGATCCATGGTGTGCACTGATTTGCAAACCTGCCTCTCCGTGGCAGGAGAGAAAAAGCCTTTCAGAGGAAAGACCTACCATCCTCTTCCACTCAGAACAGCCTGTCATGGTGCTACAGACCAGCTTTGTGTGTAGGGAGTGGATTTCATCATGAGGCAGTTCTTTTCGTGAGTAGACGGTCGCTAGGACACAGACAGCTCTAATACCATGGCAGCTGCCTTGTCCTTCAGCACATGGTGTGTCAGTGGGGAAACAGTGTTTTATCTCATTTGCTTCAACACTCTTCTGGTTAAAATTTCTAATGCTTGGAGAAGGATTTTTTTCTTCCATAGACTCCATTCTTGTATAAACAGATCAGAGACAACAGACCAATGAAACTCAACACTGTCATAATATATGACTGCTGACACCAATCCTGTGTATTTGGGGCACTTCCCTTATGAAATTTAAAAACATACTCAGACACAGAAGCTACCAGGGATCTTCTGGTGTTGTCTGCCTTCCTCTGAGGCACATGATTGTTGTGTTTATTATAAATTTTCAATACAGAGGAATTTAAACTCTCCTTGTTGTGCAGGGAAGTTGTAATGGTTACTGTTATTAATGTTAATTGACCCAGTATGTGGAAATATATATCTTTCAGATTTAAGCACCATCGTTGAGAATTTTAAAAACTCCAAGTGGAGTTTTTAAGGCTTAGGTTTGAAAACAGATCTGAAAAATTGACTGAAACTTATATATCTTGGTTACTCTTAGTTATTTCTTGGTTGAATTGTGGTAAAGATTACATGTAAGAGGAAAAACAAGTTATATGACAAAAATTTCAGTCCAGAATCTCAGTGCATTTAAAAAGCACTCGACAATATTCAAGAGAGAATGGTAGGTGACTGTCTTTCAATACTGATAGCCAGAGGTGGGAAGAAGGAGATTAATAAATAATACAAATTAGGAAGGAAGGAAGGAAGGAAGGAAGGAAGGAAGGAAGGAAGGAAGGAAGGAAGGAAACAAGGAAACAAGGATAAACTGTGTTTCATGAACTTACAACTGTAAACTTCCATTTGCCCACCCCTGTCTTGTCTTCTGGAACATAAAGCTTTTAAACAGAAGCACACTGTGAATGGATGTCTTTCTGTAACATAAACTATGTTGATGCACATGAAATGACCAGGTTTTACCTCCAGTAGACAAGATGAAATGCCATTTTTGAAACAAAGGATAAATTTTAAACAGTAAATTGTGGTTGGTGCTATATATAAATGGATTGATATCGTCACAGGAAAAAGTGGGGCAGTTTTGGACAAGTGGTTCTAATGTCACACTTGCTTGTTACCTTAACTTTGCATGAAAGTGTCCTCTCACCCTCAGTCAGTCCACTGTGCCTAGCAGGTGGTTCGAGGCCTCAGCATTTGAAATTAATAAGGTCCAGTCATATAGCTGATGTGAGCTGCTGGTGCTTACTTTGTAAGAATGTTATGGAGACTAAATAAATTAATTTATATGAAGTACTTAGAATCTTTTCTGACACAGCAAGTTCTCAGTAAATTTTAGCTGTTATTCTCCACCAAATTCCATAAACTGAGACATTAAAAACACCTTTGCTTTTTGTAAGTTTTCTAACCCTATTTTGCAAATTCTCAATGATGCTTAGAGAAATGTAAAGTTGGTTTCTTGCGATAAGGCAAGTCCTAACAATCATCTTACCCAGGGTATTCTCTGTCACTTGTTATTATCTTTATTTATTTACTTATTTATTCATTTATCTATTTACTTATTTACCATTGGGGTGACATTGATTAGTAGAATTATAGAATTATACAAGTTTCAGATGCACTGTTATTATCCTTGATGATAAACTGTGGTACAAAGTCTTCAATTATTTTTTCTAAGTAATTATTCTTACTATTTGATACATTTGCTCTCAACATTTCAAAAAAACTAGATGGCATAGTTTTTCTCGATACTTATATAGCTAAACACACAGCTGGACCACAGAATTCATCACTGGTCAGGGTGGGATTAATGAGAATAATGGAATTTAATTCAGGAAACATCTAAACTCCAACAATGCTTTATTTGTTGGGTTTTCTTTTTTTGTCTATTTGTGTAGGAACACTCAGAATGTGGTATTCATAGGCAAATACTAGTGTGACCTGTCAGTTCGAGCAACAGTATTGTAAAGTTAGTGAAAGGAGGAGATAACATGTTCATTACAAATGAGAGTCACACCAAATTTTGAACCTCCAAGGAATTTTTGCAGATTTAATCAATTTATTAATTTTTTAGGCTTCCTTCAGAGAATTGAGCTTTTAGTGTCTCTTTAAGGGGGTGGTTTGCTTTGTATTATAGGTTTTTTTTCTTTAGCAGAGCTCATATTGACCCTACTGACTTGGTATTTGAAGTTTAGAGAAGCAGAGAGAAGGAAATATTTCACAGGAAATAGGAGTTAGGGTGAATAACATCTACTTATGAATTTACCATTAGCTTAGGCTTCTTTACAAAATGCTACAAACAAAGAAACTATTGAGTTCGGTGAGACAGGCAGGATAAGAATTGATTTGATAAGTGTTAGACTACGAAGGACTTTCAAGATCATCTAACCCAACTGCCTCACGTTACAGATGATGGGTTGAGATCCAGAGAGATGGAGTAGGCCATCAGGATCCTATAAGATCTAGAACTCAGGACCTTGGGCTCTTATTTTATAAAATTTACCACACATATGTCACCTCCCATGGTAGATTGATGAAAGCCCACTCATGTAATGATTAGCCCTTTCTACTGAAAAGTATTAATAATATTAAGTTGGGAAAGTCTTGATTGCTGGGGGGATGGGTGTATAAAGGACTAAATAGTAATGGAAAAAATACAATCAAGATTAAATAAAATACAAATAAAAAAAGTCTCTTACTATATCTAGTTCTTTATGTTGAAAACATCTTGTAAGTAGGACTGAGATTTCCATATGCAAAAATTATACCAATATATTAATTCAAATCAATTAAATAAATTTTATTCAACATCAATTAAGTGTTTGGATGGACAGTGCTAACATCACTGACCCAGATGCCCATGGTTTCCTGAGGGGACAGGGACGTTCCTGGCTCAGAGGCCCAAGTGTGGGGTGTGCTGCAGTTTACCTGATGAATTACAAACTATGCACCAGTTGGATTTAGCAAAACTAACTCTCACAAAATCCAAAAAGTGGCCTAAAACCCTTCTTTCCAAGGAACTAAAGATTGCAGCCAACAATGCAAGTCCAAGAGAACAGTAACGAAAGGACAACACTGACGCTTGTCTTATTCTTGGAATAAGCTCTTTGTCGACTAATTGCGTAAGAGGTAAAAACAATGTGAATCTCTCTAGAGTTGACAAAAGAGAGAAATTAACAAAAAGACAGCCTTAAAAATGGACTTATGTTGATTCTTAGTAGTAATGAACCTCACAACAAGTTTAAAATTTGCCTCAAAATGTTAGTTAATGGTAATAGGAAGCCACTAGGACAAGCAAGCTGTTGAAAAATAAGTATTCAGAATGTGAAAACTACTTTTATGATTTTTACAGCTGTGTTCAAAGTTATGACATTTAAGAGTACATTTACTATGATAAAAAGCGAGAAGGCTCTCTTGAGACTTCTGACATTATAACAAAAATGGAAAAGCCTTGTACTGTTAGCAAAATATGTGTTCCTTTTGCTTCCTGCTATGGTCAAACATCACTAAAAGAATATGTGGGAAGCCACATGACAACAGATTA
Organism: Tonatia bakeri; assembly: GCA_004024845.1. Classification (NCBI taxonomy): domain Eukaryota; kingdom Metazoa; phylum Chordata; class Mammalia; order Chiroptera; family Phyllostomidae; genus Tonatia; species Tonatia bakeri. The sequence continues at coordinate 120,938 of PVIA01001030.1, forward strand.
AAATGTGTTCTTTTGTCAGCAAACACTATTGAAAACTTCACTAAAAGCATTACTAAAATTTTCAAGAAATAGGCATTAGAAAAATTGTAGAGCTGAGTGAAAATAAAGGTGTTTTCTAACATATCTTTTTATAGTATTTTCTAAAACCTAAGTTAACATTGATGTGAAAATATTCTAAGCACTTGGCATGAGTTAATTTATTTAGTCTTCATAATAATCCTATGAGATGAGTGCTATGTCAGCTCCATGTTAAGGGTGAAGAAACTGATGAGCAGAGAGGTAAAGTAATGAGCTGAATCTATAGGGAAAGGGGAAAAAAAATGCCCCTTCCTTCCTCTGACTGAAAAATCAAATCGACATGAGACGGATCTACAAGAGAAAAGAAAATGTAATTGCATGTGCACGGGAACCCTGCGTACATGAGAGTTTTAGAGCCAGAAAGTTACAATGGGATCTGTGCGACATCCTGAGCTGGGATGAGGTAAGTCACCTTGGGCTTCAGAGGGTAATTGCAGGAAAATAAGAAGAGCAGATGTTCTGTAATTAGTAGCTTGCTCTGCCGTATAGATAGGTCAGAAAAGATCATTTATGATAATTTCTTTTTATGGGCAAGGCCCCTAACTCAAATTCTTCTAGATAGTTTCCTTTGAGCCTGCAGGGTTTCAGTCGCCTTTAACTCAAAAATAATCTGAATACCACGGAGGCACATCTTGGGGTGGTTTGTCTGAACCCCTCCAGTCACTCAGCTAGCAAGCAGTAAAGCCAGGAAAGAGTCAACATGGATACACTCTGCGCCCAGTGCTGGTGACCTCAGCTACTCTCCTATTTGCCTGTGACACTTTTCCATCAGCCAGTTTTTAAAAATGCATCAGAGAAGAAATTTCCTCCACAGCCAATGACTTCTTTACATATCAACAAATGTATTATGAATGCAGCGGTGATGGGCCACTGCCCTCGCTGAAATGTCGACAGAAGGGCTCTCGGGGGAGCTCACAATGGGCCCTAGAATGCAGTTGGCCGCAGTCTCGCAGGGAAGCAGCACAGGAAGGAAGCTGAAAATGGAATTGCATGAAGTGCAATGGGAGCTATTGCTGTCATCACTCCTATAAAAACAAGAATAGACTGGATTCTTTACAATGCTTTATATCGGATGGGGACAGCCATGAAAATATTTGTCCCACATGCTTCCCACAGAGTATCTGGAATCAAAGCACTTAAGAGAGTGATCAAATATTACAGGGCTTTCTTTTTTAAAAAGCAGAAGTGTTTCCATATTTTGGACCTTTTTTGTGATAACAAATAGGTATCACTAGTATGCTTTTCAAAAAATAAACAGAGCAGCAGAACTCTCTCCAAGTTGAAAATGACATTCTAACAGTGAATGAGAAAGTGACTGCGGATTGTGAGAAATTCGTGTGCGAAGAGAGCAGTTGGAAACAGATGTTGGAAATGTTTCCACTGTTATGGGATTAGGTTGTTTAACGAAGTCAACATATCATCTTTTAAAAACTCTCAGGTGTACAGTATTTTTTTAAAGCCTTGTAAATAGAATTTTCCAAACTATTTTTAAAACTTCCAAGTAGAGAATTTTTGGCTCCTTTAATCTATTTTTTAAAAATATATAAAATATATAACGCTTGCGGCACACTCTGCATCAACTTTTCCAAGCTCACCAGCCTCAACTGTCAAGTGCAACAAGGACGAGAACAGGCTACACCAGGCCTCCTGTGACAGCCAGCCCTCGCTGGACCAGACCACGGCCTCCACATTCAGTGCACCTGGTGTAATGTCAGCCCCTCCCTGTGCAGGAGCTGGTTTCCCTCCCACCTTTGCCATTCTTCAAGCTGCATACCTCTCTGTTCCCAATGTGTAAGGGGCCCTGGCGCCTCTGGCTGTCTTGTTGGTGGCAGCAGTGGATCACCATCCTTGGCCTGGTAGGGGCTGGAAATTCCGTCCTGCTGGTCAGCAACCTCAACCCAAAGCCTGTGGCGGTTACATCCCAAAGCCTGTTTATTCTTCTCACTGTGCATGTTGATGTGCAGCAGGTGAAGATTTTGTTCAATAAGAAGGAGAATGCCCTGGTGCAGATGGCCAATGGGAGCCAGGCCCAGCTGGCCACGAGCCACCTCAACAAGCACAATCTGTGTGGGAAGCCGGTGGGCACAACGCTCTCCAGGCACCAGAACATGCAGCTAAGGACTACGGGAACTGACCCCAGCACTGCTTCAGGAGGCCAGGCTCCAAGAACTTCCAGAATATTTTCCCGCCCTCAGCCACCCTGTACCTCTGCAACATCCCTCCCTGCATATCTGAGGATGACCAGAAGACCCTCTTCTATAGCTACGGCAGAGCTGTCAAAGTGTTCAGATTCTTCCATAGGGTCTACTGGATGATGCCGATCCAGATGGGTTCAGTGGAGGAGGCTGTCCAGGAGCTTATGGACCGGTCTGGGTGAGAACCACCACCTGCAGATGTCCTTCTCCCCGTGCACCATCTAGGGCCCACCACCAAGGACCCGCCTGCCAGAAGGTCCTGGTGACAGCTTCCATCGTTCCAGAAAATAGCCACGTTAAAAGCAGCTGAAGTGACTTTAAAAGATCAGAGATTTTATTTTTTTAAAAGAGAAATCAGTTTACCTGTTGTTGTTTTTTTAAGTAAATCTAATTCACTTTGCTCACCTGGAGAGTCAGGGTGCCAGTTTCAGGTTCTTGGTGACCCGTGGACAGTATGCCTGCTCCTCTCTGGCCCTTGGCCTGTGACTTCTGCAGCCTGCGGGGTAGGTGGCCCCAAACCTCTATCAGCTTTCTGGTGCCTTAAAACCAACTGCTCTGGCAGTGCCTTCTTGCAGTAGCAAATGCTTATGGGTTCGGGCACTGAGCAGACTGCCTCCTGTAGGGATCATGTGCCTGGCACGGCAGGAATAGGGTCTGTGGACATCCTGACCCTTTCTTTAATCAGCTGTGTGATTCTCCCCACCCCTGGCTTGAGGTGCGCCTGTGCCTCCTGGGCGGAAATCCCTGACGGTGCACCCCTGGTGCTTCTTCAGCTTGAAGCGTTGTTTCATTGTAAATCTCTACTGTGCTTTGATGCAGTTGCAAGCATCTGTGCCTAGTAAGATTTCTGATCCTTTATATGCAAAGGAAATAGTTTAACTTTTTACTTAACAAGATGATAAAACTTGTATGAGTGTAATCTAAATTTCCTCCTTATGTGACCTTGTATACTGTACTTTTAATTTTATTCCTCATACTTAAGTTACAGGGCAGAATCTAGTTTGCAGGATCTAATTTCTAGATGTGGGGGTGGGCACTGAGGAGCTGGGTCCTTCCTAGAGAGCCCCAGGCCTGAGGCCTTTGGTTACCTTACACCTAGCCTGTCCTCTCTCCGAGAGGACAAGGGCTCTTAAATTTTCAGGGTTTCTTTTTTCCTGAAAATTTTGGACCAGAGTTTCTTGTCTTTTGGGTGCCTATAAAGCTGGGGCCCCTTAAGGTGCCACAGTAGCCCATGAGTTTTAGCTGTCTCCTTCACCTTGTGTCATCCTGCACCCCCGGTCCCAGTGGCTTCCCGGTGCACAGACCTCGTGCAGGCCGGCCGGTTTCCCAGGGCCCGGACCCCTGAGTGTTCGTGTTGGGGAAGGACAAGGGTGTGGATATTTATTATTTAAATGATATTATCATTCAATATAGTATTAAATAATATATTATATATGCTATATATAATATATTATTTAATAATATTTATTATATTAAAATGGATATTTTTATTCCTGATGTAAGACACAAGAGGCAGTAGACACAGGTTTTTATGGTGGCGCAGATGTATATTTTGACGCCAGCAATTACAGGCTCAGTGTTATAACGTGGAGCCTGGCACATCCCACTGCCTGACCGACAGCTTGTAATGTGAGAGAGATGAATTAAAGTGATTTTTAAAATGAATGAATAAATAAAAATAAAAATATAGAATACGATACCTCCTGGTTAGTTTGCATGTACCAATTAAAATGTAGGAAGATAGAAATTTGCTAGTCTAATTCAACAAAATTTGTGAATAATTGATGGATTTAATTAAAGAGTATATTTTGTGATTTTTATACATTCAGCCACTGAAGCATTTTTTCATTTGATGCAGATGTAATTGTGAAATATCTTTTTTGTCTATGACATCTATCAACAACTAAAAATATCAAAAAATATGGAATTTTGACCAAATCGTTAAGTTCCTATGTCACATTCAATCTTTTCAATAAATAGAAACTAACAAAAAGGTAGATGTCAGTTCAATTTTCAACCTGCAGAGGGATTTTGGGGGACTGGCCCAGCTGGACATGTCCAGCAGAGAGTAGGGAATACATTGGCAAAACTCAGAAGACGGATTTCAGAGTCTTGGTGTGTGTATGTGTGTGTGTGTGTATGTGTGTGTGTGTACTATCTGGGAAACTAATACTTTAAGGCTGGCAAGAGTATTTTAGTCTGGTAGCAGTAGTCTTTAAATAAAATTGAGCATAATTTATTCCAACAAGGTAAGGGATATTCAAACATGTTTACTTAAGATGAAAAATTCTCTATAGCACAGGAACCTTCACACATGGCTCACTGTTCTTCCAAACTGCATTAATACGAGTTTTTTTTTTAAAGTTACGTGAACTGTGGTATTATCCAAGAGAAAGACACAAAAATTAATGAGTTGGACTAGAATGTCCAGAAGTGAACTTATGCAAATACGGTCACTTGGTCTTTGATGAAAGTGCAGAAGCAATTCAGTGGGAAAGGACAGTCTTTTCAGTCCATGGCGTTGGGTCAGTTAGGCATCCGTGAGCAAAATGATGAACCTCAGCCTGAACTGCGCACCTTATACAAAGATTGACTCAAGGTGGATCATAGATCTAAATTGAAGACGTAAAACTCTAAAACTTTTAGAAGAAAACATGAGAGGAATCTTTGTGTCCTGGGATTAAGTAAAGAGTTCTTAGGAATGACACCAAAAGCAAGATATAAACAAAAATTGATCAATTGTGCCTCATCAAAAATGAAAACGTTTGCTCTGCCAAGGCAGTGCCAGAGGATGAAAAGACAGCTGCATGTTGGGAGAAAACATGTGCCAATTACACATCTGACAAAGGGCTTGTAGCCAAAATATGGTTTTAAAAAATCTTCTCAATTGCAACAACAAGAAAATAAATAACCTACTGAAAAGTGGGCAAAGGACTTAAGCACACGCTTCACGGAAGAGGATGTACAGATAGTGGATCCGTCTGTGAAGAGGTGCTGCCCGTCTTTCGCTGAGGACGGCTGAGTGCGGGCCCCGAATATGTCTGCATCTCAGCTCCTAGGGCCTGTCAGTATTACCTTGCACGGTAGAGGGGACTTCCCAAAGGCCGTTTGAGACGGGACGATTATCCTGGATTTTCTAGGTGGATCCTAAATGTCTATAAGAGGAAGGAGATAACATCAGAGAAGGAAGAAGGCAAGGGAAGCCCAGAGAGATTTGAAGACGACATGCTGCTAGTTTTGAAGACAGAGAGAGGGGCCGTTAGTCAGGGAATACATTGAATTGGGATGCAATACATTACAGAATTAGATATAAATTATCCAGGTGATGTAATTATAGGAATCCACCTAAGGAGACCCACTTTCTACTCAGTTCCTGGAACAGGGGTACAGAGATTGTGGCCTGGTGAACATCACTAGAACAGGGTTTCCTTGAATGGGGTTCCTTGACACAATTGAACTATGAGTTGCAGAAACGTAAGAGCTTTGGGTGATTCAGTTTGTGACAAGTAGCATGGTGTTGAAAAGCTAGAATCTGTAATCAGAAAGACAGGCTTTAAACCTCCACTTTGTTATTATTGGTGCATATTGGTATTATTATGTGACTATGGCAATTAACTGTTCTAAACTTGTTTCTTCTGTAGTTTACCCAATGAAGTTAAATGATGCTTTCCATGTGTGACCCCAGAGATAACACACAAATGTTGGCTATTTATTACTCTTCCGATGCTATTCACCACACACCTTCTTGGAGAATCAAAATGTGTAACAGCACATTAAATCATCTGAGAAGTCCTGTCGAAAAAAACAATTGTGTAGAACCTGCTAGTCTAGTTACTATCCTGAGAACTTGGGAGCAGGCCTCTTTTTGGCTTGATAATGAGAATGTAACTGATATGAGGGCCAGGTAGGAGCTATTTCTGCTTCGGATGACACATTTCTGCCACTCAGGTTCTAGGGTGGCAATCTTCATTCACAATTTTCAGGAAGCAAAATTGAGCCCCAGAGCGTGCTTTACAGAATTAAGATTTAAATTTACATTTCCTGGCTCCCGTTTCTGAACCACCTGGCATCTTTCTGCTTCTCCTGCCCTGAATCTTGACACTCATGAATATGCTGAGAAGAAGGGTATGATGGCTCAAGAAGTAGATGTGTGCCCTTTTAAGTATCATAATTGAGGAAAAGAAATGAGGGTAGTCTTTTTGAGTGAAACAGAACTTCCTGCACTTCATAAGACTCACCATATCATTTATGCAGGCCCCTTGAGAGGCAGTAGCCTGTGAGTCCCCTCAGGGCCTCCAGTAGGGGCAGTATGTGGAGGCATCAGGCTTTCTGCCATCAGGTCCATCAGTTTAAGTCAATGTTCTTTTTTCATGGGGTCATTGAATCCTGAAGATCCAGAGCTCCCTTTTCTTTCTTTCTTTTTAATTTTTTCAAATCCTCACTAAGGATATGTTTATTGATTTTAGAGAGAAGTATGAAAGAGAAACATCCTCGGTTGCCTCCCTTACATGCCCCAATAAGGGACACAACCCACAACCTAGGCATGTGGCCTGACCAGGAATCAAACCCACAACCCTTTGGTGTCCAGGATGACACTCCGACCAACTGAGCCATCAGCCCAGGCCAGAGCTCCCTTTTCACTCTTTGTTCTGTGAGCCTTCAGTCTGTCTCCAGATTTAGAGCAGGAACCTGTGCTGGTGAGGGTAGGTGGCAGAATGGGCCTGAGAGAAGACTAAGGTTTCTCGCCAATCTGGTTGTCAGCATCAGTTATGTGTTAGCTAGTTCCCATGAGCCTTTGCCCCAAGGTCTGCAGAAGGCAGTCCATTTCTTTTCCCACGGACCTGTGTGAAGCCACTCCCATAGATGCAAGAGCAGGTGACGAAGGGCCTGTTGTGAAATAGCCTATGTCTGCCACCCGCTTCAGTCAAAGCCTGCTTTTTTGTAACTGAACTTTGAGCCATGGAGGCCCTGGTTCTTGGTAGTCACTAATAAAAATCCTCACTATGCTTCACACATTCTGGGCTTCTGTGTAACTGCTGAAGATCCCCTCCTAATCCCCAGGTTGCGAAGTCAGAGGTTCCGTTTGGTTTCTTGTGACCTGTTTGCTGTCTTTGGGGTTGTATTCTTTAGAAATGATGTTTTTCTATGCACTTTCCTCTCCCTGAATTGCACTAAAAATAAATGCCACAGGTTTTGACATGGGAAAGTTTAGCTGTTCAAACATGCACACCCTGCTGACATTCAGATCCCCACACTTACCACATGCCGTTATTTATGTCTTCAACAGGTCCGATGAAACACTAACTTATTTATCGTTTCCAGCGGTGGTACAGAATCGTGGTTATGTCACCAATCTTAATTCACAGTCTTTCATTTTCTTTTTGGTCATATTACATTTCATGTCTATAAATAGTGATGCTCAGCCCAGGCCATGGTTTACATAAAATGATGCAGAGAGTGTAGGAAAAATGAACAGTGTTTTGAGGGAGGTGGAATTAAAATCAGTGATGGAAATAAGATGAAGATAGTAATATCTTGGCATAGGACAACCCAGACCTAAGCAGGAAAGAGTACTGGATTGGGAGCTCGGTACCTGGGTTCCTATTCCAACTGTACCACTAACTAGCAGTGGGACTTTGGGAAACATTATTAAATTTTCTCATCTGAACTAGATCAATGATGATTTCCAAATTTGCCAACATGTGAGAATCATGTGTGTCTATTCCAAAGAATAGATGCTTAGTCCTCAGCCCATACACACTGAATTGGACTCTCAGGGGAAGGGACCAGGGAAAGACACACACACAGTGCCTGCGGGCTCCTCTGAGGAAACAGTCTGGGGAAAGACCGAATCAGGTCATAACCAGGACTGTCCTGTCCTAAGAGGCTATGATAAAGCCTGAAAGCTGTGATTCACAGTGAATAGGAAAAATCTAAGGATAAAACTTGTTAATTCGTATTTGTTAGTGTTTTATAAATGTTCTTTATTTGTTTTTTGAGAAGTTACTGAAGTTAATGCTATGGTTTGTGTTTTATGGCTCTAAGTATTCTTCAGATTTCTCTTCTCTGTTTTACTTACTGGCAGTCAAATCTGGCCTTTCCAGCTCCTGGGGTTATAATACAGGTAAATGAGGGCAGGAGATGAAACTGTTGTTGTTGTTGGTGGTGGTGGTGGTGGTGGTGGTGGTGGTAAAATCACTACCAGAGGATAAACTCTGCTTTTATGGATTTGCTAGATCTGCTGGTGTTTTTGGCTTTGTTCCTTTTGGTAAAAGCCTAGGCAAATAGACAAATTACAATTATTTCTTCATTAGTCAATATGCTTATTTAAAAAATTTGAGTGCCTATTATATACAAAGCATTAAACTATGTTCTGACTAAATGTTTAGGTTATGTTTCCTTTCTCTTTTTTAAATTTTACTTTATTTTTTATTTTCTAAAAGATTTTATTTATTTTTAGAGAGAGGGGATGGGAAAGAGAAAAAGAGGGAGAGAAATATCAATGTGTGGTTGCCTCTCATGTGTCCTCCACTTGGGGGGACCTGGTCCACAACCCAGGCATGTGCCCTGACTGGGAATTGAACTGGTGACCCTTTGGTTCGCAGCCCACACTCAGTCCACTGAGCTATACCAGCCAGGGCCCTTTCTCTTTTTTTAACCCAGAAATTTCCCATTTATACTTTTAAATGCATAAAATATTTTCTTGGCTCTCAACAATGTAGCAACCTATTAGGAAATTAATAATATATGTTGGTAACATTTATTTAGTTTATAGAGAATGCCTGATACACATTTCAGAGAGAGGACTCCACAGCAATCTGTGGCCTACAAATTAGCTCTTGATCAAGGGTGCCTTTTCTTGTTGCCTTCCCTTTCTCCATGACACATTGCTATGGGAGAGAGGGTCTATGCTGACATTCTAGTCCATGGGTTCAAATCTCAGCCACGGCACAAACCTAAGTAGTGAGAACTTGGCTGTGGGAATAAGCAATAACGAACCACATTTATGTAGTGCTCCACAATTAATGATATGTTTTCACACCTGCAATTTTATTTGTCTCCGCAATAATCCCATGATATAGGCAGGGGGTCCTGTGAGACGCCCAGAGGAGCTAATAGAGCCCAGACTGGAAACCAGCCTGCTGGCTCTCAGCGCAATGCCTCTTCCGTTTCATCTGTGATTCCTGATTCCACAACTGGCGTGGCAATGTGGAACAGGCTCTCCTACACATCTGTGCAGGGTGTTTGTGTTAGGGAAAAGACACAAGAAGAGTGATTTGAGCTAATTCTCTTAGACATTTATGCCAGCATCTATTTCAAACTCTAATAATCTTCCATTTCTTCCTTCTTCTTGTGTCTCTATTCTGACATGTCCTCTATAATGGAGTTAATATTTTCTGACTGTAGAACACAATCCCTTAGTAAAATGTTGTCAATCCATCATCTTGCTTAATACTTTGAATGGTAAATACATGTATTATCTCATATCAATGTATTAAAGTCTAATATGAAAACAGAATGGACTATGGCTGGCAGGGAAGCAAGAATATGTTAGAATTGTCCCCAGTCCCCCGCTCATGTGTGGCAGGGAAGCAAGAATATGTTAGAATTGTCCCCAGTCCCCCGCTCATTCTAGTGATTCTGTAACTATCTGAAGGCAGAGTGGCAGGAGTCTCCTCACCCTCAGACAGAAGAGACCAAGGAAACTAACCTGGCTGCAGGGGGTGGAAGAGTTCCCTGGCAGCTTCCTGGAATATCAAAGGCAAGCTTTCTGTGGAGTCAGCCAGTAATTTATGCTGAAGTTTCCAAAGAGAGGTGTCGGGTTCTCATACAGGTGTTAAGTACTTGGGAGTCAGAGTGGGCATGTGGCTACCACCTGAAATAGGACCGGACCCCAGGCCTCAGGTTAGGGAGCATGGCAAGGCCCTGCACGAATCAAGAGATCCAGTGAGGGGCTCCACCCAGATCTAGCAAATACAAATACAGGGCACTTAGTTAAATTTGAATTTCACATAAAGTGAATAGTTTTTTAGTGTAAGTATGTCCCATGCAGTGTATACACAATTCAAATTTAACTGAGCACTCTATGTTTTATGGCAGTGCTAACAGGGACAAAATAGTTCAGAGCTCTCACAGGGCAGCACTTCAGTCTTTCCGCTCCCGCTGAAGACCGCTAGTTTTCACCTTCTCCCCGTCATTGCCCTGAAGGCTCTGCTCCTGAGTGAGGCTCAAGGAGGGAGCGCATTTCGAAAATGATAATATCTGTGATATTTCTAACCTATGTAATGAAAACATACATTCATATAGACCATTTCCACAGTAGAATACTGTAGGTTGTTTCTTTTTTTAACATAAAACACCATTTTATAGACAAGAAAAGAAAGTGCTTTTCTCTTCAAATAGTTCTTTTTTCATAATTTGGCAATGTTCATTTTTTACAATCAATTTGTGGAGAAGATAATTTACAAAATTGATTGTGAACATGTATAGAAACTCTTTATTCTTTATATAGTAGTCTTTATTTAAAATATAAAACCAAGAATTAAAAATTAATAATACTTGTGTTAGTTGTCATGGGGAAGTATTTTGTCTGAATCAAATAAAATATCATCAAAAATACACAGTTTAGTTTCTTTCTTCCCATTCAGGTCCTGTACCCTTCTTAATTTTTTCTCATGGAAATAGTATCTTCAGAATTGACCTGGAAGGAACCAATCATGACAAATTGGTGACAGATGCTGGTGTGTCAGTGATCATGGATTTTCATTACAACAAAGAAAGAATCTATTGGGTAGATCTAGAAAAACAACTTTTGCAAAGAGTTTTTCTGAATGGGACAAGGCAAGAGGTAAAGTACCAATTCCCAAAGTATTTGAAGGACTTTTGTATAAGCCAACAAACATGATATAGTTAATTAATAACATGTAGATAAATGAAAATTACAGTATAATTTGAATGTGTGTGTAGCATTTGTAGGTGTTTATTTAATCTGCATCTGTGACTTGTTATTAAGCCCATGAATATGCTAATGTTATTCAGAAGTTACCAAAACTAGAAAGTGAGGATGTCAGTGTAATTTTGGAAATATGTCAGTTTATTAAGTCAGATCACCATTTTATGGTTAAAGCAGATTAATTACATGTCTACTTTTTATTCCTATGGTTCTCAGTTGGGAAAAATTTTTCCCCTTGGGGGATATTTGGCAATGTCTAGCCACATGTCTGGTTGTCACAACTGGACGGGGGAGAAGGGAAGCTGTGCTACAGCATCTAGTGGGCAGAGGCCAGGGATGATGCTAAATATCCCACCATACGCAGGACAGTCCCCACGACAAAGAATTATCCAGCTCCAAGTGCCAATCGTGCCAAGGCAGAGAAAGCCTGCTTTACCTGTCTAGGGTATCTGTTGGGGTTTGGGCACCTGATATTTAGGAAGAAAACTTTTTTCTTTGTATTCTCAAGGTGTTTGCACTCTGAAAAAAATAAAGCAGATAGATATAAAGTATTTTGCTTCAAGTACATATAAAAAGATCTTTAATCTTTCTTTTGAACTGGTAGAACACTTAAATAAGTCCCAGGAGGAATGTTCTTTCTATTCCTGGGAGATAGATTACAAAGAGCATGTGATTTGAGAAACCTTAAGCATTTATTCCCAGCACAAAGTGCCCACTGTTTTTGCGGGTTTTTTTTAAAACTAAACCTTCTCTTTTCAATTATCCCTAAAAGCTTCAATTAGGTGCTAATCTGTTTTATCACATCTTTAATACTTGCTAATCTCACTTTCAACAAGGATGGCTGCTCATTATTTTCCAGCCATCTGTAGAATTGTTTCAAAATCTGAAGTCGAAGAATGTGGAGTGTTTCCTGTCACAGAATAGGAAAGAAGTTAAATAGTTGTGAATTTACGTCGAACCATTGGGAAGGGATTGGCCCAATGCCTAAAATCCACTATGATATTCCCACCTTTGGGTTAAAACCTTGTTTATAAAGGACAACCATTAAAATGTAAACAATTTACTTGGGTGAACTATATATTAATATATTAGCAATTGGTTAAATGGACTGACCAGTTTACTCTGTTTGAGATGTAGGCATAGTATAGGCTCATAAGAATGTTAGACCTCTACCCAGATGCACTCAGTGTGGTCAGGTCAGTAGCTGGAAATCAGCAATGGTGGGAATATTTACATCATGGACACCTGCAACTGGTGAGGCTTTGCCCCACCTCCCAACCTCCACCCCCAACATAGACTGGTTTACCTGTATACCATGGAATTAGGAGATAACAGAGGTTTTTGTTGGACAATTTTCAAATGAAAAAGCGAGAAACACTGCCCAACAGAAATAAAGAGAAACCTTCCTCTTGGGGTCACAGGGTCATGTGCAAGGGTATTAGGGATTGTAGAAAGGGAGGGGACTGAAGGAAAAGGAGAGGACAGAAGGAAAGTGGGGCCCTAATGAGAAATTCATCTACATCAGAGCTCTGCACACAGACTCCAAGGGAATCTTGCCAGAATTTGGTAAAGCTTGGAATTGGATTCAGGTGAGAATCTGGAAAATTCCATTAGCAAGTGGAACTGAATAAACAACTTTTAAGGTACTGTCAAAATTCCACTGTTACTATAGTTAAAATTATTAATGCATTATGATTGACTTCTTAATTTTAGTAAGTACAGAATAACTTTCCATTTCAAAGCCACGCCATTACTTCTATGCCTAGAAGTCTTCACATGGGAGGGTCCACACTGCTGCATCCAAACAAATAATTACAGCACTGTGGCTGTGATTATCTTACCATTAAAATAATTTTGGGAATGCAAAAGAATGACAAGTACTTAAAAGAATAGGCTTTTATAGAAATGATTTTGTTGTGAATGGGGAAATGTTAATAACAATTTTGAAATTTGATTTTTACAGAAAGTATGCAATATAGAGAAAAATGTCTCAGGAATGGCAATAAATTGGATAAATGAAGAAGTTTTTTGGTCAAATCAACAGGAAGGAACCATTACAGTAACAGATATGAAAGGAAACAATTCCCGTGTTCTTTTAAGCACCTTAAAATATCCTGCAAATATAGCAGTTGATCCAGTAGAAAGGTAAATTCTGCTGTTTTCAGATGAAAGTTCATAGAATCACAACATCTGACTCAAAGGCACCTTCTTATTGAGACCAAGGCCCTCGTTTATAGTACAAAAACACCATTTCCAATTACCTCTTTGCCTGGATTTGAACCATGGCAGACTCCCTCTACAAATAGCACCCCTGACTACCATGGCTTCCTGCTGTAGAAACAAAATTCTCCTCTCACTTGAAATCACATGGAAAATCTATAATAGGGCAATAAACATTTGTTGAATTGAATTTTCATTCAAAATAGTCAAACTTGTCCTGTGCAGACATCTGGGGACTGCTAAAACACAGAGAGTTGGCAATTCAAGTGACCTTACATTCAGCTATATGTCTAATGACTGGGTTCGCCCACAGGTTTATATTTTGGTCTTCAGAGGGGGCCAGCAGCCTTCACAGAGCAGATCTCAATGGTGCTGAAGGGAAGATGCTGTGGGAGACGTCAGAGAAAATAACAGCCATGTCGCTGGACGTGCTCGATAAACGGCTCTTTTGGATTCAGCACAACGGAGAAGGAAGCCATTCTCGTATTTGTTCCTGTGATTATGATGGAGGCTCTGTCCATTTCAGCAAGCATCTTACACAGTAAGTTTTGTTTTTGCTGTGAAAGAAAACCATTGCCATTTGAAGTTCGTGTGATAGGTTAAGTGTACTTTTCCTAGTTAAACCAATATAGTGGTTTAGTACAGATTTTGGAGTCTTGAGTTCAAGCCCCAGACTTACCATTTACTACGCAAGTCACCTTGGGCAGGTTACATGACTTCTCTTATCCGCAGTTTCCATTAATATGGGGATAATAATAGTGCCTATTTCTTGGGGTTACTGTGAAATTTAATAAATAAACAAAAATAATTAACAGAGTATTTGGCATATAATAAGTTTTCATATGTTGGTTATAGTTAATCTTTCTGGAATTATCATGTCACGCATGTGTGAGGTCATACATGTTTGACTTGTTACCTTGCCAGTAACCAGTTCTCCAGCTTTTGGCAAGAAGCAGAAATCAGTCCTGTGAAATGGACAAAACCACAAGCCTCATTCTGTTCCTACTTTCTTCCCTGTTTTATTTCCATCACACTTATGCGCTGATTAGCAAAAGAATGAGACAATGAATCTGGAGCTAGAAATAATATCCTATTATTTCAGATTATGACTACATAAATAAAATGTTAAACTTAGTACTTGTTTCTAAACCTAAAAAAATAGAAAATTCAGCTAATAAACTGAAATGAAGTGAAACTTTAATAATCCCAGGAAGAAATATTCTGCCATACTTTATGTGTTTTTTTTCCTGTTGTTTTTTAGGCACAATTTGTTTGCAATGTCCCTTTTTGGTGACCGTATCTTCTATTCAACATGGAGAAAGAAGACAATTTGGATAGCTAACAAACACACAGGGAAGAATATGGTTCGAATCAATCTCAACTCGTCATTTGCACCACCCGGTGGCATTAAAGTAGTGCATCCATTCGTACAGCCCAGGGCGGAGCACGATGCGTGGGCGGCTGGTGAGTCATCTTTCACCTTGAACAGGACCTGGCACTTAGATGCCCCCTGTCCACTTGCTCAAGCCAGACACGGTGGGGTTATCCTCAATCCTCCCGCTGCCTCATCCCCAGCGTCCCCTCTACCTCCCAGTCCTTTCCACCACTTCTCTCCTCCACTGCCACCGTCGTAATCCAGACAACCAGCATTTCTGGCCTACTGTAGCAGCCACTCATCAGCTAATCCTTCTCTTTTCCTCTCTTGCCTTCAAATAGTTGATTGGATCCACTAGCTTTTCTGCTTAAAATCTTTCAAAAGCTTTCCTTTGCATTTAGGTTGCAATGTAATGTTTTGCCAGGCCTAAGAATGTTTGAGCACCCTGATCTAGCACTCTCTCTCCCTCCTCCGCTGGCTGGACTCCAACAGGGGTCTTTCCAGAGCTCCTCAGAATGCCCGGCTCTTCGTGCCTCTACACTCCTGCAGCCACTCTCCTCTCTGCCTACACGTCTCTTCAGCTCTGAGCTTGTCATGTCCTCAGACGGGCCTTCTCTGGGCATCCAGTCAAAGTGGGCTCCTCACCTCCCATTTTTTCTTTCCCCATGCCCTTCACTGAATTCCTTACAAGTTATAATTACATATTATTTTGTTTTCTTTTTTATTTTCCTTCTACTCATTTATAAATGCCATGTAGGAAGGGACCATGTTTGTGATTTATTTTTTTAACCCCCCTATGTTCAGTGGTTATGTACTTATTTGTAAATTATTGTAGATAATGTTAGTAAAATGAATGGATTGACTGAATCTAGTCACAGTCCCAAATTTCTATTTTTAAATGTAGTCTTCTCCATTTGAATTCTTCAGCATATACATTTTTTAAGGTGGGATCCTTGATATGGCTTATATACCACAAAAATTGTGTTACCCTAATCTTTGCTTTGTGTAGAAGTTTTATTTTAAGGTTTTCAAATATATTTAATTTTATCCCCAAGTAGCCATGTGAGGTTTTGAAGCAGAGATGGAAATGTTTGCTTTCTGTTCTTCCTAATTGTTGGATGCCACTGCGGTTTGGTAATATCATGGGAAATGGACTCTGAGCTCCTGACACAATTTGCACATAAATGTGTTTGTACCTGCCCCAGACATAGCTCCAGAGAGAGCTGTGGAGAATGAAAAAGAAGACAGGCTTGCTACTTCTGAAGGAAGGCTAGAATCTAGGGGAAATTGACATTATTACTTCTTATATCCTCAGGAAGGTAACTAGTAGTGTGAAGGTTTCTTATCTGATAATGACTATGCTTTTAATGCAAGTAATGAGGAAGTGTCATGAGTAAAATAAACTCCAAATGATGACACAGTTATTCAAATAAGATATTTTTTAAAAATTGATTTACTTGAATTTAGAAAGCAAGGGTTGTGGGAAATAATTCAACTATGAGTCACAGCACAACACTAAATAGCAACAACCTAGTGGCAACACTATAAAATAGATGGTGACCTTATGCCAGATACCTTCCGGGGAGATTTGGACTCAGGCTATCTTCAAATGCATTGCCCAAGTGGTGAGGACTCATAACAAAACAAGAACCACCAACTACTCTTACTGAATATGTAACTATGAGTCTCATTCATAAGAGTTGTAGGTGTGTCCAGCCTCATCCTCATCACCCTCTCTTACATTTACATGTAACCTCATAGTTTCCAACACTTTTTTATGGCCATCCTCTCGTTGGTTTGTCACAGCAACACTATGAGACACGAAGGTCAGCAAGTATTGTACTCATTCCTCAACTGAGAAATCTGAAGCCTGCAGAAACAGTGACCTTTCCAGGACTGCGCAGCTTGTTCATGTTGGAGCTGGGAAAAATTCCTGGTGACCAGTCTGTCAGTTTAGACTTCTTTCTCCTATCCACACTTTAGTTCTTCAAAGTCCTTCACTATTACTCAGCTTCTTTGATAAGGAGTTCAAATAGGACAATTGAAACTATGAATTTCAAAAGAAAATTTACAATGATTCATTACAGAACAGTTTCAAACATTGTGGCAAGTAAGACAATAGAATTTGGCTAGAAAGCCTGTGCTGGCTGCAGAGCTGCAGGCAAACCTGGACTCCAGAAGGCGGTTGGCAGTGGAGCTACTATCTCCCGCTGTTGACCAACGGGTGCAATCCACACGTGCTCCAGACGCACGGGACTTTTGATTTCAAGAGCACTGTTGCTTTGGCCATTATGAAACAGGTTTGAATTGTTTGCTGTGCCTTTTGAGCAGGAATCCTTCACCTGGGATTTAGTGTCTGGGAATCTCTTGATTGTGTGTGGTAGATGAAAATATGCAGTTGTGTCCCTAGGGATATGATATGCAACTGTCATCAGGCCCTCAGAGTGCCTGCTATCCTTTGCATTTACAAACATACTTCTCTAAAGGATGGCTGGTTCCTTCCAATAACAGGCTTACAACGGCAGCTCCTCCACTGGGGAAGACAGTAGCAGTAATTTGGTTTGTGAGGCATTTAGTAGTGAGTAGTAGTGAGACAAGGAGTTAACAGAAATATCATTGATATTATTTTTGTTATAAAATGTAAGTATTTATACACAGAAGAATATGAGTAAATTTTGTGCAACATGCCTATGCTACCATTTATCAGAACGTTCTACAAAACACCACCTCTGTGGGATTTAATGAGATTATTTGGGGAAAAAGCATTTCAGGGTCAAATGATTTAGACAGACTGGGTTAAATAAAGTTAAACAAATATTTTTTTTTTCTTAAGCAATTTCTCAGAACCACTTAGATGGTTAGGTGCACTGTTAGTCTGTAAGGGCAATACAACCTGGGGCATTTTCCCGTTTTACTTCCTGTGCCACAGCCCACTTGACTCCCAATATATTTCTAGCTCCGGCCTCTTTCTTAACATTCAGACCATTTAAAAAAAAAGACTGAGACATGGTGAAAGTTTAGCTGCAAAGAGCCACTACAGAATCAAGCTGCAGAGAAAAGTGATTAAAAACATTGAGATTTGTTCAGAATATACAAAAGAGAGCAGCCAGGCGAAGACCACTGTCTAAGGCAAGGATGGGGCTTCCGAAGGTGAAGTCACAGGCTTCACCAGGAAGCCTCATTTGTTGGTTTAAACAAACAACACCTGGCTTGTTAATGCAGTCTTGCTAGTTAGCAAAGAGCTCCTTGCAGTCTACTGCTCAGTCTGTCTCTGTGGTGTGGCCACAGTTTCACCATCAGGCTGGTTTCCTGAAGATTCTGACCAGGTTCCTGAGAGCAGTCACTCTGGTCCCTCCTCTGGGCCATGTCTGTCTGCCTGCTGTCCCCTCCAAGCTCAGGGCCCTGCAGTGAGCATGTTCTAAGTACACAGTCAGGCTCAGCATATCTCAAGGCCCAAATGTATACCTGCCTTCTAAGCATTTCTACTTGAAGTTTTGGCAAGTGCTTCAGGTGCAAAGGATGTAACTGGCCAACTGGCTTTTACGTCCCTTCTCTCCAGCTCCTCTCTGTCCAGGGCCCGACCTCAGTGAGTGGCATCTCACCTCCATCTCCCAAGGCAGAATCTAGGAGCTACCTCCCTCTTTATCCCTCTTTCTCACTTGCACCCCATGAACATCAATCTGCAAGTCTTAGGATTTCTACCACATACGGTCCAACCTTTGGTCCTTTCCCAGCAGCAATCCCTTCCCAGTGCCCCCTTACTTTGTACCCTGCCTCCCTTCTGTACCCTGCAGGGAGTATAACCCTTCAAGTGTGAGAAACCAGTTATGGCATCCCTTGGTTGAAACCAATGACTACCCTCAGTTGTCAACAGTGAAAGTCCAGCCTCTTTATTTCTGGTGCTTGCCAGGTCCTCTACTCATTTCTCAACTTCCCCTCTTTTTTTCTGCCTTACCTTCTGTGCTGCAGCCACCTCCAAAGATTTCATGCCCAGCCAGGGACAGGCTTGCTCTCTCCGCCTGGCCTTTAGGCAGGCTCGGGAATACTCTCGGAGAATAACAGATTTCCTCTGTCCCATGGTCCTTGATCATGCTCTGCCATAATTGTCTTCTTTCCTAAACTTCCTTGGATCAATGAGGACAGGGAATACAACTCTCCAGGGCACTCCCAGTGCCCAGAGGACATTTACTAATAGTTGAAAAAAACCTAGTTCAAAACAAAACCACTGTTCGCCTTATCCCCTAAATGATATAAAAAAGAACCAGTTCTAAAGATATTTACTACCTAAGTACATGTCGTCTTCCTCACAGGTTGTAAGCCCCCACTTTTGCTTTGGTCAGACAGCATTCACTGGGGCTGCTCCCCTTTGTATATTTTGAAGAAATCCCAATGTATTTGTAGCCGATCGTTGCAGCTTCATTCTCATTATGCCTCAGAGTCTTTTCCTTAAAAAAAAAAAAAGGTCTAGATCTTGAGAGGTCTGAGCTAGAAATGATAGATTTGGGAGATAGATTTTTTTATTTTCTAGACATGGACTGCATAGAAAATAAAATAGAAAAGTGCCACAGGTGATATCACCCTTAGAAGCAATAGAAATAGCCACAATTACTGAGTACATACAGAATTATCCACTCTGGGCTTTACCTATATTATCTCATTTAATCTTCATGAAAACTCTATGAATTAGGTGTGATTATTAGCTTATTCAAGGTCACGCTGGTGTGGAATTGGGATTTGAACCCAAGTAGAGCAACACTATGCTGCCTCCCCAACTTATTAAAATACTTTCACTATTATCTGTCATTTTACATATTTTATCTTATTTTTACTTGGGGAAAGCCTGTAATTCAACATATTGTCTATGATGGCTTTTCAGTGGTTAAGTGTGTCAGTTCGCACAGGTGATGGGGCCAAATCTCATTTCTCTCTCTTTAAACATTTTTTTTTTACATTTCAGGAACTCAGAGTCAGAAAATATCTGACTGTCTCTCCCTCTCTCTCTCTCTCTCTCTCTCTCACACACACACACACACAGTCACACTTCTCCCCGGCTGTCAGAAAGCAGGCACAGACCGGTGTCCCACGTTGTTGGCACGGCACACTGATCAGAAAGCAGGGCCCCCCGGGCTGCTGTGGCGCTCCGACTATTACACGAATTTCAGAGCCAGTGTGTGAACGTTTTTGTTTACAGTCTGAATGACATTATTTCAAGCTCAACTTTTGGTGATACTACAGCTTGTTTCACTGCACACAAGCGTTATTTTTTTTTGAGATGCAAATATTTTTGCTTTCTTCTGTATTCCTGTAAGTGCGGATTCCAGTTTTAAGCTCATTGGAGAGTTCCAAAAGCACCTCTTTTGGAGAATGGAAGGTATCTATCATCAACACTGGCACAAACACTTCACATTCATTTTATGTGCAAAATATTGCTGAGTTTTCTTAATTCTGAGAGTTCATGAAGGAGAATTTCCTTCACCTGGAAATGTGTCTGCTTTTGGAAGTGATTAGTCTAGTAAAACTGCCCAGGTGAGACTCCAATTCATTTTGGTTATGTTTTTGCTGGAGTGTCCACCGTGAAGCTTGGTTATTTGGAAAAGAATCATCCTAGGCATATGAATATTTTTCAACACGATTTTTTCCTGTTTTTTATTGTGGTAAAATACATATAACATGGAATTTGTCATCTTAGCGATGTTAAGTGCACAGTGAGTGGCATGATGCATATTCACGTTGTTATGCAACTATCACCACCATCCGTCTCCGTTACTATTGGTCCTGTGACACTGAAGCTCCATGTCCACTTAACTGTAACGTCTCCCCTCCCCGGCAACCACCATTCCACTTTCTGTCTCTACGATTTTGACCACTCTATGTACCTCATGGAGTGGAATCACAGGGTATTTGTCTTTTCCAACTGGCTTATTTCATTTAGCCTAATGTCCTCAAGGTTTAACCACGTTGTAGCACACGTCAGAATTTTCTTCCTCTTCAGAGAATAATATCCTATTTTATGCATGTCCCACAGCTTACTAGTTCATCTATCCATTGGCAAACACTTGGGCTGCTTCCATGTTTAGCTATTGCACGTAGTGTTTCTATGAACATGTACATGTAGTGGCTGGTTCTTGTTCTGTTTGTGCTGTTCAAGATTCATCAACACTTCGGGCCCTGCCAACCTGTCCATCCATCTAAGACCCTGCTTTCAATTCCTTTGAAGTTAATTTTGAGATCATATGATACTTCTGTTTTTAATTTTTTGAGAAATTTCCATACTGTTTCTTACAGTGGCGATGCCATATTACATTCTCACCAACAGTCCACAGGATTTCAGTTTCTTCTGTTTTTATATAGTTAACACTTATTAATTCAAACTCCCAAAGCTTTTATTTTTCATAGAAATCTTAGCAAAATATGTATTGCTATATATTTCTAACATATTTGTAGATAGTTCTTAACATTTTCTTAGTGATGGGGTCACATTTCCACAAACACAGGTCCCTGGGGCAAGCACAGGGCTGGTTTGGGGCAGAGCTGCATTTGCGATGTGGGTTTGCCCTGACACCAAACGGCTGCCCCTTGAAATGCCTTTTCGATGGCCGGAATGGCTCTTTATCAGTTCTGTTTTCTTTCTTGCCGTCGTCTCTCACTGCTTGCTGGTTCTCACATGCCTGGCTGTGACCTCACTTTATCTTCTAATCCAGGGCCTTTTCTTGCCATTTGTTTATTGAGGAAACCAGATCCTTTGTTTTGTAGAATTGTTCACATTCTGGATTTTGCAGATTATATCACCATGGTGTCATTTCATGTGATTCTGTATTTCCTTGAACAGATAGGTTAGGCCTAGGAGCCTCATCAGATTCAGATTTTTTTTTGCAAGAACATTGAATAGGTGCTACTGTCGGCAGTACTGTATGCTTCCTACTGGCCACGCCAGGGGCACTGGTGGCTGGTTTTTGTTCTTTTGAGATGTTTAAGATTCCTCAGCAGTTCTGGTGTTGCCAACCTGGTCCATCCATTACAGAGTTTCCCATCAGCCATTTGCACAATGGCTTTAGAAGACATTGTTTAACATTGCCTATAGCCATTTTTTGGTTACTGGTTCAAAATGAGAGCATTCAAGCCTATCATCACTTATGCGTTTATTAGCTGAACAAATTATTTTTTAATTTTTATTGTACTTTTTTTCCATTAGTATTTATCCCCCTTATACCCTCTTCCACCACCACCTATCACCCCCAGCCCCTGCAATCACCACACTGTTGTCCATGTCCGTGAGTCCTTTTTCTTTTTCGTTTGGTCCCTCCATTCCCTAACCCACCCCACACACCCCCAGAGATGTCAGCCTGTTTTCTATCTGTCTGCCTCTGTTTTGCTTGTTAATTCAGTTTGTTCACTAGATTCCACATATGAGTGAAATCACTTGGTATATCTCTTTCTCTGACTGGCTTATTTCACTCAGCATAATGTTCTCCAGCTCCAACAATGCTGTTGCAAAGCATGAAATTTTCTTCTTTTTCATGGCTGAGTAGTATTCTATTGTGTAAATGTCCCATAGTTGTTTTATCCACTTATGTACTGATGGACACTTGGACTGCTTCCAATCTTGGCGATTGTAAATAACATTGCAATGAACATAGGGGTGCTTATATTCTTTTGAATTCATGTTTTGGGTTTCCTCAGATAAATTCCCAGAAGTGAAATCACTGAGTCATAAGGCAGTTCCAGTTTTAATTTTTTGAGGTAACTCTGTACAGTTTTCTCCAGTGGCTGCACTGGTCTGCATTCCCACTAACAGTGCAAAAGGGTCCCCGTCTCCACATCCTTACCAGCACTTGTTTGTTGATTTATTGATGATAGTCATTCTGACCGATGTGAGGTGATATCCCATTATGGTTTTAATTTGCATTTCTCTGATGATTAGTGATATTGAGCATCTTTTCATGAGCATCTATGGGTCATCTGTATGCCCTCCTTGGAGAAGTGTCTATTCATGTCCTTTGTCCTTTTTTTAATTGGATTTTTTGGGGTTTTTGGTATTGAGTTTTGTAAGTTTTTTATGTTTTATATATTAACCCCTTATCAGATGTGTCAGCAAATATGTTCTCCCACTGAAGAAGTGTTTTCACGTTAGCTATATGAGAAGAATATTTTATAGGAAAGGTAAATGCTTGATTTTTCCCCGTAATTTATCTGTTTTCAGAATAAGCATTAGTATAGCTTGCAATGGTGATCTTTCTCAAAGCATCTTTATAAACTCATGGATTTAAAACTATTTGACATGTTTTTATTCATTGCAGTTAATATCATTTGGACACTCAAATTCCACTATCTCTCTCTAGGAGGATCCCAGATGTGAGGCTTCCAGTCCTCATGGCAGAGATGGCCAATAGGGTCATCTCACTTGCACTCTCCCAGCATCTGCCCTGGGAGGTCTGGAAGCTGGGCTGAGGCTATGTCTGGTGTCATGACAAAGACAGCTAGCATCATACAACCACTTCTGCTGTCAGGGAATGCAGTGGTTTTTGGGGCGATGACAATGGGAGTGAATCATACACACCTTGCATTTTTATTTTGTGCTATGGGCTGGTCAAACTTGTCAGAAATAGGTGTGAAACATAAATGACTGAGTGGGCCTGAGGGGCTCTCCTGAGAATCAAAAGCATTTCTTTAACTGCTTGGAGGCTGTTGATTTGTTTACTCTCTGATTTTTAGAGAGGTTTAGATGATTAAGGATACCAAGTAGATGAATGAATTTGGGCTGAGTGATTTTTTTTAAACTATAATTAAGATAGATTTCCAGTAGCACCAAATGATTATATTTATATTTTCTTCCTTGTTATTTTCTATTAACAAAACAGAATAAACTTTTATATTATATAGTTTGGGAGGTTTCATAAGGAATTCATTGATTTAGGAACTCAATGAGAAATACAATAAATAAATAAATAAATATAGCTCTGGGTCTTATAGAAAAATATATTATTTATATGTATAATAATTTTTATATTTATATATTATATATAATACATTGTATGTAATATATGAGGTCTACCCAGAGGGTATCTAGCCATGTAATATAAAAAATAGAGACATTTATTGAAGAAGATACAAGATACAGAAACATTGTACATAGGACAACAATGCCTCAGTCTCCAAAGTTCTCACACATTTCTCCCAATCACCATCAGCTGCCCCATCGTATTTCCCTGAATCTCATCAACAATCTGAAATCTCTTCCCTTTCAGAGGTGACTTTAGCTTTAGGAAAATCTGTCAGTAGCAGTGCACTAAATATGGGCTGCAGGGGAGCTTTGTCATCCAGGTGATTCGATGTTTTGCCAAAAACTTTGTACAAGATGTGATGCATGGGTGGTTGCATTGTCATTGTTGTGATGAGGCTGCCAATCACTAGTTGCCCATAGCTGAGGTCTGCATCATCTGAATAGTTTCCACAGAGGAATTTTCAAGCTTAATGCAAAATTTGATGCAGATTCATTGCTCTACTTGCTCAGTCATTTTGATTGCAATGGCCACACAGTGTACATGCTCACCCCCACTGAGTGAAGTTGTCATTGTTCATGCATGTGCATTCCAGTCCACTTTCCTTGGCTGCCAGGTTACATCAATGATGCACAAATGGTTACATTAAAAATGACTGGACATTTTCTGGACAGACCTTGTATATGTAGGAAAACCTAAGAGATTTCAGTTCAGTTCCAGATCACTGCAATAAAGCAAGTATCATGATAAAACAAGTCACGCAAATTTTTAAGTTTTCCAACGCATATAAGTTTGTTTACACTATACTGTGGTGTAGTATTAGACATAATATTAAAAATACAAAATAATACATAATACAAAATTAATTTAACTAAAAATATTAAAAATGTTTTTTGATAAAAATGCTAACCATCATCTGAGCCTTTAGCAAGTCATAATCCTTTGGCTGGTGAAAAGCCTTGCCTCGATGCTGATGGCTGCTGACTGAGCAGGGTGGTAGCTGCTGAAAGTTGGAGTAGCTGTAAAAATTTTTTAAAATAAACACAATGAAGTTTGTCACATTGATCGACTATTTCACAAATGGTTTCTCTGTAGCAAGTGATGCTATTTGATAGCAATTTACTCACAGTAGAACTACTTTCAAAACTGGAGTCACTTTCTCAAACCCTACCTCTGCTTCATCAATTAAGTTTATGTAATTTTCTAAATCTTTTGTCATTTCAACAATCTTCACATCTTCACAGGAGTAGATTACATCTCAAGAAAGAGCTTTTTTTGCTTACCCATGAGAAGCAATGCCTCTTCTGTTTCAAGTTTTATCATAAAATTGCAGTAACTCGGTCACATCTTCAGGGCCCACTCTAGTTCTAGTTCTACTATTTTCACCACATCTTTATTTACTTCCTCTGCTGTGGGCTTGAACCCCTCGAAGTCATTCATTAGGGGTGGAATCAATTTCTTTCAAACTCCTGTTAATGTTGTTATTTTGACATCTTCCCATGAATCACAAATGTTCTTAATGACATTCAGAATGGTGAATCCTTTCCAGAAGGTTTTCACTTTACTTTGCCCAGGTTCATCAGAGGAATCATTATATATGACAGCTATAGTCTTATGATATTTCTTAAACAGTAACACTTGAAAGACAAAATTAGTCCTTGACCCGTGGGTTACAGAAAGGATGTTGTGTTAAGGAGCATGAAAACAACATTAATCTCATTGTACACCTTCATCAGAGCCTGGGCTGACCAGGTGCATTGTCAGTGGGCAGTAATATTTTGAAAGAAATCCTGTTTTACTTTGAGCAAGAGGTCTCAACAGAGGGCTTAAAATATTTAGTAAACCATATTGTAAGCAGATGTGCTGTTATCCAGCCTTTGTTTTTCCATTTATTGAGCACAAGCAGAGTAGATTTGATATAATTCTTAAGGACTCTAGGAATTTCAGAATGGCAAATGAGTATTAGCTTCAAATTAAAGTCACCAGCTTCTCAGAAGAGCATCAGCCTGTTCTTTGAATCCAAGCATTGACTTCTCTCTAGCTGTGAAAGTCCTAGATGGAATATTTTTTTAATCTAAATATGTTTGGTCTACATTGAAATTTTGTTGTTTAGTACAGCTAGATCTTCTGGATAACTTGCTGCACCTTCTACATCAGCACTTGCTTTTTCACCTTGCACTTGCATGTTATAGAAACAGCTTCTTTCCTTAAACCTTATGAACAAACCCTCTGCTAGCTTCAATCTTTCCATCTGCAGCTTCTCTTAGCCTTCCTAGAATTGAAGAGAGGTAAGGCCTTTCCCTGAATTAGGCTTTGACTTAAGGGAATGTTGTGGCTGGTTTAGTCTTCTATCCAGACCACTGAAAATGTCTATATATCAGCAATCAGGTTATTTCACTTTCTTATTGTTTGTGTGTTCATTGGAGTAGCACTTTTAATTTCCTTCAAGAACTTTTCCTGAAATTTCAGTCAAAATGGCAGCATAGGTAAATACAGCTCACTTCTTCACACAACCACATCAAAATTACAACTAAAATATAGAGCAACCATCACTCAGAACTGTCAGAAATTGAGTTGAAGGGAAGTTCAACAATGATGGAATTGAAGAAATCCCATCCATCCAGACTGGTAGGAGGGGTAGAGATGTGGAATCGGTTGTCCTAACCCATGAATTGTGGATAAAAATTCAGGATGGATATCTTAGGAGAAAGGAGTCCTAGCCCCATAACAGACACCCCAGCTCAGGGCACCAGTGCCAAGAAGATAAGTCTCCAAAACTTCTAGCTTCAAAAACCATCAGGGATTGAGTCAGTAGAAAAAACTGTTGGAGTCCCAAGCAGTTTTTCTTAAAGAATCCATTCACAGACTTACTCAGACTCACTCCTTATGAGCTTCAGCACCAGGGTAGCGGCTTGAAAGGCACCAGTAGCATAGAGGGGGGAACTGAAGTGTCTGGCATCAAGGCAAGATCTAGGGTATAGCTTTCCCCCAGACAAAAAGGTGGGTAGGAGCTACTGTCCCCTTTCTGAACCCTCCCACCACAGAACCACAGAGCCAAAAGGTGGGTATCATAACTGAGACCCCATCAACTCAGCTAACACAGTTTTCCCCACTCTGGAGATCCTCTGAGACTCTATCCCACCCAACTTAATGGCCCACCCAAACTGTTAACAGTGACTTTTCCATATTAATAGTTGGTGTTGGCTTATGCTTCAAAATATCTTGAATCCACTTAAACAAGCAACAGCCATCCTCAGCAAGCACCTAGCTTCCCATACCTCTTGCTAAGTGGCACCAGGCCCAGCACTACCAGAAGCCAGCTAGATTCACAGCCTAGCTTTGCCTGGGAATCTCCGAGCCCAGCACAGATAGGAGGCACCTGCAGATTGCTTTATAGCTCATGGAAGGTGGCCTTGGGCAGAACACAGGTGAGAACTGACCTTGGCTTGCATCACCCAGGAAACCCCAGAAGCTGTGCACCAAGTGAACAGCTACACACCACATTACAGCAGCACCACACTGCCCCTGCATACTCGATCCTCCACAGAGGGTAGAGATTGGTGGCCAGTAGTCACAGCCAGTCCTTACAGCTGACTGGCCTGGGTAAGTCCCTCCCATTGACCTGGCAACAGTAATCAAGGCTCAACTACAAGAGGAGGGTGTACTCAGCCCACAGGAAGGGCACACCTCAATTACCTAACTTGGGTGATAAGGGGAGGCTGCTGTTCCACTGGACCCTACAAGATGCCTACTACATTAGACCATGCTACCAAGACAGGAAATCATAGCATCTCAACCTAATACATAGAAATAAACACAGGGAAGCTGCCAAAGTGAGGAGACAAACAAACATGGCCCAAATGAAATAATAGACCAAAACTCCAGAAAAAGAACTAAACAAAATGGAGATAAGAAATCTATCAGATGCAGAGTTCCAAACACTGGTTATAAGGATGTCAAGGACCTTAATGAGGATCTCAGCAGCATAAAAAAGATGCAGTCAGAAATGAAGGATACACTAATTGAAATAAAGAGCAATTTTCAGGGAATTAACAGTAGAGTGGATGAAACCGAGAATCAAATCAATGATTTGGAACATAAGGAAGCAAAAAATAATCAATCAGAATAACAAGAAGCAAAAGAATCCAAAAAAACAAAGATAGTGTAAGCAGCCAGTGGGACAACAGCAAGCATTCCAACATTTGCATCATAGGGGTGCCAGAAAAAAGAAGAAGAAGAGCAAGAAATTGGAAATCTGTTTGAAAGAATAATGAAAGAAAAGTTCCCTGATTTGGAGAAGGAAATAGATATGTAAGCCCAAGAAGCACAGAGACTTCCAAACAAGATGGATGCAAAGAGGCCCACTCCAAGACACATCATAATTAAAATGCCAAAGGTCAGAGATAAAGAGAGAATCTTAAAAGCAGCAAGAGAAATGCAGTTAGTCACCTACAGGGGAGTTCCCATGAGGCTTCTAGGTGATTTCTCAAAAGAAACTTTTCTGGCTAGAAGAGATTAGCAAGAAATCTTCAAATCATGAAAAGGAGGGACCTACAGCCAAGATTGCTCTACCCAGCAAAGCTATCACTTAGAATCTAAGGGCAGATAAAGAGTTCCCCAGTTAAGAAAAACTAAAGGTGTTCATCATCAACAAACCATTATTATATGAAATGTTAAAGGGACTTATTTAAGAGAAAGAAGACCAAAACTATGAACAATAAAATGGCAATAAATACATATCTATCAACAATTGAATCTAAAAAACAAACTAAGCAAATGAAAAGAACAGAGACAGAATTATGGATACAGAGAACATTTTGATGGTTGCCAGTTGGGAGGGGTATGTGGGGGAAAGGGTGAAGAGGTGAGGAGATTAAGAACTACAAATATGCGGTTACAGAATAGCCATGGGGGTATAAAATACAGTATAGGAAATGAAGTAGCCAAAGAACTTGCATGCGTGACCCATGGACATGGACAATGGTGGAGTGATTGTCTTATGTCTAGAGTTGGGTTGTGCTTGGTGGAGGAAGGCAAAGGGGGAAAAATCAGGACAACTGTGATAGCATACTCGACAGAATATAATTAAAAAAGAATTCTTCCTTAGCATTCTCAACCTGGCTAACTATTTGGCACAAGATGGCTAGCTTTCAGCCCATCTCAGCTTTTGACATACCTTCCTCACTAAGGTTAATCATTTCTAGCTTTTGTTTTAAAGTGAAGAGATGTGGGATTTTCCTTTCACTTGAACACTTAGAGGCCATTGTAGGGATATTAACTGGCCTAATTTCAATCTTGTTATGTCTCAGGGAACAGGGTGGCCCAAGGGGAGGGAGGGAGATAAAGAACAGCCAGTTCAGCCGGCAGCCAGGCAGCCAGAACGCAAACATTTATCAATTAAGTTGACTGTCTTACTGTAAACAATGAAAACAGTAACATCAAAGATAATCAATCACAAATCACATAATAAACATAATAATAATGAAAAAGCTTGAAATACTGTAAGAATTATCAAAATGTGACCAAGAGACATGGGGTGAGCAATTGTTGAAAAACAGCTCTGATAGGCTTGCTCAACACACGGTTGCCACAAACCTTCAATTCACAAAAAGCCCCAATATCTGCAAAACACAATAAGGTGAGTACAATAAAATGAGTTATGCATGTTAAAGAGATAGGGTCTGCAACTGGAAGCCTTGAGCTTGAGTCCAGGTCCTACCCTTTATTACTTATACACAATCCTTAAAATTCTATTTTTTAATCAGTAAAATGGAGGTTAGTACTTGCTCTACATAGATCAAGGGCTTGTTATGAAAATCAAATGTGATCATGTAAATGCTTTATAAATGTTCAAATTTTTTATTGCATATGCTATATATTGGGGGTGCTAAATATTTAGTTACGAGAATAATTAGAGTGAATGGGTTCAAATGAAAGAGACTGGGAAGGCTTTGCGGATGAGGCAAGCAGAAAGCAGGTGTGATCAGTGGAGGATAAGGGATCCCATGTGCACTATTTCAGAACTGGGCCAGGGTAAAATCTATAGATTCATCTGGCGGTAGTAAAGCTCCTGAGAGCCTGTGTTAGTCAGACAGTTATTGAAGGAACAGTTGGTAGTGGACATTAAACTCCACGATTAGGAGCTTTAATTTGATCTCAAAGCTAATTAAGCCCCACTGCCAGGCTCTGGGAAGGGGTATTATCTGAGGTCAGCAACAGCATTCTGAATGCCAGCCTCGGCCTAATTTGAAGCTAAAGAACAGCAGAAGATTAAGGTGATTAAACAAAAATATAGCTCTCAATCCTCTGTGTTTTGCCACTTCCTAAAATGACCTTTTATAGTGTTCAGTGTCTGAATTCAGGCCACATCATCAGCACATTTGGAGGAAAATAGTGATTGCTTTCCTGCCTATGCTCATCTTTGAAGAGTGATGTATGTTATTAATAAGGTCATTAAAACCATCAGTAGCATGGTGCAGTGGAGAGGGTACTGGGCTAGCATAGTCTGACCATCTGAGTTCTATCTCTAAGGTGGACTGAGAATTGAATGAGGAATGAAATGAAGGAATTAAGCTGCAGGTGACACAGGCGCAGGTTTTTGTGCATGTGTTCCAGGTATCTGCAGTACACCTATGTTGTACATGGCACCATGCTAAGAGGGAATATAAATGTGAATGGAATATATACATACGCCTTATTCTCAGAGTTTCATTCATCAATGGAAAAAAAGGCAAATATACATAATTGTGATGATGATGGTGATGATGATTATAAAAATACACATAAGGGCAAGTGAGAGGTGGTAAAACAGTATCATCCGTCCCCCCAAAAATTGGATTTGGATGAAGAAAAGATCATTTCCTGTACCCTAGATACTAATTATTTTCTTCATTAGTCAGTCTGAATCTCCATTAACATATCATATACAGTAATTAAAGTTTGAGAACCTTTACAGGTATAAATTTAGAGGAATGTAGTACAGACATCTGATTCTGTACAGAACCATTAAAAACATTTTTTAAGTGAGAGATCTCAGAGAATGTCTATTTCAACACTTTAATTTCATGGATTAGGGAACTGAGGTGAAAAAGAAAAGTGATTCAATGTAAAAGGCAGAGCCATTTTTCTGATTCTTAATCCAGTGGTCATCTATCATGCTGGGTTTGGAAAGATTTTTATAAGGAATATTTACAGGAAGCACAAAAGTTCAATTTTTTGTTGCCTCAAGAAAGCAATTGTACTTTGGTGCACTAAAAGTCCAAATCAGACTTTCTGGATTTTTGTTGTTGTTTACTTGAAAGCTTCTCTTGAGTTCACCCCTTGCCAGAGCTCTGGCCTCCATTTCTACCTGCATTCTGGGATCTGCCCTCAGAGTCAAGCTTATCTCAGTACTTTTCAGAGAATTTTAACAACGGTCTTGTCCTTATTAAAAATGATGGAGTAAGGAGTGCAATTTGAACAGAGATATACATGTTACTAGATTAGCCCTTGACTCTGGCTCTGATAATCAAATGTATCACATTGGCCATTTGTTGTTCATTGTATTTGGCTAATTCAACCCAAGAAGCTACCTCATTAAGCAGATTTTACTATGTACCCTGGGCTATTTTGTAAAACATGGAATGCTGGAATAGACTCAGACATTTGAGATAAGACATATTACACTGGTATTTATTAATTCTGAAAGATGTTCTTGAAATAATGATCCTAAAACAGCTAAATATGTAGATCTGACCCATGAATATTATAGTTAAGTAAAGATATTCTTTTACAATTAGAAAAATAAATGGGTTTGGAATGATGTGGCATCCATCTACAGCAGGCTGACCCTAGAGCCGTGGGCCCCCTGCTGCTGTCGCAGGGAGATCAGCCTTCTTAAGATCCATGGTGGAACCGTACATTTTCCCGTCAAAACACACCTCTACTTCAAATAAACCTTCTTCTCTTTTAGATCAGAAACTCTGCAAGCTGAGGAAAGGTAACTGCAGAGGCAGCGTGTGTGGGCAAGACCCCACGTCCCATTTGTGCGCGTGTGCGGAGGGATACGCTTTAAGCCAGGACGGAAAGTACTGTGAAGGTAAGCGCAGTGTCTCTGTGAAGCAGTGAGCACAGCTGCTCCTCAGTGGGCCCTCCAGAGCCTTAATGTGAAACCAGTTTTACTCTTCACCTTCTTTATCCAGAAAAAAATTTTATCTGTCCTCCCCCAATGTTTTTAGGGTGCCCCCTATTGGGGTCCTGGCCTGCAACCCAGGCATGTGTCCTAGGCTGGGGATGAACCAGCAGCCCTTTGGTTCACAAGCCAGCACTCAATCCACTGAGCCACACCAGCCAGCCCTGTCCCCCCACCCCCCCAGTGTTTTAAAATCCTTTGTAATACTTTCAGGTCTTTTTCGTATCTTCTCTTCCTATATCAACTGCTTTCAGAGGCTACTCAGAGGTTAACATTAGATAGGGTTTCTCTAAGTGGACTCCATGGACCTCCGTGGGTTTGACTGTGTGCAAAATGTCAGTATTTTCAAATATTTTTGGGAAGTAGTTCCATAGCTGTCAATATTTTCAAAGAGTATGTGACTCTACATCTTATCCCATGGAGGTCTAGTGAGGACTGGAGATATTGGGAAGCAGGCTGGCCATC
This sequence comes from Tonatia bakeri, assembly GCA_004024845.1. Classification (NCBI taxonomy): domain Eukaryota; kingdom Metazoa; phylum Chordata; class Mammalia; order Chiroptera; family Phyllostomidae; genus Tonatia; species Tonatia bakeri. The sequence continues at coordinate 153,393 of PVIA01001030.1, forward strand.
AGGGCTCCTCCTGTTTGAGACTCCAGGCCACAGATAATGAACCCAGGACGAACACCAGTCCTTTCTCCAGTGAGCTACTGATGACGAGAGTCCAGTGGAAGGAATTGGGGTGAGACATTAGGTAAATATGGCACCTACACATGAAGCATCGTCCCCTGCTTCCCTGGGAGTAGTCAGAGGGAGCCATCCCATAGGACAGTGTGACCTGGAAGGCTGGGTGTCAGCCGGAAGGAAGCTGCTGAGTGTGCCCACCTTCAGGTGAGGGCTCCTGTCGGCTTTGAGAGGCTGAATGTTCTACTCCCTCTCTGTCAGCAGAGCAGGAATGTTCTATTCTTGTCAAGAACTGTCAACAGTCCTGCCTTAGCTGGCTTTAAGTTGCTATATCTTTTCAGGGGAAATTGTACTATTTCTTTCTCAAGGGTAATTCTATATTTCAAAGTTTAAACTATGACAGAATAAAAATGACTTTCCTGGTAGTTGAACTGACTTGTTCTCACCCTTTGCTAGAGTAGCAAACAGAGCTTTTCCATGGTCAGGTACAGCGGATATAAGGGAGAACTATTTGGGGCTGACTTATTATGGATACTACAGTTTATTTGCAAAAGTAACCATCTGTGTTTTGCTGTTCTCATCGTGTAGATGTCAATGAATGCGCCTTTTGGAATCATGGTTGTACTCTTGGGTGTGAAAACATCGCTGGATCCTATTATTGCACATGCCCTGTAGGGTTTGTTCTGCTTCCTGATGGGAAACGGTGTCACCGTAAGTCACGACAAGTATTTATTGCGTTATTTCCTTCGTGTTCACTGACGTTTCTGAGGTGGCTGTGGTCTGCGTTGATGGTCCTGGATCGGCAGTTTGCATCAGAGTTGCCTTAGAGTTTATTCTGTGTTTGTTTCTTTTCAAACATGAATCACTGGACTGTACCCCACACCTAGTAAATCAAAAGCTCTAAGGTTGGGAAACGAGTTTCTTTATCCATTTTTATGATATTTTATTATACAGGGTAGAGCAAAAGTAGGTTTACATTTGTTCATATGGAAAATAATACAGCCCTGACTGGTGTGCCTCAGTTGTTGCGAATAAATGTTTTCTAGTTTTTCAGGTAGATACCCAGAAGATGGATTGCTGGATCTTATTGTAACTCTTATTTTTAGTTTTTTGAGGAATTGCCATACTGTTTTCCATAGTGGCTGTACCAGTTAACATTCCTTCCAGCAGTGAAAGAGGGTTCTTTCTTCCCTACAACCTGTCCAGCACTTATTACCTGTCTTGTTGATGATAGCCATTCTAACAGGTAGTTTTGATTAGCATTTCCTTAATAGTTAGTGAAGGTGAACATCTTCTCATATATCTGATAGCCATTTCTATGTCTTCTTGGGAGAGGTGTCTGTCCAGGCCTCTGACCGTTTTTCAATTGGATTGTCTGTTTGCTTGGCATTGAGCTGTATGAGTTCGTTATATATTTTGGATATTAACCTCTTGTCTGTGCTGTTGTGTGCAAATAACATCTACCATTCAACTGGTTGTTTTTTTGTTTTGTTGTCAGTTTCTTTTGCTGTACAGAAACGTTTTAGTTTGATATAGTCCCATTCATTTACTCTTGCCTTTACTTCCCTTGCCTTTGGGGTCAAATTCATAAAATGTCCACTACGACCAAGGTCCTTAAGTTAGTAGCTATGTTCCTTTTATGTACTCTCTTATTTCAGATCTTATATTTAAGTCTTTGATCCATTTTGAATGAATTTTTGTACAGGGGACAAACTGTAATCTAGTTTCTTTTTTTTTTTTTTTTTGCATACGGCTTTCCAATTTTCCCAGCACCATTTGTTGAAGAGACTCTCTTTTCTCCTTTGTGTGTTTTTGGCTTTTCACTTTTTATAATGAGTTGGAGGTGAGAGTTGACTCCAGTGACTTTTTGTCTTCTTTTCAGTCACCACCTTCCTTCCTTCCTTCCCTGCAGGACCTCCCCCAACCAATGGCATGCTGAGGCTGCTAAGATGGCTGGGGGTGGGGCAAGAAAGAGCCCCGCTGTCTCTCAGGGATGGTTGTAGCAGCCATTACCAATCACTTCCTAGGTTCATTACTTCTTTTTCTTTCTGAAGATTTTATTTATTTATTTTTAGAGAGCGGGGAAAGGATGGAGAAAGATAGGGAAACATCACTGCTGCCTCTCATACATGCCCCATCCAGGGACTGAACCCACAACCCAGGCATATGCCCTGACTGGGAATAGAACCAGCAACCCTTCACTTTGAAGGACGATGCCCAGCCAAATGAGCCACACTGGTCAGGGTTAGATTCATTATTTCATCAAGGATTTCAAGTGGTGATAGCTAGTGCTAATATTAACTCTTTATTATTAATTGGAATACCTTTTTAAAGAAAAGTTTCATTAACTATTTGGTTACTGCAAGATACAATTAGTACAGTTAAGATAGGATAAATATTGGATTTCCAACAATTTTGATGTGCCTCCACCCATTGTGGTTATTATCCTTACTATTGAGCAAACCATTTCCTTTTGTCTAGTGGGAGCTTCTGAAAATGGGTTCCTGACCCCAGCAGTCTTTGATAGTTTCCTTTTTATCTGTAGCACATATTTTCCAGGCTTGTGTTGTATATTCTATGTCCTAGACATGAATTTAGCAATCTCTGAAGGTATACTGCTTCCTTTAGATAAGAAATTGTATGTGGAGAACATAATCTGTTACTAACATTGTTTCTAAGTCCTTTTGGAATCAGAGCTAGGAATGTAGTCTTGTTTTTTAAGTATGTTATGAGTTGATATGAATATTTTCAACTCAAATTTAGAATTACATACTCAGATACCTTCTTACAGAATTCTTATAGGATCTACGAGTCTGGTAAGTAGAAAGGAAAAGCTAAGTAGAAATGTAAGATGATGTATATTGTCTAGACCTGCTTCAGAGGTGATGGAGCATAGGTCAGTCTGGATCTCAATGTGCTCCTGAAATCAGTCACATAAAAATGGGTAAATGGTAATGAATTTCTTGGAAATTACCTATGACCTTTGTGCCTGTCTTTGGAACTTGCCCTTCTTCTAAACCATGTAGTTTACCTGTTGGCAAATATACTCAAGTGTGTGATGTTATATGTTATGGAGTCCACTCTGTGCCAAGCACAACACACACAATCTCAGTTGATTGTCCAAAATCTAGAGCTTCTATAGTGTATATTTTACCTTATAATGTTTGATTTACTTGGAATTTATTTTGTTGTATACTATAGAAAAGGAATTTAACTTTTGCCCCAAGTCATTACTCAGTTATTTCTCTACCATTTATTGGATCATCTTTCACATGCTCAATAATTTAAAATATTGGGTTGGCAAAAAGTCAATCCAATATTTATTTTTTCTGTAAAATAAAAGACACATTTTTCATTTCACAAAGAACTTCATTGATTTGGATATTTTAAGTATATCAGCTATCTGCCACTATTGGCTTCTCGTGTGTAGAGGCCAGGGGAGCTGCTAAACATCTTCCAGTGAATTGGACAGCCCCATAGCGACAGATTATTTGGCCAAAATGTCAATAGTACCAAGAAACTTCACAAACTACTTTTGACATGTTTGATCAGTCACAGTACCTTCTCCATACACTGCACAAATATTTTTTGAGCGTTTCAGTTGCATTTTTACCTTCCTGAAAATAATAAAGCATAATATGCCAAAATTATTGCATATCTTCTTCCATCTTCAATATTAAAATGGCTGCATGAAAATCTACTGATTTTTAATTTTTTTAATGCACACTGATATGACAGGTGTCACAATACAATCCACCAAAGTTGTTAAGTTGTTTCAAATAAAGTTAAAGACAACTAAGCACTACTAAATTCATTGTATGGAAAAAACAATGAACTTTTTGGCCAACCCAGTACTTTAATTACATGCTATATTCTTATGTATACTTGAGTCTTTTCTAAAATAAGTTTTCTGTTTGGTTTTAATATCCTTTCTGTCTCTTCCTGTACTCACTACCCACTACTTTAATTATTGTTTCTTTATGATACATTTTGGTGTTTGTTAAGACTCTCCCATTCTCTCCCTACACCTCACCACAGTTATATAATGTTCTTAGTTTTCTCTACACATAAAATTGTTTTCCAAATGAACTTGAGAATCATTTACTCAAGTTCCATTTAAAATATTTTGGAATTTTGATGACTAATAACTTTACAAATATTATTTGACATAAAAGAAACTTAGAGGAAGCTAGAATCATTTTCCAAAATTAGGGATTTTTAAAAATGTTTCTTAGATTTGAAATTGTTTTCTTTCTTTTTATATCTTCATTATCACAGTAATTCATAAATGTTTAATTTTTACTTACTATTTTTAGGGTATAATATTTTAGTGGCAACTAAATTTACTCAGTTTCTACAATCTAATTGAACATTAATCTTGACCTTATTCTTCATTAATTAGAATTAATTTCCTGTCCAAGCAATGCATCTGAATGCAGCCACGGCTGTGTTCTGACTTCAGATGGTCCCATGTGTTTCTGCCCAGAAGGCTCAGTGCTTGAGACAGATGGAAAAACATGTAGTGGTAAGTTTATTTACCACTTGTTTGTTTGAAAATATTTATTTCCTAAGTGATGGCTGAAATTTGCATATTACTGGCAAAGAAGAATAAATTTTCCAACATTGCACATCGAAAGATATTTATACAGTGGATTAGCATAGATTTAAATGATATTTTGTTTTTTATTTGTTTGTCTTGTTTTGTTTTAAAATAGTACAGTGTGGAGGTTATAAGCCAGGACTTTCAAATCACACAGCCTTGAGGGGGCATTCCCAGTTGCTGGCAGCATTATTTTGGACTAGTCTCTGCTCTCTCTTGATCTCAGTTACTTCATCTGTAGAGGTTAATGATACCTGCCTCCTGGATTTGTAGCCAGGATTAAGCAGATGGTGGAAGCAAAGTGCTTAGCCTGCTCCTTGCACCTTTAAATACCTCTTTTCTTTTATCTCCATAGACTAAGCATATAGAGGGATAGATGTAACTGTAAATTAGCAGAAGACTTATGTGAGGCTTTTCAAAAATAAAAATAAAGCAAAAGAAGTCAAGGGGCCAAAAGTGTGAGAAAGAAATAAAAATATTACTTACTAGGAAGAATTAGACCAATTGCCAAACTCATCAAAATATATTTTGTATTCCAGCCTGCTGCCAATGCACACATTCTTGAACTCAGTGGTAGAACAAGAGGTCAAGGGCCATTGGGGTGTGAAGGGTTAACTTCAAGATGTTAGGTTACAGGGCAGTGGGGTATAGTGACATTTTGCTTCAAATCTATGAAAAACTTGATTGCAGCAGTATGAATGACTGTGGAAGTGTTTTTAAAAATCAACATATACTTGGTTCACCTCAGTATTCTGATAGATAATTGTTGTATTTTTGATGATATAGCATCGTCACCTAGCATCATTACCTAATTTTTTTTTGTAGGCTGTTCATCACCTGATAATGGTGGATGTAGCCAACTCTGCCTTGCTCTCAGCCCAGTATCCTGGGAATGTGGTTGCCTTCCTGGGTATGACCTGCAACTGGACAGAAAAAGCTGTGCAGCTTCAGGTGGGTGCTGTGGGTGTTTGCGTGTGTCTCTGCAAAAGTGTGTGAAGATAACAGTGCATTTAGAAAGATAGAGCATTAAATTGCTTTTGGCCTCTGGATAGGACGTCTGATATTTTTACTTTTGGAAATGGAAAACAAATTACATTATAAGTATTAATAGGATATATAATAAACATATAAATAATAATCATGTTTTTGAGGAATATTCAGAAGTTAATTAGCATTCAGCAAAGACTTGCTATAACATCAAGTGTGGTATTCCAGTATATGTGAAAGTCATAACCAGAATAGATTTCAACACTTTATAGTTAAGAGGAATTGAATAAATATTTGTTGATTGATTTGACTTTCAACTCTCCAGTGAATGTAATAATAATAATAATGCTTCAACAAATTTGTTTATTTTTCATGTCAAAATTTAATATGAATTTGTATGCTTCAACTATTCTTTCATCTGCTGATGTCACATCTCTTGTGTCCTCGACAGCCTTGGAAATCCTAGATTTATACCAAATTGATTTCATCTCTCTTGACGTTTCATCATGCTTGTAATCTGGGATAGCATTAACATAATGATGAGCCTGCAGAGCTTGCCTTAGCCAGAGCTCAATACTCGGAACTTCCCAGGGCCTTGGTTGGTATAGCGCACACTGAGCTCGGAAATTAACAAGGGTCTTGTTATTAACTCAAATAATCATGCTTCCTTTTTAGAAGTGCTCAACCCAGAGAAGGGTATTTATTTGGACATGAGTTAATACAATCTGCTAGTGTTAACATGCTTCAGTATGTGTAAATCAGGGAGATTACAGCACTAAAACGTCTATCATTTAGTTCTGGTGTTAGTTATTTAATGCTGGCTCTTTCTCTAAGTAATTTGCATTTTAAAAGCAGTCTTCTAGACAGGGAGGAATCCAGTGATGAATTTCTGGCACTATGTTACCTCACGGAAGAGAAACTCTTCCTGTCTGTCTTCCTCTGCCTGTCTTAACCTACACACACTGGTGGGAGAGTAAGAAAACAGCTACTGCAGAAATTAAGGAAGAGGGCACAATGAAAGGGAAGAGTCATGAATGCCTCTTGGCTTTCAAGGCATATTTTAAATGGAGCCATATTTGAACTTGGTTATCAGGACCACCACCGTTTTTGCTGTTCGCCAATTCTCAAGATATTCGACACATGCATTTTGATGGAACAGACTATGTAACCCTGCTCAGCCAACAGATGGGAGCGGTTTTTGCCCTCGATCATGACCCTGTGGAAAATAAGGTATGGTTTTGTCTCTTGAACAATGTGGCCATGCTTTAAGAACAGAATAGAGAATTTTTTCTTAACAGATGATCTGGGTTACTAGAAAATCCTCTGCTAAGCTCAAAACCCTTAGGCACAGAAAAATTTAAATATAGACATTGAAACATCATTTGAGAAATGTTACGGATTTTCTGTTATCATAACCCTGGTTCTTGATGTGATTCAGCCATTTTATTGGAGATGATTGAGCAGGATCTTGAGTTTAGTTTTGTTTCTGGACATGATGACGGGAGCCTGGGCCAGCGCCACACATGTGGTGAGAAGCCCACAAATAGGGAGGAGGGGGAGGTAGGGGTGGGGCTTAGGAAGTGCGAGTTAGCGATTTGCATTTGATATATGTCATTGAGGGAGGGAACTCAGTGACCTCTTAACCATGAAAATCAGGAAGCCTAAGTTTTATGGCTCATTTGAGAATATTAGTCTAATTCATGAAATTATTTACATAATAATCACTTCTTTCATGAATTTTTTGTATAAACTTTAGAATTTTTATATTTTGAACCCAATCAGCTGACCATATGATCTTTGTTAGTTGTATTTGTGCTAAGTTAGAATGTGCTTAAGTAATATGTTATAGCATCTTTTGGGGATTTATCGCCCATATTTATAGATTTACATAGTTATTAATTTCCCTCCATTGTTATTTAGTTATTACTAGATTAATTCTTAGAATTTTAAACCTTGTGCCTTTGTTTTTTCCTGATTTGAAGCAGTCTGGTAAATGGCCACAAGTGAAGGAAGCAAATTGATTCTGTGTTTAATTGGTATAAGTAATGGCCAACTATAACTACTTCTGCAAATAGGAGTCATTAAACACTAGTGAACAATTCATCTTTCCTTTCCCTGAGCTGAATCTATATGACTCCATGGAAGAATTATATTAACCAAGAAAAAATTAATAGAAAAAATCAGTTCAAGATTCACTTATTACCAAACTAGACTTTTCCCTACACAGTATTTTTACAAGTAGGTGAAGAAGTCTAGAATGAACTTTAAGTTGTATGGCCATTTTTAATTTTTCTGGTCAATGCTCTTATTTTCTTGCTTTTCAAACTGTGCTCCAAGGACCCACGGTGTTCACACCACCTGGAGCTTGTTAGAACTGCAGACTCTCAGGCTCCACCCTGACCCGCTGAAGCCGAGTCTGTGTCTTAAAAAGATTCCCAGGGGATTTGTATGTCCATTCCAATTTGAGAAGCCACACTGTAGTGGACTGTTTTTGAATATGAGAAGCACCCATTTTGTGTTATAAAATAGAGTCTCTTTTATCTAGAAAGGTTCTAACCCATTATTTAATGAATTACCATTTTATGAGTACTCTTATCGATTATAGGTTTATGTACATATGTGTACTCACAGTTAAAATCCCACATAAGCTGTTATTAAATTGTAAGCTCACCCATAGCAGTTTTTAACATTCTCATGAAATACTTGTACCTATTTGATAGTCTGCATACTAGACTGAAAAAAACCTTTGTACCTGCAAGGTACGTTCTATTGGACAATATCCAATATGGATTAATTAAAATACAATTAGATAAAGTTAGAGATGAAAAAAACTTTAGCAAATATTTAGCCTAGCTTCATTATTTTTACAGTTGAAAAAATTGAGGTTCAGTGACTTGGCAAGGTAACCAAACAAGGAGGGGCCTACGTCCCTTGACTTCAGTGAAGCAGAGTGCTGTGGGATGCGCAGGGAGGAGGCAGCCCAGCGCGTAGTTCCCGTTAAACTGAAAGCCATTGCTCCCTTTCAGGCTGTAGGAGCCTAGGGTCCAAGTACAATGGCTTTGTTATTGACCAGTGATCAAAGATGAATAAGTTCCCAGTCACAATAGAACCACGTGCCAGGCACAGGGCTAAGGAGGTTTTGTTGTTGTTGTTGCTGTTATTGTTTTGTTTGCTTGTTTGTTTTGATTATTGACACTATTTCAGGTGGTTCCCATTTCCCTCCTCCTCTTTTCCCTCTGCACCAAGCCCCCAACCTCTACCCCGGTCTTCACCACATCGTTGTCTGTGTCCATAGCTGTGCATGTATGCATATATGTTCTTTGGCTAATCTCTTCCAGTCCCCCCTAAGGAGTTGTATACATAAAACTAATGTGCTTGGTATTATTATGCCCATTTTACCAATGAGGAGACTGAGACTCTGAAAAAATGACTAATTTGCTTAAGTTTACAAGTATCTGGGCAGCACAGTTGAAGTTCAGTTGCATGTGTATCTATGTCCAAAGCCAAGCTCTTAACAGTTCCACTGTATGATACTCACCCCATTTGTATATATCACATATTCATTTTTTAAAACAAATCCTCCAGAAATGCCTGTGTTCTCTTTTGTAGGTATACTTTGCCCATACGGCCCTGAAGTGGATAGAGAGAGCCAATATCGATGGTTCCCAACGAGAAAGGCTTATTGAGGAAGCAGTAGATGTTCCAGAAGGTCTTGCTGTGGACTGGATTGACCGTAAACTCTATTGGACAGATAGAGGGTATGTTCCTGTTAGCCATGTGGGATAGGAGTGATGGGATAGGTAATATTGCTGGTTCATCCTCCACTTTGAACACAGGAAAATACCCCACGTGTGCTGTGAGAGCCCACTCCCCTGCTTTGGAAAGAGAGGACGCTAACCTCAGAGCACCTCACAGGGCAGTGTTGGAGATGCTCTGGGCTGGGGCGATATTTTTTCAGAGTACCTTAAAACCATGAAGTGAAATGGTGGCCAATCTGAACATCTGGTACCCAATCAATCGCATTAAGTTAAAAGAAAGGAGAGTTAATTAGGGCTTCACATCTGTGAAATCAGCTGTGCCAACATGGGGGGAGAAGTCCCAGGAAACAGGTTTATATGCTGGCAGATAGGCGTTCTATGTTTCAGAAATTCTCTTTTGGTCTGGGTAACCCCTGGAAATGAGTGCATTTTTAAAAATGAGCCAGATGTATGATGTGATGTACAGTTATCAGTAATATGGCATATCTATACCAGAGTGAGTATATTTTCACTCATTCTTTTGTTCATTTAACCATACCTTCATTCTTTTATTCTTTGGGTGTTTATTTATTAACTGAAATGCTCCAGATACTGCACTAAGAACTTTATATCCATGATACCATACAGTTCCCAAATTTCTCACCCCCAACTTAAAGATTGAAAAAATTGAAAATCAAAGAGGTAAAATAATTTCATCAAAGTCAATCAGCCCACAAGTAGTGGATCTGGGATTTGAACTCAAGGACAACAACTTCCAAAATTTATGCTTTTAATAATCACCGATGGGTACTGCCTCCCCCGATCACAGTTGATGACAATGTGCTCCACCCAGAGTCATATAACAAATGAAAGTCAGCTTCAGTTGTAATAATGCTCAAAATCATAATAACGGCCTCCTCTGTGTTGAACTGACTTAAAAGGACATTTAAAATGTCAGCTGTGCATAATAACAGAGCTCGTACACGGCTGTCCTCAGAAGCATAAACGCTGATCAGGACAGCAGGTGTCAGTCGCTGTCGACCCCTCTAAGGGTGCCGGGTCTCATCATACTTCCCGCGCTTGCTTGGCACCTCTAATTCTAGCAGTGTTCCATCTGCAGGGCCGAGGGGCCGACTGCCAAGGTGACGCCTTCAGGACACGCATAGGCACGGCATCCCCAGAAGCAGTCCCTAGTTCACTGGCTTCAGTAATAACACGCCCTTCTTAAGTCCTCTTTCCTCCAAAGGCAGCTGCTAAACGAAAACCTTTAATTTATCTGGAAATGAAAGGTTTATAGTTTGAAAACCTTGATATTAGCTAGAAATTGGATTTAAATAACTGAGATTCCAAGCTTGTGATACTAGATTATATGGTAACTCGTAACCAATAAAAGAACCAGAGTGGATGCTTCTAGTTTATATTGGCTTCAGAAGAGACAAGATTCAGATTAACACCTACCAACAGTAGGAAGGAGGCTAATTGATAATTTCATTGGCAATGCTATTATTTAGTACTAAGGAATCCTGATTCCTAAAGTCAATTGCCCAGTAAAAAAGAATCAAGAGGGGGAAAATATATATCTATTTGTTCATTCTTTTGAGATAAAAACTACCATGAGGTAAAAATCACTTTTCCAGTTTTCTGGATGGCCAACTCTCACCCTGGAAGGGGTGTGGGTCTTAGAGGGTCCCAGTGACGTTGGGTTGGGACCAGTCAGGTAGCAGACACAAAGAGAAAGGTGTTCCATTGGATTAAGGTTGTGCTTGAACTCGGGTGAGTCCCGTGTCCACACTCCTCTTGGCTTTCTTATTACTGATGCTGCAGGCTGAGATTTGCTTTCTGGCTGGATCACATAGAAGTGCAGTGTAGAGCGAACAGCTCCAGAGTCAGGAGTTTATGTTGGTTTCAGTTCTCCTCACCCGACCCCTGCCTGAAACAGTGAGAGCTGAGAGATGATGTCACAGTGAGCACAGAGCCGACAGCCACAGGCAAGTCACTTCAGAATGCCTTCACTCCCAGCCAGGGAACAGGCACAGTGACAGTTGTGGCTGAGTGACTTCGACACATTGAGTTCAAAAATACCTTCTACCCAGCAGTGCCTTTCTGACAACCACTTCATCTGGGAATAAAATAAAATTTTAAACGTGGCACTGGAATATAAGTGGTTTAAAAGTTATCCACTGCCCTGAACTGCAAGCTTGTAAAGCACGTTTGACCCAACACAGGTCCCGAATCATTTTACCTTTACCTCCATCCTGCCTGTAGCCTGTGAGGAGGAATCTATAAAACTCCTTCCCCCCCCAGTGGCTAGAAATAAGTGGCTTCAGTAAGCCACCTGCAGAAGGTCTCTTTAGCATTTTGTAGAATCAGGCAGAGAGAATGGTCCTGCCTCATGCTTCTGGGCAAGGCTGCCTCATGCAGACATTACCTACAAGAATAAGGGGGTAAGCCCTTCCAAGATGTTTGCTGAATGACTTCAAGAAAGTTGTATTTTCTAATTTCTAGCAGGGAAACAGGGCCAGCAGGCAGCACACAAGAACAAGATAGGCCCTTTGCAGTTGTCTGTTGAATGGGTTAAAGATAGTTACGCTCTCTTGTTTCAGTAGCAAACAGGGAACGGGCAGCCCCTGGGGGGAAGGGGTGAGGCTCGCACCCCTCTGCCTGTGGTCCTGTCTGCTCCAGAGGCTGCTCAGAAGCCCAGGTTGCCCCCAGGCCCACAACACGGTCAGCCTCACAGCATAGAGGTTCACATTTGATTCCACCTAGTTTTCTCCGTCTTATTGCTGCTGCCCTAGCTAAGTCACCATCACCTCTTGCCTGCCTTGTACCCTCCACACTAACGCCATAGTGGACTTTCTAACACGAGATTATGACTGTTCCACACTCGTTTAGGTCTCCCAGACTAGCACCTGCTGAAGCCTCTGCTTAGGGTGCTCTTTCCTTGTCTACTCACCTTCCCTCTCCCTCCCTGGCTCTCCTGCTCAACTAGGAGGTCAATAAGGACAGAGACAGGCTATTGTGTCTCCAGTGCCTCAGCGGATCCCTGACATATACAGTAGTGCTTGCTCAGTAAATATCTGTCTGATAATAAAGGGTTGTTTCACAAATAAATGGAAGCATTAGGAAACAAGAATTTCCTTCTCTGCCTGATTCCAAAGAGTTATTCTTTTTAAATGTAAAGTTTAGCAAATAATAGCTTAGTACTCTTATTTTTCTAAGTATCTTGTGGGAGAATGCTGAAATCAACATAAATACCCTTTCCTGTCCTTGTGCGGCCTCTCTCTGTGGCCCTGGGAGGCTCACTCTCTCTCCGCCCTGGGATCTGTGACTGCGAGGCTGGCTGCCACTGGCTCCAGAGAAGATGGCAGGTTGTGAGCAGGAAGGGGTGGTGGGATTTACACTACTGGCTTTGTCCCTGCCAGGCCACCGACACAGTCCCCTCTTAACTTACCCTTTCACTGTGCATTTTCATCCTCTGGGGTCCATAATGGCATTTGGTAAAGATGGGTATTTGGTCCTGATCTGGGAATGAGTGAGTGTGTGTGCACACCACACAAGAGGGTAGTTCAGAATGCCTGCCTTTGCATTCAGTAAGAAACAAGGAAACAGAGTATTTTTGTTTAAAAAACAAAGTTAATGTAACAAGCCCCTTTATATGACATACATTCTAGGAAATCTCTCATTGAAGGCAGCGATTTAAGTGGAAAACATCGTGGAATAATCATTAAGGAGAACATCTCTCAGCCACGAGGAATCGCTGTTCATCCAATGGCCAAGTAGGTACTTGTGAAATTCAGATGCCTTTCTGCAGCCGTCACATTTGAAATGTTAATGTCCCAAATCTGTACTAAGATGGCAGGTGGTCAGTGGAATCAGAAATGAAGAAAATCCACTAGATTTGTCCACATTTTCAGAAATGATGTGGCTACCATGATATCTTCATTATTAAATCTTTTCATTTTCTATTTTTATATGAAAATGTTATTGTCTAGATATCCTTTCATTTTATTCAAATTCAATTTCTTTCTGAAAAGAAAAGGGCTGTAATTTATTAATCAATTAGACATAAGCCCAATAAACTGCTTTCCTTAAAAACCTACATTATTGCATTCCTGAGCAGAAGAAGACATTTAGATTGTATGACTTATTAATTCTACTCAGAAAAATTGTAAGATGAGTTCAAATGATAGGTCATTTTTAGGTTTAGATAAGAAGAAATAAAAATCATGAAATATTAGAAGATTCTATGTTGTTCGATATGAATTAGTGGCAAATGTTGGTTTAGGTTCAGAGAATTAAGGAGAATCACCAATTTCTTCCTACATTTTAAAAAAACAAAGATAAAAATGAACTCTCTTCTATTTACGATGATCCATGAGAAATAATATATTGTTAACAATTGCCCTGCCTAGTGTGGCTCAGTGGATTGAGTGCTGGCCTGCAAATCGAAGGTCATGGTTCGATTCCCAGTCAGGGCATGTGCCTGGATTGTAGGCCAGGTCCCCAGTAGGGGGCATGTGAGAGGCAACCACACATTGATGTTTCACTCCTTTTCTTTCTCCCTCCCTTCCCCTTTCTAAAATAAATAGATACAATCTTAAAAAATAATAAAAAATATATATCGGTAATAATTGATAATTGATATGGAGCCAGCCACATGATTAAGAGTAAGAATATAACCATCTCTAAGCAGTCCAGAGAAAAGATGCTGACCACACAAAATGTTTCTCAGCACTGTTATAGGATGTGATATGCAGAACTTAAAATTAACCAAGTTAGGTGAGTACAGTATATGAAACTGGATAATAGGTAAATATGCTCTTCCCCTTATGCTGCCATTTTACATATACAGTGAGTTTTACATTCGCACAGCAGAGGGGCAAGCTAACAAGATATCATTGCCTTTTGCAGCATGAAATGCTGATTTAAGAGTATGCATTTGAATACATTTTCAGTTAGTTATATTCTGCAGTGTTTAAAATTAATAATTCCTTTTTTATCTAATGACCTGAGCCTTAGTTCATCATTTCCTGTCCAAGATGGTCTACCTGTAAAAGATAAGCTTTTGCTTTGGAAAAATTATTTGTTCAACATACAGTGCTATACCTCTTTCTCCTATATTGCTTAGTTTATCCTAAAGTGATTTAAATTGACATTCCCAATGATGAAAGAATGGGTGAATTTTGTGCAAATTTTATTTGTTGTATGCTTTCTTGATTAAAGGAGATTATTCTGGACTGATATGGGGATTAATCCACGAATTGAAAGTTCTTCCCTTCGAGGCGCTGGCCGACTGATCATCGCTAGCTCTGGGCTGGTCTGGCCCAGTGGAATAACAATTGATTTCTTAACTGACAAGCTGTATTGGTGTGATGCCAAACAGTCTGTGATTGAGATGGCCAATCTGGATGGTTCAAATCGCCAAAGACTTGCCCAGAACGATGTAGGTGAGGCTTTTGGATGGGGGGTTTCTTTATCTTGCCTGAGAGTTGATGACTGTTAAATATAAAACGTGTGTATACACACATGCACATGGGCACACACACTCTTAACCACACAGTGAGACAGGAATGGGGACAAACAAACAGGCCGATAGACTTCTGCAGGGATTTATGAGCTCTGAGGATTACCTGCACATTGAAATATTGGATAAAAAATCATGACGTATAGTCGCTTCTCTTTGCCAAGTTTTCCAAAAGTCAGAAGGAAAATACTGAAATGTTTAAAACTTATTTAAGAATAAGAACTTGATTCAGCTGTTATCTTTAGGAAATGTCATTTTCACAACAGTAATAATATCACCCTCAGAGATTAGTAAATATCTATTGATCACAGAGATTAATATAGTTTTCCACCTTATATAGTTTCATATTTTACATGGGTTATCATGTGTATCTTTAAAACACTGTAATTATTGTAACTGTTTAAAAAGAAGTACAAGTGACTCTGAGATTCACGGAAAGATTCATTTTTGACTCAGGGAATCTGCAAAAACATTTGTACTGGGCTATGCAGTAAATCAGTGGTGATAAAACTGTGTCATTTGAAATAAGGCTGCAAAAATTGGTATCTGTATGTTAGTGTTGCAAAGATATGTGGACGATCTTAGTCCTGAATGCACTGGAGAGCCACTGCATATTCTTGAGCAGGAAATATATATAAGGTTGGTATCTCAGGATAACCACTTAGGTTTTCGACAGGATGAGAGTTGGATTGGAAATTTGGAGAGAAGGAAATTATTTAGGAAACTACAAAGTTGTCCAGACAACAGCTAATGAAGGCCTGAGCTGGGATATTGCCATTTAACAGTAAAACAGAGAAGTAGAGTATTTTTTAAAAATCACTGAATAAAAAAAAATGAGAGCACCTACTAACAGATTGGAAATAGAAATGAGGGCCAAGTTGATGTTAAAGGGGCTTCGGAGCTTCACAAACTGGTTGGTTGGGAAGATGAAACACATGGTTTCTGTTTTGAGGAAGAGGCTAACAAACTAATGATCTGTATCAGATATTTATTTTGCCCAGTCTCTGATTTTAGAGGTAATGAATTTCTAGATTTGTATTACACATTAAGTAAATTGAGATAAGTACAACTGAAAAGTTTTACATACTTTTAAGTTTCTTTAAAAATTAAAGATATGCTTCACAATAAGCCATAAGCTCATGTACAATTCTAGACTTCACTCATCCATGCACATAACAGGTATTTATCGAGTCATTGTGGGAAGCAGATGTACAAGAAGAGTTACACAAATATTGTTTCTGTGAAGTCATGGATCTATTTAAAAATTTCATCTGCCAGATAAATATGAAATTATAGCTTTGATATATGAGTGCCCTAAAGGATCTGAAATTTTCTAACCAGAATCCAAAGACATAATATTCTAAACTCAAAATCATAGAAGATATTTTTTTAAAGATTTTATTTATTTATTTTTAGAGAGGGAAGGGAGGGGGAGAGAGAGAGAGAGAGAGAGAGAGAAACATCAGTGTGCGGTTGCTGGGGGACATGACCTGCAACCTAGGCATGTGCCCTGACTGGGAATCGAACCTGTGATGCCTGGTTTGCAGCCCGCCCTCAATCCACTGAGCTACACCAGCCAGGGCAGAAGATTTTTTTTTTTAATAATTTGTATTATTACTAAAATCTGTGACTAATGCAACTTCTTATTAAAGGCCATTATCAAATAACTGAGAATTTTTAAATGTCTGAAAAACTATTCCCATCACTACAGTGCCATCTATAGGTATGTAAATGGCAGTTTCTCAACTGCCAGTTCAAGACTTTTAATGTAAAGATTGAAGGAATTTATTCTTCATTTTAAATGCAATTGTGGCCCTTTCATAACCAAAAAATAAGAAGTATTATGTCTAGTGTGGGGTTTTTATTGAAAAACTATAGCTAATTCTGACACAGGTTACAACATGGATGAACCCAGAAGACATTATGCTAAGTGAAATAAGCCAGTCACAAAAGATAAATATTGTATGATTCCACTTATTGAGGTATCTAGAATAGTCTAATTCATAGAAACAGAAGGTAGAATGGTCTTTGTCAGGGAGTGGGGAGAGGGAGAAATGAGAAGTTGTTGTTTAATGGGTATAGAATTTCAGTTTTACCAGACAAAGTTTCTGGAATTTGGTAGCCCAACAACGTGAATGTACTTACCACTACTGAACTATACACAGGCCAAGATGGTAAATATTGTGTCATTGTTTTTTTTTTTTCCCAAATAAAAAAACAAATAGCTATATAAAAGAATTCCTTGGCTGCATTTATGGCTTTAATTTGGGACAGTGAGCTGGAGATTAAAATAAATCTTTTTTAAAATAACTTTATTTTAATTATCGTTCAAGTACAATTTTCTATCTTTTACTCACATCCCAGCCCACCCACCTAGCCCTCCCCACCTCCTTCCCATTTCCACCTGCCCCTAGTTTTTGTCCATGTGTCCTTATACTTGTTCCTGTAAACCCTTCCCCCTTTTCCCTGAAATTCCCTCCCCTCTCCCCTCTAAACACTGTCAGCCTATTCTCTATTTCAGTGTCTTTGGTTATATTTTGCTTGTTTCTTTGTTTTGTTGATTAGGTTCCTGTTAAAAGTGAGATAATATCCTATTTGTCTCTCACCGCTTGGCTTATTTCGCTTAGCATAATGCTTTCCAGTTGCATCCATGCTGTCACAAAGGGTAGGAGTTCCTTCTTTCTTTCTGCTGCATAGAATTCCATTATGTAAATGTACCATAGTTTTTTTATCCATTCATTTGCTGATGGCCACCTAGGTTGCTTCCAGAACTTGGCTATGGTAAATTGTGCTTGCTTAATGTCCTGGTCAGGAATGATGGGTGGAGACTTCCTGTCATCCAGAGAAGGTATTTGCATTTGCTGCCAGAAGAGGGAGACATTCATTCTAATCCACCAAACCCATCGTTCGGTTGCAAAGACTGGCCTGGGGAATGTGAGGGGACATGATTAAAGCTTCTAAACTTGGGTGTCTTTAGCTTTAGTCTGTAATTACTTGACATGGTATATTACAACATTTCCTTGCTTACTAAATATTAGAAAATCTTATCTGAGCAATTTCAGTAGCAGGGAGAAGTGGGTTTAGTTGAGGCAGGGTTAGAAGGGCCAACCTAGGGGTTGGTAGTGATGAAAATGGCATCAGCAGATAATAAATGACTTTCAAAATACTTGGCTAAAAATGGAAGGAAAGAGACAAAAAGAAACCAGGGGGAGGAGTCAAGGGGATGAGGAAATTAAGATAGGAGAGACTTGAAGATATTCATTCATTAGTTGCAGGAAGGAAGCTGGTAGAATGGAAAGAATGAAGATGTAAACAAAAGGAGTAATTGACTGAACAATGGACTAGAGAAGCAGGACAGAGGACACAGGAGCACAGGTCAAGGGGTGAATATTAGAAAAGAAGCGAGATAGGAGAAGAGGTGGCATCCAATGCAGGGAAATGTGTTGTTGGAGCTGAGAGTTTGAGGAGACAGTTATTCAGTTACCTTAAATTTTTAAGTATCCTTACAGCAACTGTGAATTAGTGTACTACCTATTCCTGCCATTCAAAAGCCAAGGAACTGAAAGCAAAGAGGGGTAAGATTATTTGCTGAAGTTTAGTCTATAAATAGTGGAAGAATCACTGACCACAAATGTTGGTCAGTGATTCTCATCTTTGTGCTGTTGCAGGGTGGGTCCAAAGTAGGTTTACAGTTCTTCATAAAGAAAATAATACAACAATTAATAAATAATAATACAAGAGTAAACTGTAATTTGCGTACTCACAACTATAAATCTACTTTTGCCCCACCCTGCATTTTCATGAGGCCACGTTCTCCAGTTTTCTGAATGCTGGGTGACAATGGGCTTTGTGAGGACTTCACACCACCAGGCTTCCATTCTGAGATGAGGTTGCCCCATCAGGTGGTGGCTCATACCTTGCTTATGTCAAAGAATTGATTTAGTCTAGGGATTAAATGAATGTTTCAAGCCTTGTCCTTTTAAACATATTCATGGCAAAGACAAGACGTAATGGATTGGAACTGCTTCCAGGTCACCCATTTGCTGTGGCTGTGTTTGAGGATCACGTGTGGTTCTCTGACTGGACTGTGCCATCGGTAATAAGGGTGAACAAGAGGACTGGCAAAAACAGGGTACGTCTCCGTGGCAGCATGCTGAAGCCCTCATCACTGGTTGTAGTTCATCCATTGGCAAAACCAGGTACACTGGACATGTTACACAGCCTTTCTTTGACTGGAATCTACAACTATTTTAATTGTTTGATCACAAGGGAGGAGGGGAGATTTTGCTGTTCTCACTAATCTAGGTGAATGTTAAAATTTCCTGAGATTCGGATCTTGTTTAAATTAAAACTGTCTGGTAGTGAATTTGGGCTTTAGTCTTCCAGTCTCATTTTTCCCCTTCCTGGACAGCTGTTACTTATGTGGTCCTTTTAAAAGACTCTTGTGTTAAAGGAACTAAGGGTGGGGGCGGGGATGGACAATTTAGACACCTGCAGTGGGAGCTTCGATCTACACTGGGGCCTTTCTCCACTCCCTGACAGTGCCAGGGAATGAGCAAATAGAGGAGGCGTGTAGTCATTTACAGTAACTCTTCTTTCCTTGCTGCCCTTTGTCAGTTTGACTAGATCATGAGCTAGGAAATAGGAATCTCATCTGCCTAAAGAACTTCTTGGACAAATGTACTGATTATACTTAAATAACTTGTAAGGTAATAACATTCTGAGCTAATCTTAGTGGCTCCTTATAGAAACTCTTCTGAAACAGCTCTTGATATGAGCTCCACTTAGATACATCAAGTTTCTTTCCCCAAAGCTGTACACCGTGATTTGTATCAAGGGCACCCTTTTGATCTCCAAGCCCTTCTGTGAACGCATCTCTTTTCCTCCACTAGGGGCAGATCCCTGCTTATATCAAAATGGAGGCTGTGAACACATTTGCAAAGCAGAGTTTGGAACTGCTCAGTGTTCATGTCGTGAAGGTTTTGTGAAAGCCCCAGATGGGAAAATGTGTCTGGCTCTAAATATCCATCAGATATCAACAGGTAATATAATAAATTATGTTTCTTAACTTGGTTCAGGAATATAGTTTTATTCTACATTGAACCTGATGCACTTACTGCTCTTTAATATTTTGTGTATTAAAAGCTCCTCTGATTTTAGGGATGCCAAGTGTTTTTTTTTCTTCCTCTTATGAGTATGGGCTTCTTTTTCAAAAAAATATTCACAATTTTTAATTGTATTTCTTTCATTCTCCCACTTATACCCCTCCCCCGCAATCACCACACTGTTGTCCATGTCCTTGCGTCCTTTTTCTGTTTGCTCCATCCCTCCACCCCTTGGCCCCTTCATCACTGCCATCACTGACTGGCTTAAGTAAGCCAGTCAGCATGTTTTCCAGGTCCTGCTTATATCCATGCTGCTGCAATGGTGAAATTTTCTTTTTTATGGCCAAGTAGAATTCCACTGTGTAAATGTCCCATAGTTGTTTTATCCACTCATCTACTGATGGACACTTGGGCTGCTTCCATATCTTGGCTATTGTACATAACACTGCAGCGAACACAGGGGTGCTTATGTTCTTTTGAATTAATGTTTTCGGTTTCTTCACATATATTTCCAGAAATGGGATTGCTGGATCAGAAAGCAGATCCATTTTAAACTTTTTGTGGTATCTCCACACTGCTTTCCACAGTGGCTGCACCAGTCTGCATTTCCACTAACAGTGCACTAGGGTTCCTTCCCCTTTGTCTACATCCTTGCTAGCACGTGTTGTTCATTGATTTATTGATGGTACCCATTTAGACAGGTGGGAGATTATATCTCATTATGGTTTTAATTTGCATATCTCTGATGATTAATGGCTTTGAGCATCTTTTCATATGTCTGTGGGGAAGTGTCTATTCAGGTCATGGACTGGAATTGGATATTTTGGATTTTCAGAACTTTCTATTAATTGTTGCCTTAGGACACAGTTCTTAATATTTTTGGCTTCAGGTGTACTTTACACTCTAAAAATGATTGAGAATCCCAGAGTTTTTGTTTTTGTAAACTATATCTATCAATATTCATATTAGAAATTAAAACTAAAAAATTCTAAAAGTATCTATTAAAATTATTCTAATATTCCATTATGTATGAACATAACATATTTTTATAAAAATAAGTTAAATGATTATATTTTCCAAAACAAAAAACTATACAGTGAGAAGAATGGCATTGGTTTACCTTTATATCTAATGTCTGGCTTAACAGAGGGCAGCTGCATTCTCGTGCCTACGTGCAGGTTAAGTCTGGTGCTGGGTTGCTTTGGTTGAAGCCTATGAAGAAAACTTGGCCTCACAGAGATGTGGGGTTGGAAAAGGGAGGAAGGAATATTTAACAGCTTTTTCAGATGCCTGTTTTGCATTTTTTATTTGATACTATATCAGAACTATACATTTGGTAGTTTCTTGGAGCTTAGTTGCAATGTGAAATCTGAAGCCACATCATTGAACTTTTTTGTCTTCTGACATTAAAATTCAATTATCTATTTTATACTTTGAGTGGCTCTTTTATCTTGCATGATTTGGTAGTATCATATTTTAGCCATTTGAAAATTTAGTTGAGTTGTGCAGATCTCCCAATTGTTACACTTGTGTAACAATTGTTACAAAATCACATTTATTAAGTATCACCATCGAACTCATCAGAAAAGTTTCGAGTATTGAGACTTTGTCAAGCTCCTGGAAGCAGAGAAAATTTTCTACAGTAGAATTCTACTTCTCACTTGAAAGCTCAGATTTTATTATGGCAAGTACTGTGAGTTGTTTTTCTTGAAGTGACAGGCTCACTTCATTCATTTTTTTTTTAAAGCTTGCCAAATCCCCAAGTGTTAATAACATAGTTTATCAGTTATCCTTTCAAGTGAAAATCATGCTCAGTGAAAAAAGAGACTAGTTTTAACTTGCAACTCAAAGAGCATGTAAGTGATTTTCCTTCAGACAACCATCATAATTCAGTATCTTCACAGATAACAGTGTGTTTCTTTGTACTTCCCACTTTATTATAAGAATGTTAGAGCTAAATATTCCATGGGCAAGATTTAAAAAATTAATAATTCTTACTTTTTTAAAATCCTTACCCAAGGACATTTTTTTCATTGATGTTTAGAGAGAGAGAAACATATATTGGTTGCCTTCTAGACTGGGGATCAAACCCACAACCTAGGTATGTGCCCTGACCCGGAATCAAACTGGAGACCTCTCGGTCTACAGGACAATGCTCCAACCAATAAGCCACACTGGCCAGGGCAGTAATTACTACTCTTTATCGTGATCCTCTTAAGTGAAAGAAGAGTGTGTGTGTGTGTGTGTGTGTGTGTGAGAGAGAGAGAGAGAGAGAGACAGAGAGAGAGAAAGAGATTATAGGTGGCAGTGAAGAACATGACAACTAGTAGAGTTTGGTGCCATGGCCTTGATTCAGGCTAAGCATTGCAGTTCCACCAGTCATTACTTTTGGCCATTAGCATCAATCTAGATACAGTGAAAAAAGGCAAATCACATCAAAGTTATTTGCCTTTTGTAAACATGGTTTGACCTTATGAACTCCATGCAGTGGGACCCCAGGAATCCATGTACCATACTTAGAGAGCACATTTGGTGTTTTAAGGGATCCATTTCTCCCATATCTGGGAAGTTGCATAGGTCCCATGCCTGTGTTAAATTACAGCTTGTTTATGCCCATCCACATATATAAATACAAGTAAAATCAGGCTAAAATAAAGTGTTGGAAACAGCCTAAAGGAGGAATATGTATGGAATACATCTCATCAGTTTTCCCTTGTAATGGCATTCTGTGATTATAAGCTGATTATATTCATAAGGATTCTGGTATTTCATTTTTTTCCAGTACCTAAAAATGTCCTGCCTTTCTTCCCTGCTGGCCCCCTCCCTCAACTGTCAAGTCGCATGGGGTAAAGCTGGGATGTTGTGGTATAGCCAGTGAGGTTTTCAAAGTCACCAAGACCCTGATAGTTTCCTTGAATGCTGTTACTGTAAGGATGGATCCAAAGTGTCAACCAACAAAGAGCCATAAATATGAATTAAATAAAACTTTTATTGAGTCATGAAAGTTAAGCTAATTGTATCTGTTGACCTTCCATAGGTAGTGAAGCAGATCTAAGCAATCAAGAAATGTCATCGGACTTCTTATCCAGCAGTCAAGGGTTTGAAGATAACACTACACAATCTCAACATGTGCTTGTGGCTGAAATCATGGTGTCAGGTATGAATAATGAGTCTCTGGTATGGCTTTGGTCCCAACAATTTTCATCCCACCAATCAGAAGTTCTGAATCATCTCTCTAATTTAATGTTGGTTAAATCTACACGAAGCTAGGAAAGCTGAACTTTGGTCCTTCTCTGTCTGAGGAAGATGACTCCATATGAACTTGACTCATTGAGACTCTTTGGACCTAAACCTTCTTGGAAGAAATGTAACTTGGAAACAAAGGTGAAAAATAAGACAGAGCAGACTTGAGTGTATCCCTCCATACCTAGTATTTTTGGTATTTGGCCCATGTAGCTGTACTTCCACTAGTGTAAAAGTAGATAATAATTGATAAGAAAATATAGATTGTTTCCTTCAGCTGCTCCAGAAAATCCACATATAGAAAATACTAGAATTTTTCTTCTATATGGCACATTTATCTCCAAAATGCTAAATTATTTGTTCAGTATGTAACAACTTTAGGGCACCTAATTCTTTTATATTGTATATTCACTCATGAGGCCAGTGGTTTCCAAATTGGATTTGGCTCAGTCTGAGGTCTTCTGCAAACCCCACCCCTTCTCATTCTAGGTCTCTGACCTTCAGTCAGTGCAGCTGAGTAAGATTTTAACAAAATGTCTGCGACCAAAAATAAGTTTGGAAACTCCACAGGAGGACATTACATGCACTTAACCAAGTGCTCATCAAACTTCTGTGATCTGCAGACTTTTGTCAACAATGTGTGTGTCCCTGGGACCTCATACCCCTCCTCAAAACAACTTACAGTGTGATTTTTGATAAAAATACAAAGAGGTGGATATTTTTAGTTATGATAATTTGTATGGAACTTTAGAGTTTATTGGGTATTTTATCCTCTAATTTGATCCTTTATCAAACACATCATTTCTCAGATTTGAAAACTGAGACTAAGATATATGAAGTTAGTGACTTGACCAAAGTTTTTTTTAAATTAGGACCAAATAATTAATTCATGTCAAAAAGAGAAGTACTGAAAACATTGTCACGCCAGGGATATTATTCATTTAACAGCTATTTCTTTGCCAAACTCAGCACCATGCTGAGTGCTGTGGATGCCATGATGAGATAAATATAGCCCCAGTCTCCAAGGTCACAGTCTGATGTGGAGACAACACTATGATGAAATAAAACAATATAAGTATTAGCAGTATGAAGAAACTTTCAAAGCCACTAGGGATCCCTAGAGGTTCATAGAACATGTTTTTTAAAAAACTAATGTTTGGAAGACTCAAAGACCAAGATGAATGACAGTAAATTAGGCACATAGGTGAGATGGGGGAGTGATGAAATGACCAAAGATTTGGTATACATATATCATAGGCTGAGTTTGGCTTCATACCTGGAGGCTATACTCTGCCTTGTGTGGAATAGATGGAATTGATTGTTTTGGTTAAAAACTACCTCATTTTTTTATACCTGGATTGTGTTCTTCTTTGTCTTTGGCTTTGAAGTTGTAGTTCTACCTGTGTTGGACTAAGGGGTCCTATTTAGGAGTGAGATTTCATTTAAACAAAGTTTCTATACTAAAAAAAAATTGAAAACTCTATACTGGATTTTATGTCAATATATTCTTATTGCCCAAAGACACACAGACTGATATTTAGCAAGTAGAGCTGTGTACAATACCACAAAGAGATTCAATCATTAAAAGTTTTGAAGGGGTAGAGCAGTGGCATCTAGAAAACAGTAGAGACCACTTCTGCTCCTGCCTTGGGCAGATTTCCAGTCAAGATGGAGGCATAGGTAGACACACTTAACCTCCTTGTGCAACCACAAGAAGAATTACAACAAAACCTCAGAATAAAAAAACACCCAGAACTGTCAGGAAATCAATCTATATAGAAGTCTGAAAACCAATGATGTAAAGAAGCCACCTTTATCCAGATGGGTGGGAGGGGCAGAGTTGCAGAGATGAGTGGAGAGGCGAGGAGATATAGTGTGGCACAGAGAGATGGCAGTGGCAGTAGAACAGGTGGTCCCGCATTCATGTGTGGTGGATAAAAATCAGGAGGGATACCTTGGGAGTAAGCAATCCCAACCCCAGGCCAGGCTGTACAGTGACACAGACCCTGGCTCTGGGATCCACGACATTATGGCTGAGACAAGACAAATTCACATGGACTACCAAGTCCTGAGGAGGAAAAGGGACGGCTTGACCACTCTCTCAAGAGGAGAGAGTGTCAGAGGGCCTTGGCCACTCTCTCAAGAGGGGAGCAACCTGACC
This sequence comes from Tonatia bakeri, assembly GCA_004024845.1. Lineage (NCBI taxonomy): Eukaryota > Metazoa > Chordata > Mammalia > Chiroptera > Phyllostomidae > Tonatia > Tonatia bakeri. The sequence continues at coordinate 178,801 of PVIA01001030.1, forward strand.
CTCGCCTTAACAAACTTTTATTGCAATGCTTATCTCTGTTACTCAAATGATAACAAGCCTTTTTCAAAGTAAGTGGCATGGGTTGTACATGAACCCTGGATTTTCCTTACATGGGTGTCATCATTTGTCATCAGGTTTAGAGGTGAAATAAGAACAAATATTCTGGCTTTTTGGTGGCTTCATGCTTTGTACTAGCCCACCTTCCTCTTGCTTTTAGAACTTCTATGAATATAGGATTTGAAATATTTCAAATTTAATCTTAAGTAATCCTACATTGTTTGTGACATATAGTGTGGTAAAACACATTAAAAATTCACATACATTGCCAGTTCACCTTAACATTTCAGAAAGAATAGTGGTGGCAATATTTGAGATAAGAGCTATTTTAAAGTAAATATTCATTGAATACTTTAGATAGCATTAAGAATATGTGTTATGTAAATAATTTCTAAAGATGACAATATACTTCAACCTATAATAAGACAAAAATATATTTATGAGCCACGTGTCTTGTTGGCAGAGGAGCAATCAATACATCTCATCTTTACATGATAGTTACAAAACAATACAATGTATAAAAATAAATTTTACCAAAGAGGTGAAAGATCTATACATTGAAAACTATAAGACATTGATGAAAGAAGACACAAATAAATGAAAAAATATCCCATGTTTATAGATTAGAAGAATTAATACTGTTAAAATGTTCACACTACCCAAAGACCTCTATAAACTCAATGCAATCTCTATCAAAATTGCAATTTAATTTTTCACAGAAAAATAACAAATGATATTACAATTTGTATGGAGCAAAGACTCTGAATACCAAAGCAATTCCAAAAAAAAAAAGAACAAAGCTGAAGGCACCACACTTCCTGACTCCAAACCACACTACAAAGCTATAGTAATTAAAACAGTACTTTACTGGCATAAAAACAGACATATAGCTCAATGGAACAGAACTGAGACCCAGAAATAAACCTACATATATAAGGTCAGATAATATTTGACAAGACAGCCAAGAATAGTCAGTAGTAAAAGAACAGTATCTTCAATAAATGGTATTGAGAAAACTGGATATTGGCATTAATAAATGTAATGCCAATCACAAAAATGTATTGGAATGTATTAAATACAAATATAAGATCTGAAACCTTAAAATTTACAAATAAAAATATGACTCCAACCCAAGAAAACAAACAACCCAGTTAAAAAATGGGCAAAAGAGCTGAACAGACATTTCCCCAAGGAGGACATACAGAGGGCTAGAGACATATGAAAAGATGACCAGCATCACTAGCTATCAGCGAGATGCAAGTTAAAACCACAATGAGATACCACTTCACACCAGTCAGAATGGCCATGATAAACAAATCAACAAACAACAAGTGTTGGAGAGGATGTGGAGAAAAAGGATCCCTAGTACACTGTTGGTGGAATGCAGCCTGGTGCAGCCACTGTGGAAAACAGTATGGAATTTCCTCAGAAAACTAAAAATGGAAATGCCTATCGACTCAGAAATTCCACTGTTGAGATTATATCCCAAGAACTCTGAAACACCAATCCAAAAGAACCTATGCACTCCAATGTTCATAGCTGCACAATTTACAATAGCTAAGTGCTAGAGGCAACCTAAGTGCCCATCAGTAAATGAATGGATTAAAAAACTATCGTACATTTACATGATGGAACACTACACAGCAGAGAGTAAGAAGGAACTCCTACCCTTTGCCGACAACATGGATGGAACTGGAGAGCATGATGTTAAGTGAAATAAGCCAGACAGTGAAAGATAAACACCATGTGATTTCACCTTTAAGTGGAAACAAATCAGCAAAACAAACAAGCAAGCAAAATATAACCAGAGACATCAAAATTAAGAACAAACTGACAGTAAGCAGAGGAGAGTGGGAGAGGGTAATGATGGGGAAAGGGGGAAGGGTTTTCAGGAACAACTATAAAGGACACAGGAACAAAACCAAGGGGGGTGGGGTCAGGGGAGGGAGGAGCGGATGGCTGGGGTTGCGGGAGTGGTGGTGGGGAAATGGAGACAACTGTACTTAAACAGCAGTAAAAAGAAACATCAAGGAAAAAAAAACACAAACTTTTATTGCTTTTTTGAGCACATTACATTGAGGACGGTCCTCATTTACTATGCACAGGTTCACTTTAGGTGGTTACCTTTTACAGAAGACAAAGGAGAGGATGCCGCTAACCACATCAGAGAAGAAGGATATTAGCAAATGCAAAGAGAAAAGCGGTTGAACTGGTTACACTCATCCTTGGAAGGTTTAGCATAGAATTTAGAAAGTTACTTTAAAGATATGCGTTAAATGTTTGCTGCCTCAATTCAGGGTGAGGGAGTTTCAGCAAAAGGCAAGTTTCAAAGTGGCCTAGGTACAATGCAGGCCTGATTCCCCATGGGAGAACCTATCCGTGGACATGGGTCCTGCACACTGGACCTCTCTGTGCACTGGCCTTTCTGAGTGGGAGCTGGGCCCACACCACACAGAATGGTCTCCTATAGTACAGCACAAGGTTCTGATACCAGGAAGATAAATCCCCATAACTTCTAGCTGTAAAAACTAGTAGGGGTAGGGTAGTAGAAGAAATTGCAAGATTTTCAGGAGAGTGTACTTAAAGGGTCCACATGAACTTGGAACTTACACAGAGCCACCCACTCTAGGATTCACCACCAGGACAACAAGTGGAAGGGTGCCAGGTGCATATGGGAAGTGGGTCAAGTGAAAGGAAATGGGGCAAGTGCTAGACAAACCTCCAGAAGCCAGGCAGCATCATTGTCCCCACCCAGAACCCTCCCCAACACAAAGCCACAAAGTGGGGAAGTGGGTTGCTCCACCCTAGTGAATACCTAAGGCTCTGCCCCATATAATTTAACAAGTACACTAAGACAAGGAATCAAAGCAGCTCTACCTAATACACAGAAACAAACATAGCAATGTTGCCAAATTGAGGAGACAAAGAAACATGGCCCAAATGAAAGAACAGAACAAAACCCTAGAAAAACAGCTAAACAAAATGGAGATAGCCAACCTGTCAGAGGCAGAGTTCAAAACACTGGTGATCAGGATGCTCAAAGAACTCATTGAGTATGGCAACAACATAAAGGGAGAAATGAAGGTTACACTAAGTGAAAATCAGAAAAATCCACAGGGAACCAACAATGTAGGAAAGGAAGCCAGGATTCAAATCAACGACTTATAACATAAGAAAGAAATAAGCATTCAACCAGAACAAAAAGAAGAAACAAGAATTTAACAAAGCAAGGATAGTGTAAGCAGCCTCTGTGACATCTCCAAACATACCAACATCTGAATCATAGGGGTGCCAGAAGTTGAAGAGGAAGAGGAAGAAATTGAAAACTTATTTGAAAAAATAATGAAAGAAAAGTTTCCCAATTTGGTGAAGGAAATAGACATGCAAGTCCAGGAAGCTCAGAGAGTCCCAAACAAGTTGAACCCAAAGAGGACCACACCAAGACACATCATAATTAAAATGTGAAAGGTTAAAAATAAAGAGAGAACTTAAAAGTAGCAATAGAAAGGCAGAGAGTTACCTACAAAGGAGTTCCTATAAGACTGTCAGCTGATTTCTCAAAAGAAACCTTGCAGGCAAGAAATGACCGGCAAAAAGTATTCAAAGTGATGAAAAGTAAGGACCTACAACCAAGATTACTCTGTCTAGTAAAGCTATCATTAAGAATGGAAGGGCAGACAAAGTATTTCCCAGACAAGGTCAAGCTAAAGTTCATCATCACCAAGCCATTATTACATGGAATGTTAAAGGGACTTACTAAGAAAAATAAGAAGACCAAAACCATGAACATTAAAAAGGCAACAAATTCCCAACTATCAACAACTGAATCTGAAAAACAACAACAACAACAAAAACTAAACAAACAACCAGAACAGGAACAGAATCGTAGATATTGAGATCATTTGGAGGATTGTCAGCTGGGAGGGGGAAGAGGGAGTACAGGAGAAAAGGTGCATGGATTAAGAAACATAATTGGTAGGTACAAAATAGACAGGGGAGGTTAAGAATAGTATAGGAAATGGAGAAGCCAAAGAACTTATATGCATGACCCATGGGCATGAACTGAAAGGGGGATTATTGGAGGGAAGCAGGATACTAAGTAGAGGGGGACAAAGAGAGAAAAATTAGGACTATTATAATACCATAATCAATAAAATATACTTTTAAAAAGTTTTACTGTCAAATTTACTAAAATCATGAGTTATTCAAATTCATAAATAAAATTTAAACTTCTTAATGTGGCCTTTTGGGCCCCAGATGAACTAGCCCTTACACACTTCACCAACCTAAACATGTGCCCTTCCGTTCTCGGCTTTCTGTGTCCTTCAGTTACCCTGACCTTACCTGTAACATGCAGGTGTTGTTGTGTACTTGGCCCACAGTGCTCTTCCTAACCCTCCAAATCCTGCTAATCCTTCAGATTTTAACTTTATATGCTCTTATTCAGAAGCACCTTTCTAGTCTCCTGTCCAGGTGAGGTGAGAGCTACTTCACAAACTATAATTGTTTCATGAATAGTGCTTATCATAGTTGTTCTTCAATACAAGAAAACAAAGCTCTTGTCTGTATTCTCCACCACTGTATTTTTGGTCTGGCATGTAATAGATACTTTTGAATAAAATTATTAATTTTATGAACAGACCCCAGAATGTAGTGTTCTAGTCTGATAGGCTAATTCTGATTCAGGCTGTCACAGCATTATTCTTTATCATCCTTATTTAGGTAGGCATGATATTTTATAATTCATAAAGGAATTTTTTAATCCCTTTTTTTTCAAGTTCTTTCAACAAGCATGTGAAGTAGACTGGGCAGAAATCACCTGAAGAGGAGTGTAGAGCCCGGGCATTCCTTCCTTCCAGAACTAGTTTGTGGCAGAGAGGACTTTGGCTATAGTCCTTCCTTCCAACAACTGCGCATCCATTGCTTTTCATTATGCAAAGCAGCCTTAGTGTTTGCAAGTTACCAAATAAATCCTGAATCATATTCTAATTTAAGATAATTGTGCAAGTGATTTAAAATGTCTTGTGTAACTGGATACTGTCCACCACACACTCTGAACAGCTTTGTAATTTGGAAGCTAGTCCTCCAAATAAAAGCCAAATCAAATGGGTAATTGATTTAGTCTGAAGTTATCCATCTTTAAGAGTCATGAGTGACACATTACCAAGGAAGCCTGAAAGGCATGTTTTCCCACAAGAGAAATCTTACTCAAATAGCTAAGCAAATCAAACACAATTACCCAATGTCTGCATTCACATGGCATCAAATCCTTCTTTGATCACTTAACTTTCTTTAAATTTATGGGCAAGTTTGACCTCTTCTATACTCAGATGAGCCAATTTACTAGTGAGTAGACAGATGACAGATTATATCCTCCTGTGGTATGTCAAATCTCCCCAACTCTGAAAGGGCGGAGGCATTTGGAGGATGATTATACATATAAGTAGTTCAAGGGGGAAAAACTCGCTCATATTTATGGCTCAGCATGCAACTCTGTCCCCTGGGGCATTTGCATTTCAATGGAGTATGAAATGAATTGATCCATTTACAGCATTTACTTTATATGGTTCATGACTTTGTAAAAGTGCCTTGAGGTTTGCAAGTCACTACATAAATCTTGATAATAAACATACATTGTGACATACATATTCTATGATACATAAAACACAATTTTAGTAAATTGACAATAAATCTCTATGACTCAGTCTCTTTGCCATATTAGTACACAAAGCTACTTGCTGTGTATTACTCTGTGTGACTTTGAGGGCTAAGAACATACCGACCGTTTTGGTATGTCATAATGGTTTGGAATGCTCAAATAAGCAATAACCCCTTTGAAATTTGAATCCATTTACTCCAAGCAATTTTATGAATCAAATTTTAAATGCTTTTAAAAATTGTACATTAAGTTCACACAGGGCTGTTTGAACACCAAATAGTTAAGACTGAAGATTTGTTGAGAGCATATAAATGGAAACATATGGTTCACAGATCCTTTCATATGGACATAGCTTCCAAGTCAACAGTGTTTCTGTTTGAGGGTTAACTTGTCCCAGAACTTGGAAAAGGATGTGCTGGAATGTTCTGTAGAACCCAGAACATTAAAGCCCATTTTTGCCTCTGAAGTCTGAAAATAACCTGATGGGGTTCTTGCTGTTGCAGATGAAGATGACTGCGGTCCCGTGGGATGTGGTGCACACTCTCAGTGTGTCTCAGAGGGAGAGGTCGCCACGTGTCAGTGTTTGAGAGGATTTGCTGGGGATGGAAGAGTATGTTCTGGTAAGGGCAAAGGCCAATGAGCATAACTGTAAAAAAGAGTAAACCAGAAACATTGAGATTGTATGGGTTTCAAATCTCCAGAAAGACTTGTGTGATCAGCAGGATTGAATAAATTGTTTAGTATCACCTAAAAAGATAATGGATAGCATGCATAGAAAATATGAAACATATAATATGTTGTTACATTACATTGAGTTTGTATTAAAGTTATGAGATATATGCAGTTGACATCAGGAGAAGAATTTATAATTCATTTCAGAAGCATGAATTTGAGTTCAAGCCAAATTTATAAATTCAACACTTCCAATAAAAACATAACCATTTTTTCTCCCCAAAGCTTAGGTCATAAGTTTTAGTTTAGTAAATAGATTGAGATAGATAGCCTTCTCTTTTATATCAATAGCCTCAAAATAAGTTAGCAATTACTGTAAAAATCTCAGGATTTAATGGTCTGAAGCTATGCACAAAGTGATTTATTTACACATACTTAGCTAATCAAATGTGAGAAATCTGTAAAAATTGATTAAGATATGAACTTTATGGATTTGCATTGGATTTGCAGTCTCCGTAAACAGCTGAATGAATGTGTATAAGATTATACTTTTTTCCTAGTATGCTTGTTTATACCAGGGTTGGCAATATATTTCATTAGTTCCTCATTTCCCCACAGATACAGATGAATGTGAGATGGGTATCCTAGCTTGCCCGCACCCCTCCTCCAAGTGCATCAATACTGAAGGTGGCTATGTGTGCCAGTGCTTAGAAGGCTACCAAGGAAATGGGACTCATTGTCTTGGTAAGAGTGTGTGTGCCAAGGTGGGTGGGTGGAGGCAGGCCTCAGAGGATCACAAAATGCTCTGGGTGTGGTGGGCCAAGAAAAACCAGGATATAACTGGGGTGACATGCATGATAAAACTGCAAGAGGAGTTGTGTGACCTGTTCAAACTGACATATTTCAGTTCCTGGTACAGAGTCAAGTTTGTGCCCTTGCGTTCTCACACTAGTCAGCAGAAACACCCTGTAGAGCTAATTTACCCCTCTGCCTTTCTGTTTTTTTTCCCCTAGGTTTGAGTAACACCAGTACCTCATCAATACTCCATACTTTGAGCCATCATGAGGGGAATTGAACATTTTCTTTATCACCAAATTTGGCAATTGAACAGTGGTGAACTGTGTGTGTGTGTGTGTGTGTGTGTGTGTGTGTGTGTGTGAGAAGGAGAGGAGGTGTGGTTCTGTGAAAAGGCTCCGCAGGAGCTCTCAATAAATTCAACAGAGGAAAGACTCCAACTCCTGACATTTGCATACAAATAGAGAATGATTAAGACCTCTTTCATAACTACCATCCTCTGCCAAGGTCTGGGAGTGGCTCTTTGGGGGAGTTCATTTAGTGAGTGTCTTGTCCCAGTCCAGGTGTCAGTAGCATGGCATCACTGTACAAGCGAAGACCTGCCCAGAACCATCATAGCCCAGTGAAGTGGTTGTCTGAAGTTTTACAGGGCTTTAAATTGTCTCTTTGAGTATTTGCTTTTCCTTCTGAAAACAAAAATCTTTCACAGTGAAGGGCAGACACCCTCATAAGAAGCTATGGTACTGCTTTCTCCTATATGTTGAAGTTAAAGATGAAATTTCAGTCAGTTTTCTGGATCTGGTTGGTTTAAATCAGACCTTCAGGAGATGAGTGTTGTGGCGTCCACAGACATCTGTAAACACTATTTTAAGTACATATTTGGCTGTTAGTCAGGAAAACGTCACTGCTCTAATTAAGCAGGCTCATGGATAATTTAGACAAGTAGGCTTTATATTTAATTTACTTTGAAGAGAAAGGAAGGTATACTTTCTTGGGCTCTGGATTTTCACTCTGTTACTAACCACCTCCTTTCCAGTATCAAAAACACCGCAGGGTGTCACGGCCCAGCCGGGGTAGCAGCAGCGAACTCCCTCTCCCCCTTCCTCTCCTCTTCCCCTTCTCTCCTTCCTTTCCTCTCCATATATGTGCATATATGATAGATAGAGATTGAGAGATATGGATACACTGCTGTATAGAAGTGTTCTTGTCATTCTTATTGTAAAAAGTAGTTGTGTCTCTTGGCCGCGAGTATATCTTTGTACTTTTTGCAAAAGCTCTGTCTCACTCTCAAGGTGACAGTTCACAGATATAATAACAGGAAGTCAGTCTTTTAAAAAAGATTCAGTTTGAGCCATTCAGGATGGCAATGCAATGGGATAGAGATTTGATTGGCCGCCATTAGTACAAAGACACAGTATTAGGAACTGAGGAATATCAAGATGATGAAGTCAGTCATTACCTGCAAGGAGAATGTGATCTTAAAGAAATACATATAGCTGTGATATTGGTGAAGAAAGTTACGCATCATAAGAGAAGTAAAAACTACAGTGATAGTTCAGAATTGGAAGAAATATCTGTTTGAGGTTTTGGGAAAGACTTCTTAGAGGAAGCATTATTTTGGGTGGACCGGGGGCATGAGGAAATTTTTATAAGGCAGAAATGTGAAGGGATACAAAACTTAATTGAGTACTAAGTGTAGGTTGTATATGAGAGAAAGCAGAAACTGAGGCTGTTAAGGTGGTGTCCTTGTGCTGTACAGACTGGGTGGCCTAAACAAGTCATTTATTTTCTCATAGTTCTGGAGGCTAGGTGTTCCACATCAAGGTGCCGCCTTATTCAGTTCTGGGCAAGGACTCTCTTTGGCTTACAAACAGCTGCCTTCTCCCTGCAGACACACATTGTTTCTTCTTTGACGCAGCCACCAGCCTGCAGTGACCATGGAACGCTGCAGATGGCTCGTCAAAACACGAGAAAAACATACACACAGACAACTGAGTCCTGTGGAGAAATAGGGACGAAACGACCACTCTCTCTAGTAGAGAGAGCACCATTTTCCCATCCAAGCAGGCTTTTCTTAAGAATACAGATAGTTTGTGGATTACAGTCTGGTAGGGAAGATCAAACAAGTAGGTAATTTTCAAAGAGGCTGACAGAACTCCCACTGGGATTCTGGGTTGAGATTTTGGGTTTTATCACTTGAAAAGACTACAGGACCTAAAAGGCTAGTTTTGTTTCCTGCCCGTGCTTTCATATTCTAATTCAATAGCATCCTCCAGCAAGCAGACCTCACAGGATCTTGCATATTCTATGTCCCAGGCCTAATTACCCCGGGGGTCCACCGACTCTGGACTGGACTACACCACTCCTGTTATTTCTGCAGGCCTGAGTCAGGCAGAGGAGACAAAGGTAGCCAGGAGACTTGGATTTTTCACAACTAAGAACAAGGACTCAGGATTTGACAAAGCCGAGGGGGCAGGGGTCGATGTCAATCACCCCTTCATTTCCACAGCCCCGAGTCTCTTCCCAGAGGCCTCCTCATGATCATGCCTGTCTTAGGCGATTCCCCCCTTGAGAAATCTTACCCATCATTGGCTAACTGATCAAGCATTGGGGTCTAGGCACAGAATAGGCAGCGTTCATGCCAGGGAAATAAGTTTTGTCTCCTTAGTGTCTCCTGGTTCGGAGGCCTCTCACTCAGCCTTAGCCACAGGGGGTTACAGTTTCCTGAGACCAGGCAGAGCGGATCCCAACACTTCTTGGTGGCTCATGGGGAGAGGGAAAGATAGAGGGAGGGTGGGAAGAAGAAGAAGGGGGAGGGGGAGGGGGAGAAGGAGGGGAGAGGGAGGAGATGGAGAAGGAAGAGGAAGAAGAAAAGGAGGAGGAAACAGAAGAGAGGGGAGGGAATTTGATGTTTCTTCTTATAATGACCTATTGGGTCAGGGTCCCATTCTTATGACCTCATTTAATCTTAATTACTTCCTTACAGTCCCTTTCTCCAAATATAGTCACATTGTGGGGTCAGGGATTCAACATATGAATTTGGTGGGTTGGGCAACATTTGTGGAAGACTAGAATCTGAGGGTTAGTCATTGGGGTTTTACTTTTTTAGACCAGCATTGCCAATAAAAGTGTAATTCAGTCATCACATATATAATTTAAAATGTTCTAGTAGCCACATTAGAAAAAGTAAAAAGACACAGGTGAAATTAATTTTAAATATATTTTATTTATTTTAATATATCAAAAACTAACATTTTAAAATATAATCAATATAAAATTATCAAGGTAAATTTACATTCATTCTTATTTTGGTACTAAGTCTTCATCATCTAGCATGTGTTCTGCACTTCCAGCACAACGTGGACTAGCTGTGGTTCAGGTGCTCGATGCTCACCCATGGCCATGGCTGCTGTACTGGGGGGGGAGCTCTTGGCAGCAGAGAGCACTGGCAGCATTTGAGTCAAGTGGTACAGTGATGAGAACTGCAGTTCGGGAAGATTAATCTGGCACTGGAGTTCAGGAGTGGAGCGCAGGAGAGTGGGACACAGGGAATGAAGGAAGGCTGTTCTTACAGTAATGTAAGATAAGGAGACAGGAGGGACCTAAATGTTACAGTGGTGGTAACTGAGAAAGAAAAAGATGTAGAGTTTGGAAAGAAAGTGATGACTTAGTTTATATTTATGTTAAGTTTATATTTATGTTAAAAAAACAATAATGTTTTATTTGGTATGATCTGAACTTCTAAATATTTGCCTAGAGGTTGCTTACCAATCTCCATCTTTCCCATTGAGCTACTGGTGTTGTGAGTTTCCTTTCCTTCCAAACAGTAGGAAAACTCCCAGCCTTATGTCAGGACTTTACATGAATGAGCACACAGCCGAGTGGCACAGCTCGTCATTCTCACCAACATTCATGATAAAATTTTTGAATCTAGAAATGTGTAGAGTTCTGAGAACATGCAGCATAATAGAAGTCAAAGATGCTCCCCTTCTAGAATGTTGGGTGTTCCAATTGCATGACCTTCTTTTTCCTCTCCACCCTGCTTTTTTCACCCTACTCCCTTTTTTCTGGCAGACATTGATGAGTGCCAACTGGGCATGCACACCTGTGGGGAAAATACCACCTGCACAAATACGGAGGGAAACTACACCTGCACGTGTGCCAGCAGCCTATCTGAACCTGGATGGAATTGCCCTGGTAGGTTGGTGGGAGATCTAGATCCAAAAGGAGGAACTTAATTCTGGAAAATTCTGTACCCAAGTGTGTTTACATTTGAGATTCTAGAAATCATTTGTTTTACACCCTGGCTAGTGTGGCTCAGTGGATTAAGCGCCAGCCTGTGAACCAAAGGGTTGCCAGTTCGATTCCCAGTCAAGGCACATGGCAGGGTTGCAGTCCAGGTCCCCCATAGGGGGTGCATGAGAGGCAACCACACACTGATGTTTCTCTCCCTCTCTTTCTCCTTCCATTTCCATTTGTAAAAATAAATAACTAAAATCCTAAAAAGAAAGAAAGAAAGAAAGAAAGAAAGAAAGAAAGAAAGAAAGAAAGAGAGAAAAAGAAAGAAAGAAAGAAAAACAAAAAAATCATTTGTTTTAATCAGGTTGGTGGGTTTGCTTTCCTGATTAGGTTGGTGCTGGGTTTGAGAATGTGAAATGGTCTGTTTTGTTTTTTTTTTAATTTGATAGCATCTGGAATAAATCTGTTTTTATTACCCACAGTTCAATAAAAGTGGCAACATGGACATTCTATTTAACCATGTGGCTAACATGCTGATTTGTAATGTCAGTTTCTTGGGCTGCTGGAAAACTGCAGGGCCAGGCAGATTGGGAGAGGATGCCTGGACTTTCAGCATTTTAAATCACTTTCAAGAATTTTAAAATATTACTTTAAAAAGTCACTATTTTTTATTATCTGAATTAGGACTCCAGATCTTTTTTCTTTCTTTTAAAGATCTTTGCAGTGGTCTTCTCCTGCTTCCTGGACCCTATCCCCAGAACCCAGTCTCTGCTCACCACCCGCAAGCCCAGGGGGACTGCCTCCCCAGACCTGGGCACCAGGACCAGGGCCCTTTCCCCTGCCAGCTCTTTATTCCCCTTGGCTCTACAAGCAGAAAGTCTCCTAATAAAGGATCATTCTGTGCTTGCTTGGGTCTTTTTTTTCCTCAAGTAATTTGTTCTTCTTAAAGGTATTGGGAGACTGCTGATATTTACACAGTCAGCTACACATCCTAATGTTTTCCTTTTACCCTGTGGTGAACCATTCAGTGAAAGGGACTTTACCACTTTGACGTTTCCTATGCATGGTAACATTTCCTGTCTCTCAACATGACCAGTCTTGTCTTTGAGGTTTCCCCTGAAACTTAAATAGTTTTTAGAAGAAATCCTTGTGTGGGAGAAATTTTTGAGACTCCCAGGATAGTGGGGTAATGGGCTGTGTATTGGTGGGTGGTTTATAAGTCGTAACGAGATACTGTGGTTCAGCGAGACCCTCTTAAAGCCAGCTGTCATTTCATACAGTGTGTGTTTGTGGATGACAGATGTGCTTTTATGAGATCAGTGACTTTGCATGCATTTGGTGTCTTAGGATTGACCATTCTCTTCTTTGCCTCCAATATGCTTTATGTCAAAAAACACTGAACCTGCAGAAAGAATGTCTCTCTTCATAACGAATGACACAAAGTCTGGTTAGGAAAGTGAAACTGTGGTCGCTTTGACAGTTCTACTGTCACCAAGAGACACGAGATCACAAAGTGTTCACAGCCACTAGTTCCTGATATTGATACAGGTTTCCCCTGCTATTTGAAAGCTGAAATGAAGTAAAGTGAAAGAGCAATTACTACCATTAATTTATATGGAAAAAAATTTTAGCATTCCTAGACCCGCCCAAATTCATACTCTTAATTATCAATTCATACTCTTAATTATGTCCAGTTTTACAGTAAGGGTTAATGCCCTCATGAGCTCTTAAGATGCCTTAGAACACATCTTGCTAATGGGTGCACAAAACAAATGAAGATGAGCGCCGATGCTCACAGAGCTCACAGCATGGCGGCTCGGTGCTGAGATGCTCAGTGTGGTTCCTGGGGAAGGAGCTGCGGGGCAGCTGCTGGGGGCGCTGGGTTGCTAGGAGCTCATGCAAAGCAAATGCTGAATGCTATTTTCACTTTCGCCTCTTTTTTATTAAAACAAAAATCCTCTTCGGATTTCTTTCGGTTAGCAAAACAGTGCGCTAATGTATGTCTTTCATAATGTGGAGTAAAACAAACTTCCAAAAGGCGGGAGGATACCTGCACCTGGAAGACACTGATTGGTTCAGAAAATAAAAGTGCCACCTTTGATTCTTCTAGATTCGACTCCACCGCCTCATCCCAGGGAGGACGGCCGCTATTCTGTGAGAAATACTTACTCAGCATGCCCCCCGTCGCACGCGGGGTACTGCCTCCACGGCGGTGTGTGTATGTACATCGAATCCGTGGACAGCTACGCATGCAAGTAAGTCCGGATGTCTCCCTGAGGCACAGAGCTGTGATATTGCAACCCGTAACTTTCAGCTCGTTTGCAAAATTTACCTTAAGGAATATTTTCTATAATTAGGTTTTTCCTTAGGGAAAAATATATAGACAAGCATGTATAAATTGTGTGTGTGCTGCACTCTCCCTGCATATCACCTCTCACCCCTCCTCTCCCCACCCCTCCACCCTGCAGCCGCCAGTGCTAAATATACCCTTAAGGAATTGGTGATTTTACCTTTGACTTAAATAACTTGATGTTACTAATGATGCAGTCTGGTAATTAAATTTCTCATTCTGGTTAAAAGCTTAGGTTTGAGAAGGAATTCCTTAAAACTTTGATTTATTTTCTGCCAAATACATGGACAGCATCCATGATATGTGTCTGAATTTACAAAAGTGTTGCAAGTTTTCACACTGGACTTTTTGCCTTCCATTCTCAAAACTCATATATATATATACATATTTTTTTAATTCCTAACAGTTGATGTTTAATCTTTCTTGTTTTGTGACAACTGCGGATGCAGCTGCCACTGCTTTGTGCTCCCTTTTTGTCCCCACGGTGACTTCACAGTGTCATTGCTGGGCAGTGTTAAGCTGAAGCCCCCAAACCATGAGGCGATTCTCGAACCCTGAGAACCTTCCCTTCGGAGCCTTTCACGGAGGGACACTCCCAATGCCTAGCTCTAGCTCTGCATCAGTTTCACTTTTCGTTGCTTTCACATTTCGAAGGCAATATGAGGGAATTCATAGATACAGAACAATAATAGGCCTCCTAATGCTCAACGCCTGACTCACTGATAATTTTCTCTGTGTCCAAGGAAGAAGTGATACAATGTTCTGTTTTTCACAAATAAATGCTATAAATTTAAAGGCTTTTCTTATTTATCAGCAGAAACATAGTCTAAATTATTAGAATGAAGTTATGTGCTGTGACAAAGTGTATGACCTTGTATTATGAATCATGTCAGCCTGACAAAAGTAATGAAGAATGCTCATGGATATTAGCAAAAATGACTCAGTTCTAATAAAAATCTGCTTCATATTCCTATTTGCATGCTGTAATTTTCTCTCCTAAGATAAATCTAGTATTCTTGATTTTGAGAATAAGAATTAACTTGTTTTTACCTATTCACAGTTTCTTATTCTCCCAAATAATGAAAACACATGTCCCAGTTTATTAGGTCATCTTTTGTTTTTATAAAAGACTTTCCAACAATACGAACGGCGCTGCTGGGTTAGGTATTGCAATTACTATGATATTTCCATTTGGACCTGGTAGTGTCAATTAATTAAACGGTTTAGAAACTCTAGCACAGTACTTTTCTTTCTGTCATTAAATCCTGATGAAAATATCATATTCCTCTGGTAATATTTTAAATATGAGTTGTTACAAAATGACTAACTGGAGATAACACTCAAATTGAAAGACCTTTAATCAAAAGCAATATTGAAAATATAATGAGTTCCCATTAATTTGGATCAGGACTTTGTTTTTGAAGTCTGAATTTAATATAACTGTGGTTCAGTCAAACACTCAACCCTTCCCTCTTCCTGCCAGATGACCTCACCTTGTATTTTTTTAATTCCGTAAAAGCGCATCTACAGGGAGCTTCCATCAGAAACACTTCACGGGGAGCATTCCACACAGTGCTCCTAATGCTTTGAACAGGCTTAGAAAGGGAACTCTTCTTTCTTTGCTTGGAAGACAGGGGCCCCTGGCTGCCCAGGAATGCAGGAATGGGAAAACTGGGGTCTCCATGCCAATGGGCTACCTCAGAGGTTCCCCGGACTGGAGATTCTCAGAAGACCCCAAACCTCCTGAGCTCAGAGAGGTCCTCGCTGACTCGGGTCTGGCTTTGAACCAGCGTGCACCCTTCCGGGCATGTCTTCAGACCCAGATCCCTGGCACGGGCACTGTGAAGTGTTTCATAAAATAGTGTGTCATGTGAGCAAATCATTTTGAAAAACACGGCATACTCTTGCCTTCAGTTCTTTGTCATGATACACCACAATGTGTGGGAAAGTCCTGCTGACTTTAGTCTAGAATTTCTTGAAATTACTTGACCATAGCGAATGAAACATATTTGGCCAAGGAATCTTTTGCTTGGTTTAAGAGAAGAACTCAATAACCCAAAGAAATGGTGGTGTGTGGCCCATGCTTGTGAACTCATGAGACGCTGACGGACGGCTCCAGGCCTCAGGCTCACGGAGGCTCAGGTGTTGCAGCCTGCTGTGGCTTCCATTCCTCGAAACCCTAAAATCTCTGAGACGATTTGAGGCGTGGCCTATTTAATACCAACCTTTTAAAAGTGTGTGTCAGCCATTGATTGTAAATGTCTATAACCAAAGGTAACTTAAAATAAAACAGTATCTAGGAAAGCCTGGAATTGCTTGATAGTCCTTCATGCTTCCTGCAACTTACATCCTGCCATCTCTTGCTGGTCAGTTCTAGAGGAATGGCTTTCAGAAGTACATGTTGCTTAAAACCCTTTTTGGAAGCACGCCAGTGTAGTAGGAAAAACATAGTCTTTGAAATCAAGAGAACCATTTGAATGGCACCTGCTATTCACTAGCTGAGTAACCTGGCACAAATTATGTAAGCCCGTCTGAGCCTCACTTTCCTCATCCATCAAAACGTGGGAGTGTGCCATCAAGAATAAAGTAAGTAAAAGTGCCCAGCACAGTGTCAAACAAACACATGAGGTGCTTCACGGATGCTAGGTCCTTTCCCCACTCTCTGAAAGTGATTCACCGAAGCTCCTACGGCCAACTCAAGGTAGAACTAGGGCAGAATCCAGATCCTCTGAGGCTTCGACTCATGCTTTTTCCCTGCTGTCCCTTCCCACTGTGGGATCTGGTGTCAGTTCTCTGTGTATTCATTCCTTCGTGTCCTTTTGGAAGACGGTGGCAGCACGAATAGATGGACAGTTGGTCCAGGGTTGGAGGATGAAATTCCTAACAACCGAGCATCACAAAATATTTAACAGGGTATTTTTTAAATGTATGCTCTTGTGGTGAATGATACCAAGATCCCAGTAGTTTCGGAAGCACACATTCCCAGTAGATGGCAGCATTGTTTCACTTTCATCGGAAGGTTCACAGTGTTTGTTGGCTGCAGTTGGTAACTCTAGTAACAATTTTAACTACTGAAATAGCAGGGTGTTGGCGAATGCTTCTTTTGTTCCTTCATTCAGTTTCCCCCCTCCAAAAAAAGTAGGGAAATGCTTGTGTGTCGCCACTGAGAGCTTGTCTCTTAAGCCTGTGGTGATTTTTTAAAAAAAACTTTCCTCCATAGGGTAGGCAGCACTTTCTCGTTCACATTATTATATAGCCTGCCCCCAAGTAAAGGACTCTGCTTTCAAACTCTTCCTTTCCTTAGAATTTAGATTTCATTGTATTCTGGCCAAACATTTGTTCAAAAACTCTCTCGGCTCTCAGGGCAAAGTTGCTTTGTGTTGGTCTTAAAGGTAACTCCTCAGGATTTTATCCTAAGAGTAATTGATCTTTAATCAATGTTCTGCAATGCCTCGTTGAGGCAGTGTGCAAACAGACCATAGGCGAGGTCCATGCAGCATCAACTAGTAAAGCAGGGTGCTTCCAGCTGAGCCCTGATGGATTTCCCACATGCTTCCAAAAAGCTGGGTCTGGACATGCAGAGACCAAGAGACAGCTGAATATTGCGTCTGAGAAATATAACCATTTTCGTGTAGGGCTGACAGCTGACCTCTGTTTGTGTGCCGCCACAGCTGCATTGTTGGCTACGTGGGGGAGCGATGTCAGCATCAAGACCTGAGGTGGTGGGAGCTGCGCCATGCTGACCAGGGGCGGCGGCAGCGGAACATCACCGTGGTGGCTGTCTGCGTGGTGGCACTCGTCCTGCTGCTGCTCCTGGTGCTGTGGGGCACTCACTACTACAGGTGACACTTCTTCCCATGGGCACTTTCAGCCTGTAACGAGCCCTCCCCACCCCGGAGAACTCCTACCTCCTAGAGAACTACATCTACATCTTTACTACATTTCAACAGTGGAATAACAGTAACAGAAAACAAGCGGTACAGGATTTCCCTGCTCTAAAGCAGCAGTGGTTTTACTTTCCTTGCCCATTCCAGTCCTTGTCCACACACCTGTATAGTTCATTTAATGATGCATTTCTGTTTTCCACTTTTTTCTTGCACCTGCTTTCCTCCCCTCCCCTCCACTGCACCCCACAGCCTGCATCACGGTCATTTTTTTCATAGCTGCCTTCCATTGAGTGGATTTGCCACAAAGTACTAACTTTAGTTCAAGAAAACCAGTATTGCCCTGGCTGGTGTGACTCAGTGGGTTGAGCACCAGCCTGCGAACAAAAGGGTCTCCAGTTCAATTCCTAGTCAGGGCACCTGCCTGGGTAGTGGGCCAGGTCCTCAGTTAGGGGGCGCGCAAGAGGCAACCACACATGGATGTTTCTTTCCCTTCCTTCCTCCCTCCCTTCCACTCTCTAAAAATAAATAAAGAAAATCTTTAAATAATAATAATTTCAAGTTAAAAGTTAAAAACTGTGAAATAATATTTGTACATTTACGTTTTAAAAATTGCTACTAGTCCTGGTCAGGTTGCTCAGTGGGTTGAAGCATCGTCTTCTATACCAAAAGGTTGTGGGTTCAATTCCTGGTCAGGGTATGTACTAGAGGCAACTGATCAATGTTTTTCTTTCACATTGATATGTCTCTCTCTCTCTTTCTCTCTCCCTCCCTTCCTTTCACTAAATCAATAAAAAACATCCTCTGGTGAGGATTTAAAAAACTGACACTACACTAGGGTGAATGAATTAACATTACACTGCTGATTTTCCATTTTCTGAAAAAGTAGGACAGTACCCTCTACTGCCCTAAATACTGAGGAACATTTTATGTTCTGTTATAGTTTGTGCTGTACAAAATCAGTGAGTTGTAACGCTTTGGGGCAGAAGGAACTTTATTGAATTATCTGATTCAATCTCATCATTTTATGGCCAAAAGAGCCTCAGAACCACTTAACTTAAATGGTCCTAGTTTTCTGGGATGCACAGAACCCCACCACCATCTGCTGATACAAGTCCAACCACACTTGCTGGTACCACACGAACACTCAGGTGTCGACTGTCTTGCATTATGGAGAATTCAAAATAGCATTTGAGACGTGCTTGTCTGGGGTCCTGCTATGTCCCAGTATAATGGTTAAGAGCATGGGCTCTAGAATAGACTGCACAGGTTCAATTCCTAGTTCATGTTTAAATACATGTCATCAAACCGTTGTCTTCAATAATTTCCTTTGCTATAATGTGGAAACAAAAATAGTACTTCAGAGTCATTGTGAAACACCGTGAATCTAAGTGAAGAATTTAGTGTAGTTCTGGCATTTAAGACCTGTCCGTTATTTTTTATTTCCTATGAACTGTAACCTTCTCCCAAAGAGTCACATGTTCCAAACTGTTTTCAGTCTGAGACATAAGATTCTCAGGCACAACTTGAGATTTTAATTCAGTGGTATATCAGTAACAATGGTACTTTGTAGCATGGTATTCAACCAGTATATTAGATGTCTGTGGAAAGAACGTTGAATAATCAGTGCCTCATCCCATTGGACAGAATGACAAAAGAGAAGTAGATGCTTGGCAAATAATAGTGTAGAAAAAAATGGGAGCAAGAGACTTAAGTTTATGTGTGCCATAATTATTAAATATTTTTTCTCACTCTGCTGTGGCATAGCACACGTATTTCATGTTCTGTCAATGTTCTTCAGAGCCCTGGATTGAGAGCCAATGGCAGATTGCTGGCTTTTCTTACTTAGAATTCAAAAAGCAGCTCAGCTGAAAGATGACCGTAGACTTTACACAAATAAGAATGTCCTTAGCCTCTGATCCCTGTATACCTAGAATCAAGAGTGATAAGGACTAGTTTTTCAAAAACAACACTCATCAGCCTTGGCTGGTATGGCTCAGTTGGTTGGAGTATAGACCCAAGGGTCAAGGGTTCAATTCTGGTCAGAGCACATGCCCAGGTTACAGGTTCAGTCCCCATTCTGAGCATGTAGGAGAAGGCAACCAATCTCTCTCTCTCTCTCTCTCTCTCTCTCTCTCTCTCTCTCTCTCTCTCTCTCTCTGCAATGAAATAATGCCCTCAAATGAGAATTAAAAAAAAGAAAACTTATCTGAATGCTGTCTCTCTTTTCTGGCTGAAACGCATCCAGAGTTGTGAAGTTTTTTCTGAACAAATCTATGGTTACTTACCGAGCCATGTTACCTATGCCAAATCACCTATGGGTTTTTACCAGGTTTCTGGACAGTGAAGCTACTTACCGAAAATTTTCGGCTGTGTTCTTGACTGCATTGAGTTTTTGAGTTAGGCAAGCTAAGTGACTTGCTTTAGAGTCAGAGGCAGTTATTGCTTACTTTGTATCAGTCCTCGCCTGTCTCGTCTAGATTGCTTGACACTATTTGTCTCATGTATCTCTCAAAAGATTGTGAAACTAAATAATTTTTAAAGTATTGTCATATTATTACTTCATTAATCTAAATTTCTTGAAACAATAGGAAGTATTCTGTCACAAACTGTAACATTGCAACTTTAAACTGATTACATTAGCCACTTGCTTCAATTTCCTGGAATTAGCCACACCATTTCCTGGAAACATCCCTCACATCGAATTCACAGCTCCTGAGACAGGGTTTTCGCAGCAGCTCCTACCTTTCTGTTGCCCTAGCTCAGGTGCGCAGACAGGCCTACTGGCCCTGGGGGTGCCCTCCTACAGGGAGTTAGGCTGCTGTGGACCCAAGACAGCAGTGCTGTTTGGGAATCTGGAGGTTGGCTGGTGGTCCCACCACCACATTTCCTTCCTTGCCTGCACTCTGCAGCTGCTCTATGCATTACACACCTGTCTCTCTCCCTCTAGAGGCCACTGCTTTGAGGACCAAGATATCACCTTAACACTAGAGCTTTCTCCCTCTCCCCACTCTCCCCTAGAGCATGACACCATGCATTGTACAGACTTAGTGCTTGATGTTTATCAACCAAATCAGTATTTGCAAAGCTGAATTTGGGGGCAGGAGAACTAGTCTATTTCTTGGCTTGGCAACTATGGGACAATATGCTCTTGGGCCTCCCACTCTCTGTGTTCTTGCCTGTCAGGGCTGCGAGCAGAGTGCAGCGAGCCAGGGGAAGGAGCCCGGGTGTCGTTCCATTGTGGCCCAGCTCCTGGGCTGCCCCAGTTAGCCGTGCACCTAGGGCGAGTCGCTGCTACCTTTCAGCCCCACTGGCTTCACTCTAAAATGGAGCTAGTCCAGTGAGTGTCACATGATTGCTGTGATACATAGACCGCTCTCCTCCCCACCAAACTGTCAAGTTCATTAAGGTTTCTTTGTTGTTGTTTTTTGGCTGCTACATCCCCAGTACGAGGACAGTGTCTGGGGTGTAGTTGGCACTCAGTAGGTGTGTCCACGAATCAACAAACGCAGGGCTCCCCGAGTCACCCCAACTCTGCTGCCCCACGTGTCACAGAATGTTGGGAAAAGTGAAACAGTATCTGGAAAGCTTTACAGAAAATAATGCCTTAAAAACCCAAAGTTGTGTTTCCACATAGTTTTCTTAATATTTATTCTCTCCCATGCATTTTCAGTACCTAAATTTCAATGGCAAACATAGCTGTGGTGCCTGCCCACCACTGAGTGGTCTACTCTTGTTTGGTTTTGAGATTGTCTCACATTTTGGTTTTGCTGCAGGACTCAGAAGCTGCTATCCAAAAATCCAGAAAACCCTTATGAAGAGTCGAACAGAGAAGCGAGCGTTAGCAGGCCTGCAGACAGAGAGGCTGGGGCGGCCTCTTGCCCCCAACCTTGGGTAATGTGACCAAAATACATAAAACAATTGGCTTTATATTAATCCCAGTGCATTTTTTTCCTGTTCTGAGCTCAGAGAGACTGGCAGCTGTCATAGCTTCCAGCGGGTGTTAATGTTGCTGGCACCACAGTGAGTGCGGTGGTTCTGGGTGGCTGCGGGGACGGGGTTGGGATCTCTGCCCTAAACTGAAGTAACCCAACAGGCGACATAGTGCCATAACTTAATGGCACAAGAAACTTATAGATTCTTTTTTCCCTATTATGCAGTTTCTTCCTATAACTTAGATTTTGATGTGTATGTGAAAAGTCTTTCCCAATTTTTAGGTGATCCCCTTCAGATGGATGCCTTAAAAACTCAAGGTTGTTCTCCTAATTGTCTTCATGTTTCTTTACTCATAAACATTTTAAATCCCTGAACTTAGGCAGCAAAATAGTTGCCAGTTTTGGCAAATCAAAACTATAGGACACCTAGTTCAATTCATACTAATACGGGAAGTGTAGATTTAAATTCAAATTTAACAGGTGCCCTGTGTTTTACCTTACATCTGTCTGTGCTCAGGTTCAAAATGCTTCAGATCACCCACTTCAGTAATTGAATTTAGAACACTAGAGGGCAGACTTGAGACAGGGTAAACACTTGGCATTTTTGTTTCCAGAAACCCGTCAGAGATAACTTGATTGGTTTACTGTGTGCTGTTGGTATAATTTGCAGGATATGTTATGGAAGAGGCTGGAATATATGGCAGGTCCAAAAGGGTTTGAAACTTGTGGGAAAGCAGGGAAAGGGTCTTAAGGAGAGATTATGAAGGGGCAAAGGCACATTTGGGGGTCCTTCCCACATCATTTTGCCCACTTTCCAGCCTCCATGTGTATTCCCAGAGAATAGCTTTCCCATAGCTATACTTTTGACTAACAAGTGACCATCTGTCCTGCCTGTTATAGGTATTCAGCTTATACTTATTTTATGGTTGAATTTGAGTATGGAAATACAGTAAGAAATACAAACTCTAGCCTTACTCTCCCACCAATTGGCTATCTAACTTTCAGCAGGTCACTTAACCCCTGCTTCCTCTTTAGGACGCCAAGGGATTTGAATTGGATGAGCTGTAGGTTCCTTCTGTCTCTAGAGTTTCCGTAAGTGTGTGGTTCTGGGTGAACTTAGCTCTAGAATGTCCTCAGTTCTTTGAGCCCTTAAGACTTAGTGGACTTCTGAATTATTTCTGGATTGAACTTGCCAGTCCACGCTGTGTTTCATTCAGGTTTTGGGCAGCAAGTTTAATTCATCTGACCTAAATCATGGGAGAAGGAGGTGCACAAATATGTATATCTTGGTTTTTTTAAGAAATCGAAAGCACTTGCCATTGTCCTGAGCAGCTTGTTGGCTCAGAGCTGTGGTTGGTGGACTGGGGCTCCCCAGCTCAGTCCCCGCCCCCCTCTCACCCCCACCTCCACCGTAGGCGTTGCCGGTGCTAACTGCTGCTGCAGAAATCAGTCAGAGCAGGAGAGAGCTGAGCACCCAGCCAAGGAGGAAAAGCAGCAGAAACAAACCTGGTTCTATCAGCTGCCATCCCATCTCAGCCCGGGACTCAGGAACGAACCTATGTTCTTCTCAAAGAGAGACATATGGTTGAAAATCTGCAGTTCAGAGGGCTGAATTTGACTTGAGCCATAAATAATAGGCATGTGCCCATAGGTAGTGAGCCGTGTATTGATTTTGCAAAACAGGATGGTGGTTAGTGTTGGGGAAAATAAGAAAATGAAAACACATGTTCAGGAGATCCACTCTTCCACGATCGACATATCCTCCCTAAGCAGCTCCACTCATCATTCCTTTCTGCACTTGTCTCAGATAGAAATATGGACGAGGTTTGTATCCATTCCCTTTTCTTCATTGTGTTTCTGGATTGTGGGCCCCGTCCTGTGGGGGGCCCATTTCCGAACCAATCAAACTTCATCAGCTGAAACCTAACCTTGGGCAGCCCATCCTCTGAGTCGCTGGTCGTCAGGGAAGGATTTCACCGAACTACAGCCTTTGTCCTGGGGCCTGGGGTCACTTCTTTTTTTCTTTTATCATTGATCTATTTTAATATCTAATTTATTTGGTGTGAATGTGAGCCAGTGAACTCCGGTCAGCCCCCACTGCAAGTACCACATCAATTGTGAATAATACAAATAATAATAAAAATAATCATTTTGTTGACTAAAGAGAAATGTTTTCTGAGCCTGCCATTTAGAATTCTGGTTCCTGTGCTGTTCAACCATGAAAAAGTGTTGGATGGGTTCCTACAAATAGTAGTTGCACTGTTAGTTATTACTACCCATGCATGACCTCAATTACTCAGAGCTTGGCAGCATGCTTAAATGAATTTTATTAGCTGAACACACACACATTGGAAAAGTTGGAGCACGTACATATATGAAATGCTATTTTTCTGGTCTATTGGCCATGGTTAAAACACTTACGGATTCCTGGGTTGCTTAAAATAAAACAGCACATGACCCAACAGTTGGGATTCTAGAATTAGGATAGATTGTTCAGTGAAGGTATTGATAGGGGCTGGTTGCTTTAGATTAAATTTCCCAACTGAAACTAAATTTTTTATTAGCCAGAGAAATAAATTTGACAGGGCCTTCCTTTCAGCTTTCAGCTTCCATAGGATGAACACAAGGAAGCCATAAACTCTGATTTCACGTATGTTGAGATAATTTATTAGTTATATAATGTTCTCTCTCTCCCTCACTTTTATCGTCTGTAGTTTGTGGTGGTAAAGGAACACCAGGACCTCAGCAATGGGAATCACCCTGTGGCCCTTGCAGACGGCCAGGCAGCAGGTGTCCGCGAGTTTTCCTCCCAGGAGCCCGGGCGGTGGTTATCTTCACCTTCATCCTGAATGCCTTCCTGAATGGTAAAGGTCTCATTTAAGGACAGAAACAATAGTTAAATTGGATAAGCTATGTGAGCAGCTGGGCTGTATTGAAATGCCATTGAGCTTCAGAGAAAGATATTTGGACTGGTTTCCTGTCTTATGTGAGGTTACTGTGTTCACTCAAAACTCTGAGCAAGCGCACCATGAGTTGACTCCTTACTTTGAGTTAGGGCAGGTTTTGAGGTCATTCTTGAGGTTTGGGTTTATGTCAGTAGCTGTAAGAATAATTCCAGGGCAATTGTCAAAGGCTCCTAGAAAATGTGTATCATGTTGTAGTAGGAAAGGTTCCTGTAAATTTAAGTTGATCAGGGGGTTCTCCTAGGGATCAGGGAGTATTCAGGTCTTATGAGGGGCTAAACCCTCAGCTAGATGGCTGAGCACCTGGGAGATCCAGCCACGCCCCTGGGACAGGGGCCACAGAATCAATCCATGTCCTCAGGCTGTTCTGGAACTCAGTCTCCCTCAGGTAGACATGGAGCTAGATATGCTTTGACACAATACCTTTGACGAAAGTTGTGTTATGCTAAGCTTCCTGGGCTTTAGTCTCAGATATCAAAGATCTGTTTCATAACTTAGAGAACAAGGTTGAATACGCTGTGGATCATAAGCCTTGAGAAAGGTACAGAGAAACTTTGAGCCAACGAAAACAGTTCCTCTTCTGGTGTTCAAGCTACGCTTATATTTTCTGATATTTGCCCTTCACAAATATGCTTACTACCATACTTTCATCAGATTTCCTTGCAGAGAGAATGTAGGCTTCTTATTTTAAAAACGTACTCTAAATATACTGCTCATACATGTATTGCCATGGAATCCAATTCAGTAGAACTCCACTTTCTAATTTGAGGAAGACCCTGGATATTAAAGTACACTTAAGAATTAACTCTTAAAAATACAGTAAATATTAGAGTATTATATACACTGTTACCAATGTTGTTACCTAGATAATGAAAACATTCAGCATTTTCAAAAGTTGCTTGGATTTTGTTATTAGTAGCATTATTAGAAAGTAATGGAATATCTTATAGTAATATACCACTTTTTCTTGAAGAGCTAAAAACACATAATTCTTTGTTATAAAAGTAATCTACTTTGGAGGCACATATAATTTTGCAAATTAACCAATGGTACAGTGATTTGACCAGAGTATGGTTAAATTCAGAAAAGAACTAAGGACTCAGCTGAGTACTCAGGAATAGATTGGACTATTTCTCTTTTTGCTCACTCTACTGCAGACAATCTGATCCATTCCCTGCGGGCCACTCATATAACTGTCTCCTAATATGAGTGATCACATCCCCCATCGTGTCCAGCTGTCTCATACATGCCTGTGGTGAAAGTGCACATAGCAACTGGAGGTGGGAAGAGAGTGGAGAATGAGATAAAAGTACAAGATTGGCTCTTTGCCCATTCCTTCTCTGCTTCTGGAAAACCTATTAAAACGCAGGTTATATTAGTGGTGGGCCCACAGAACCGTACTGATTGCCCTCAGCCACATCAGTTGGTGCCGGTTGAGTGCAGAGCACCACAAGAGGGGCAGAGTGGCATGCCAGGGGATAGGAATGCAAGTGCGTAAAGCCTGAGCTCTGTTCTCCAGTCATTGTGGGCCGGATGGGGAGGGGAGAGACACAGGGAACGCTAAAGAGCAATGTCAGGTACCGCACAGTCCTGTGAATCGTCTCAACCAACCAAACTATTTTAACTTTTAAAAAATTGAGTCCAGAGTGGTCTGGGAGTGGGTTCATTTTGTGTCATCTATTTCAGGCCTATTCTTCAACTGCTACTATTAAAGTCTCCCTTGTTAAAGATTGGGAATGATGTGAATTCTAAAATTTGTTTGTTTTTTTCTAATACATAGGGTCAGTGCAACCATCACCATGAAGGAAGGAGCCCCAGATGCGAACAGGCACAGAGCGCAGCTGCGGCGTTCTACCACCCAGTGACAGAGGCTCTGGTCTCCAGAGAATGGAGTGCGGCTTTCCTCTCCCCTCCCCTGGGGCGCAGCCCACTGCTGGGGGCGTTGAGTAGCCCCACGCTCTCTGGTCAGCTAGCCCATGACGGCAACAAAAGGGCCCCGGATCCACCACACCAAACGAAGCTGACTCAGTGAAAACTGGGAGTTGGAAAACAGCTAACTGTATGTGTGGACAGTAATACTTTGTTTCAGAAAGTAGAGGAATATACAAATTTGACTCCACAATCTCTACAACTAATCACCTGCTGAGCACCCTGGAAACAAATATAAATTGTGTTTTTGCTTCTTCCTTCAAGCAGTCCCACAACAGATTTTCAAGTCAGGGGAACTGGAGCAACCACTAGATAACTCATTAGAAATCAAATGGAGACACCTGTGCTTTATAAATTGTGTTGTCTTCAATAATCAATAGATTTCGCCCCCCTGAAGCTCCAGAAGCAATCTGGGATTATAGCAGTCAGTCAAACTGGTTTAGTCAGTCATAATTTCTTTTATCTGAACAGAACATTTAGCTTAAACCAATCAAATAGTTTGAATATTAAAATTACTGTTATGATGCATTGCAGGCATTTAATTTATCACTTATCATTTAACTTATCCATGCTGGTAATTTTGATGAATGTATTTTAAATTAATGAGAGATGTACTTATTTAAAGACTTATTTCTTCAGAATTAGATGACTTATTTTTTTCTATCTTAAAATCTTTGAATGAAAACATTTTAAAAACATAACCTAAGAGACTGCAGTGTTTCTCAGTTAGTACTGTCCTTTGCCCCTCGGTGGTTTTTTCTAATGAAAATGGTAAACTTTCCCTTTATGTGTTGCACAGAATTTTTACTTATTTTCAAATGTGAGATTGTAAGCAAATTGCCAGATTTATTTTCATTATGAACAACAATAGACTTCTTCTAATTATTTAAATAAAATCACCATAAGTAATAAACATTTTGTTTATTAGTTTGGTAATTTATTAGTACACCTGGTTAAAGCTGAAGCAAAGGGATTTGCCAGGCTTGCTGTTGTTACTCCTTTTAAAAAATTGAAATTTCTTTAACTTGATGAATGTTCACAAGGTGTTCTAAATAAATGCCATCCTTGCAGCCCAGGCATTGTCACCACAATACACACAACTGACACCAGAACTGGGATTGCTCAGGCTTTGGATTGTTTGGTTCCTGCACTGGATGGGCCCTTTGTTCAACTTTCATTTTTCCTCAGTTCCTTGGACTTGGACTTTGGTTACAACAGAAGTCAGCATTAAAAATGAATTGAAGCACTTCTCTTCAAGCGGATACCCCTTAGAAATTTTAGTAAAGATTTGGTGGTGGGGAGGATCACTTACATTAGTTAAATATTCAGTATGACGCTTTTCCCCAGGTAATTTAGATTTTTGCCCACTCAGTTTTGCCTTAATTGACAATCAATACACTAGTGGATCAGAAGGCCCATCTATTATTTTTTTAAATTATATTTTATTGATTATGCTATTACAGTTGTCCCAATTTTTCCCCCTTTACCCCCCTCTACCCAGCACCACCCACTCCCACAGGCAATCCCCATACCATTGTTCATGTCCATGGGTTATGTGTATAAGTTCTTTGGCTACTCCATTTCTGATATAACTTTACATCCCCATGGCTATTCTGTAATTACCCATTTGTACTTCTTAATCCCCTCACTTCTTCACCTATTCCCCCACACCCCCCTCCCATCCGGCAACCATCAAAACACTCTCCACATCCGTGATTCTGTCTCTGTTCTTCTCGTTTGCTTAGTTTGTTTTTCTTAGATTCAGTTTTTGATAGATATGTATTTATTACCATTTTATTCATAGTTTTCATCTCCTTCTTTTCCTTAAGTAGTCCCTTTGACATTTCATATAGCAATGGTTTGGTGATAATTGACTCCTTTAGTTTTTCCTTTTCTGGAAGCTCTTTATCTGCTCTTTGATGCTAAATGATGGCCTTGCTGGGTAGAGCAATTTTGGGTGTAGGTCCCAGCTTTTCATGACTTTAGATATTTCTTGCCAATCCCTTCTAGCCTGCAAAGTTTCTTTTGAGAAATCAGCTGACAGCCTTATGGGAACTTGCCCCCGTAGATAACTAACTGCTCTTCTCTTGCTGCTTTTAAGTTCTCTCCTTATCTTTAACCTGTGGCATTTGTATTATGATGTGTCTTGGAGTGAGCCTCTTTATATCCACCTTGTTTGGTACTCTCCGTGCTTCCTGGACTTGCATGTCTATTTCCTTCACCAAATTAAGGAAGTTTTCTTTCACTATTTTTTCAAATAGATTTCCAATTTCTAGCTCTTCCTCTTCACCTCTGGCATCCCTATGATGCAAATGTTGGAATGAATGGTGTTGTCCCACAGGCTGCTTATACTATCTTCATTTTTTAAATTTTTTTCTTCTTGTTATTCTGATTGGTTGTTTTTTGCTTCCAGATGTTACACACCATTGATTTGATTCTTGACGTCATCTACTCTGCTGTTGATTCCCTATAAATCATTCTTTATTTTAATTAGTGTGCCTTTCATTTCTGACTGGATTTTATTTATTTATTTATTTATTTATTTATTTATTTATTTATTTATTTATTTATTTATTTATTTGCTGTTAAGGTCCTCACTGAGTTCATTGAGCATCCTTTTAACCAGTGTTTTGAACTCTGCATCTATGGGTTGCTTGTCTCCATTTTGTTTAGTTCTTTTTCTGGAGTTTTGATCTGTTCTTTCATTTGGGCCATGTTTCTTTGTCTCTTCATTTTGGCAGCCTCCCTGTGTTTGTTTTTATATATTAGACAGAGTCCCTATGGCTCCTTGTCTTGGTAGTGTGGCCTAATGTAGTAGGTGTCCTGTAGGGTCCAATGGCACAGGCTCCCCTATAACCCAGGCTGGGTACTCGAGGTGCATGCTTTGTGTGGGCTGAGTATACCCTCCTCTTGTAGTTGATCCTTGATTACTGTTGACAAGTCAATGGGAGGGATTTGAGGTTTCCCAGGTGGTGCAGGCCAAAGTCAGCCCCAACCTGTGTTCTGACCATGGCCACTCTGCATGAGCTAGAAAACAATCTGTGGTGGCTGCTACTTGTGCTGGGCTTAGAGATTCCCAGGTGAAGCTAAGCTGTGAATCTAAGCTGACTGCTGCTAGTGCAGGACCTGGGGCCACTTAGAAGAGGTTCAGGGGGCAGGAAGCTCACTGAGGCCAGCTGTTTCTTGAGATGATTTAGGAAGTTGAGAAACATGAGCCAAGACCAGCCATTTACAGACCCATCTATTATTTCCAAGTGAACTGACCTCAGAACAATAGTCATAATTTTCCCAATTATCAGAAAATTATATTCCTAAATGTGAATATTTTTTCTTTCAAAAGTGAGCATTTTTAAAGCATAAAGGGTTTAGATTTTTATATTTTAGTACCACATTCTTTTACAATTTCAAAGATAACTAAAGAGGCGACATGAGACCCCAGTGGCCCATAAGATAGCACTATCTTTGAACCAGAAAATCTGTTTCCTTCAAGCTTTTCAATGAATCTGATACCTCATAAACTGGGATCATGTCATGTCCTTGATCAGGCTCTGACCTTCTGGTCATAATAAAGAAAAAACTGCCGTGTATTCTTCTGTGAGCAAGTCACCATGAAGAGGTAGCTTCCTTTCCTGTGGCTCCATGTCTCTACCAGAGATACCTTCCTTTAAACATTTAGTTTTAGAAAGAGTATTTTCATCTAAGATCATTGGTTTGCATTGTTTCCAGACTGAATATTCTTAGATCGTAACTCTCAAGATCTCATTGTGCATAATGCCCAATGATAATTTTGTTTGAGTAAATGTCACCTACTACATTTAAAATGGGCGTTCTGCCCACTTTTTTAGAACCTAAGGAAGGCTTAGTACACTGCATTGCTTTGAAACCCTATGGTTCTAGTTCCATCTGTTAGCCTTGATTTCCAACTGATATTGTTTTCCTGTAAATAAATGATTATTGTGTGATAATTGAAAATGTATTAAAAGCACTAAATGATAAATTTTTTTAAAAATAACAAGTCAAACAAAAATATGGGAGAAAGGAAAAATAACTAGTCAATTTAAGTATGTGTTGCAGGTAAAACTGTATTTTTTTTGTTTGTTTTACTTTTTCTTTGTTCTTTATTGAAGTCCTTATTTGAGAAAAACTCTCCCCTGCATTGCTTGATCCTGAGCTCTTTAGCTCCAGGCACGCTTGCAGTAGAGTACTTTTTTGTTTGGAGGCTGGCAAGGGTTTTCTACAGCTAGTAGTCATATAGCTGTAACAATATAGTTCAGTAGGAAACTATGCGAATGATTAACATAAAATTAAATATCTATCATATATCTGAAACAGAGACTTTAGGAAAGATATTAATTTCTAACCAGGAAAATTTCCTAGTTGGTGGCTATCCCTAGCTCCCGTTCCTCTTTACAGTGAATATTTGGCCTTTCTGACTTGGTTTGCTTTCCACCTCTGGTGGACCAGAAGCAAAGTTAAGATGTGCCCCACTCAATAATTGAGTCTTCAGGAAGCATTCTCAACTAAGAACTGTAAATTCTAGATTAATGCCTAAATTATTTAGATTATTTTTTTCATTTATATAATTTATCTATCAAAACAATGGAAGTAGAGTAAAACTGTTATTCAGAATTTAGAGGATCACTTTAGACAGTGATTCAAGTGGTTGTACCTTGGTTCTTTAGCTTAAACCTTGGTGTGAGATGGCTTAGAGTCATAGCAAGCAGCAGTACAAACGAAGGTGTTATTCCTACCACTGAGGTATTGAGACACCCAAGGCCTTACTGCCTCCAAATATTCTTTTATCAATTGGGATCACCCTCTGTCTCTATCATTGTATAAAATATGTTGAGCAGAATTATACATTTTCTTGGTGACATAAGAGCTTCAATACACATCAACCATAATAACATTCCATTATTTTGTGATGATCAGAGCTCCTTCAGTGTATATTAAAGGTCCTTACACCTTGACTCCAAACATCTTAATCTATTTTTTTTATTGCTTTTCTTATGGAGGGTCAAGTTGTCAGCTCCCATGCTGCTGTCACTGACCTTCCATAGAAGCTCATTGTCACCTTCCTTACTGCTTCTGTTCTGTGAAGCTGGTGTTCGGATAATCAAGAAAATTTGCATGGTCAGTAAAATGAGAGTAAACATATATTGAAGGAGAGCTTAAAAACATTTCCTGAGTAACCTACATAAGTTTTAGGCCTTAAATTTTTGTCATGTTGCATTTTTTCCCCTATAGCATTCTGGAGAGATTCCAGCATAAGGTAGTGGTTAAGATAGTCCCTGAAGTCAACAGAGCTCTATTTGAACACCATTGTGTCACCTACTAGTTTTACTTTGTTCAAATTCCTTAATTCCTGTAAGCATCAGTTTCTTCGTCTATAAAATGGGAAGAACAACACTACTGTTGTCATAGGACTGTTGTGATTTTTTCAATGAAGTAAGGTACACAGAATGCTTAGCATTATGCTTATCATAAAATCAAGTGATATTATTGGTTTTTTTAATCCTCTCTTGAGGACATTTTTTCATTGCTATTCAGAGAGAAAGAAAGGGAGAGAACGAAACATCAATTGATTGCCTTCTCATTTATGCCCTAAACACAGGGATGGAACCAACCAACTGAGCCACACGGGCCAGGCCTAGAGGTCCCTGTTTCAATAGTATTAGTTTATAACATGATGAGATCTCTTTGCACTGCTTCTAACCCAAGCAAGTGGCACATGAAGACAGGCAAAGAGCAGAGCCCTAAACCATGGATCAGAATTTTAAGACGATATGCATAAATATCAAGAAAGATTCAACATTCAATTTGATTTTTACATTAAAATGTCCATCATACACGCCTGTTTGGGACATGTGGTCATTTATCAACTTTTGTACATTGGATCATGAAAAATAATGAGAACATTAATGACTATTAGTATGAGATAACATTGTGCAGTTTATCTATGTCTACATGGAAATGGACAAAGTTTTTTTAAATTTTATCTATTTTTGTGTAAGGCAGCGTGCTTATAAGCAGAAGGAGTCCTGGAGAAACAAACTTTCATAAGACCTTTACTGAAAATCTCATTAAACATCTCAGGTATTACTAGAGTGACCCCTTTGTGTACACATTCTCGTGAGATAGTTCTGAAACTCTTGTTGGTAACTGTTAAGCCAAGTGGAAGTACACTGCGGAATGTGGACATCAGTTTCAAACACTTACTAATTTGTTAGATCTGGGGACAACAGCACAGGAGACACGTGCAGTGGCTTCTAATGATAGATAAGGAAATATATAATTAGAGTTCCAGAAACACTTGATTTCTGCCAACAGCAACTTTCCAAACATTTTCACTATCATCACCTGCATTTATTAGTATTTCCACTGTTGCCTCAATGGTAAGGAAACACCACCTAAAACTAATATAATGACCAGGCTGCAATTGAGCTCTTAAACCTTTACACCCAAATCTCATTAAAGCTTACTTCGTTCTATAGATGCGTGTATATGTGATAGTTTGTATCAGGGTCAAAAAGTCTTTGTATCTGTGGAATCAGAATATTTTTTTCTCTAGAGTTTTGTCTTACATTTGCATTGTGACCTTTAGTTCACAAAGGATTTTATATTCATTATTTTATTTGTCCTCATTAATTCTAACATCCAAATAATGAGGTTAGTAAGGCAGATATTCTTCCCACTTTACTAACTCCAAAAGATTGTACCAAGGTTGAATGAGAGTGAAGATAAACAATAAAACATATTACTAGAGATAAAAAATACTTCATAGTGATAAAAAGTTCAATTTGGCAGAAATATATTACAGTTTTAAAATCACATAAACTTAAAACCTAGCCTCAATATACAAAGCAAAAAATTGACAACTTACAAGAAGTATTGAAGAAAACACCATCATAACAGGAGAGTATACCATACTCTTGGTAATTAATAAACTTAGGAGACAAAAACTTAGTAAGGATATAGAACACTTTAAACTAGAATTATCTGAATTAGATATATAGTACACATAGGAATTCATGAAAATTAATGTGCTATTCTATAAAGTAGCCTCAGTAAGTTTCACAAGACCACATAAATGTAATGGAGGCCATTTTCTTTGACCACAATGAAATTGAATTAGAGTTAAAGCAATAATGAGAACGCTTGGAAATTACAAAACACTTCTAAATGGGTCAAAGAAGAAATCATAATAGAAATTAGAAAATACATAGAACTGAAGAGTTTTGTGAATTCTATATGCCACAACTAATGGTGTATAACTAAAGTAGATTGAGAGGGAATTTTGTAGCTTTACGGTCTTATAAAGAAAACAGCATGGAAAATTACTGTGTTAAGAAGGACTCAACTGAAGAAGTTAAAAAAGAATAGCAGACTAAATTTAAAGAAAGTGTAAGGAAAGACACAAAGATAACAGAAATTAATGAAATAGGGCCCTAGCCAGGTAGCTCAGTAGGTTAGAACGTCATCCTGAGACTCCAAGTTTGTGGGTTTGATCTTTGGTCAGGGCACATACAAGAAGCAACCAACGAATGCATCAATAAGTGGAATAACAAATTGATGTTTCTCTCTGTGTCTCTTCCCCTTCTCTCTCTTTCAAATCAGCCAATAAAGATAATTTTAAGAAGAAATTAATAAAATAGAAAAAATAAGAGGATCATCAACATGGACAACAGCAAAGTGATTGCTGCGGGGAGAGAGGTATAAGAGGACTAAGTGGTAATGGAAAAAAATTATAATAAAGATTATATTTAAAAAGGCAAAACTTAGTTGTTTGAAAACTTTAATAAATATCAGGCAAGATTAACCAGGAAAAAAAGAATGAACACTATATAATGCTATGTATGAAAAGGGCATAAAATGACAAGTGTAGCAGCAATTTAAAAGATAAGAGAATAGTATGAGTAACTTTTTGACAGTGTAATGGACAATTGCCTAAAAACAAAACAACAAAAAACAAACAAAAACCCTGTTTACCAAAACTGACAGAAAACTAGAAAATTCAAATAGTCCTAAATCCATTAAACAAATTTAAAAATTAAAAGAATCTTTCTACAAGGAAAACACCAAGCTTTACTTGTTAGACAGCTTTTTGCTGTGTCAACTTGGTAAACTCTCCCCCAGAT
This sequence comes from Tonatia bakeri, assembly GCA_004024845.1. Taxonomy (NCBI): domain Eukaryota; kingdom Metazoa; phylum Chordata; class Mammalia; order Chiroptera; family Phyllostomidae; genus Tonatia; species Tonatia bakeri. The sequence goes on from PVIA01001030.1 coordinate 213,422, forward strand.
TTTATCCCTGTATATATTTGTGACATAGTTGATCATCATGGTTAGGTACCGTGAAAGACAGATGCACAGGTGCCAGTAGGTCCTTACTCTTTCCCACAGTGATTGCTATCGGGTTGCAGATTATTCCTCTCCCTTACTTGGTGTTCATCTCTTTTTCCTGTTGTTGGTTCTGGTGCACCCGAAGACCCGAATGCACAAGTCTTCCATTGACCTTACAACAGCTCTGCTTGGTGCTCAGTCCTGAGGAGGTGGGAGTGACTGACTTTGCAGGTTTCTCTGTAAGTTTCAACTTCCCACTGCATTAGGAGTGCTGATCTGCTACTTTTCTCGCATCCTCCAAAGTCCTTGTCCAGACCTTACTCTCGCAGCTTCTCCTGCAATTATGTGAGACCTAATTTCTATAATAAATTCTTTATTCCATAATACCCACTGGTTTCTTCCTTGATTAAACCCTGACTGACTGACATAACAGGTAAATTCAGCCAAATATTAAAGATACTGCTAATTCATATTACACAAATCCTTCCATAGCATTTTTAAAAAGGTAACAGGAAGATATACACATGACAAATAAGCATATGAAATGATGCTCCATATCATCTTTAACTTGTATTTGAAAATAACAATGAGATACTACCACACACCTATTAAAACGTACAAAATTCAGAACATTAACAACGCCAAATGCTGGTGAGGATGTGAAGCAACAGGAACTCTCATTCATTTTGGTTGGGAATACAAAATAATATAGCCACTTGGAAAGACTTTGGTGGTTTTACATACTCTTACAATTAAACATACTCTTACCATATAGCCCAGCAATTAACTTCTTGGTATTTACCCAAAGGAGTTGAAAACTTATGTCCACACAAAAATCTGCACATAGACGGTTATAGTAGTTCTGCTCATCATTTCCAAAAGTTGGAAGCAAACAAGATGTACTTTAGTTGAAGAAGAGATAAGTGGTCATACAGACAATGGAATATTATTTAGAGCTAAAAAGAAATAAGCTGTCAAGCTATGAAAAGACACGTAGAAACCTTAAATGTACATTCCTTAAATGTACAGAAAGAAGCCAACCTGAAAAGGCTGCATATTGTATGATCTTGGAGAACACGAAACTATAGAGACAATAAAAAGATCAGTAGTTCTCAGGCGCTAAGGGGGAGAGATAAGTAGGTGGAGGACAGGGGAACTTTATCACAATGAAAATACTGTATGATACTATAATGATGGGTACATGTCATAGATTTGTCCAGACTCAGAGAATATGCAACACCAAGAGTGAACTTTAAGATGAACAATGGACTTTGAGTGATTATGATGTATCAATATAAGTTCATCAATTGTAACAAATATATCACTATGGTGGATAATGTCCGTAATGATGCTGGCTATGCATGTGTGAAGCCAAGAGCTATACAGGAAATTTCTCTACATTTTTCTCAAATTTGCTATGAACCTAAAACTGCTATAAAAAATAAAGTCTTTGTTTTTAAAGGAAAATACTCCCTATCTCATTTTATGGGGTTACTATAACCATTATTTTTAGAGTAGACAAATATAGTGCAAGAAAGGAAAATTACAGACCTAACTCAATTATGAATAATGATGCCAAAATCTGAACAAAATGAATTCAGTAATATATTTTAAAAATACCCAATCATGACAGTGGCAATTATATAATATATATGAAATTGACTAAATAATTACAACAAGGGGAGGGGATAGGGATAAAAATATTAATTAATTTATTTATTTATCTATTCTTAATTTTAGAGAGAGGAGGGGAGGGAGAAAGAGAGGGAGAGAATCATCGATGTGTGGTTGCCTCTCATGTGCCCCTTGTTAGGGACCTGGCTGGCAACCTAGGCATGTGCCCTGAGTGGGAATCAAACCAGCGACCCTTTGGTTCACAGGCCAGTGCTCAATTCCCTGAGCCACACCAGCCAGGGCCAGGGATAAAAAAATATTGAAAATCAATAACTATAACACAACAAAGTTACAAATTGAAAGAGAAAAAATTTTAATAGATGCAGAAAATACTTTCAATGAAATTCAACATCTATTCATGACAGAATCTTAGCAAACTCAGAAGAAATGAAAAATTTCTTAAGTTGATGAAAAAAAATCTACCAAAAAGCCTATAACAAACATTGTATTCAAAGATAAAATGCTGAAGGCTGGGGTCAAGACAAGGATGCCCTGTCATCACTTCCACTCAACATTGCATTAGATGTTGTAGACAATAATCTGTCAGCATGATAATATTCCCAAAACAATAAGATAAAAATTATTAAAATATGTAAAGATGGGAAACAAGGAAATTAAACTCATTATTTCTAGATGACAGAGTTGTTTATAGAAAACCCAAAAGAACCTACAATTAAATTACAAGAAGTAACAGAAAATCATTATATCTTAGTACACTAAGTAGAAAATGTAGTTAAAATATGTATCAATTACAATAGTGGTATAGATAACAAAGTAACTGTGAGCAAATTGAACAAGGCCCAGGCCCATTATGGAAAAAGTAAAAAACTTAAAAGAAGAAAAATTAAGGAACAGAGCCAGCCAAGATGGAGGCATAGGTAGACATGCTTTGCTTCCTTCCACAACTAAAAGGATGACAATAAATTTAAAAACAAAAAACAAGAACTGCCAGAAAATTGAACTGCGTAAAAGTCCGACAACCATGGAGTTAAAGAAGAAACATTCATCCAGACTGGTAGGAGGGGCGGAGATGAGCAGCTGAGGCAGAGTTCACTCCTGGCAAGGCAACAGAACGGGCAGGTGAATTGGTGGCTGGCAGACTGGGCAGTTCCACATTTGTGTGTGGATAAACTTGGAGGAACAACTGGGGAGTGAGACAGATCTGGGTTCCAGCATGGGGAAACTGAAGCCTTAAAATCTCTGGCTACAAAAATTTGTGGGGGGTTGTGGTAGCAGGAGAAACTCCCAGCCTCACAGGAGAGTTCACAGAAGAGACCCACAGGGTTATAGGATGTACACAAAACCACCCACCCAGGAATCAGCACCAGAAGGGCCCAATTTGCTTGTGGGTAGCAGGGGAAGTGACTGAAAGTGGGGCAAGAATCAAGCAAGCAGTATTATTCCTTTTAGGACCTCTCCCCCACATACAGCACCACAATGCAGCCATGTGGGTTGCCCTGCCCTGGTGAACACCTAAGGCTCCACCCCTGACCACATAACAGGTGCACTGAGACAAAGAAATATGACCCTAATGAAAGAACAGATCAAAACTCCAGAAAAAGAACTAAGAAATGAGAAGATAGACAACCTACCTGATGCAGAGTTCAAAACGTCAGTAATCAGGATGCTCACAGAAATGGTTGAGTACTGACACAAAATAGAGGAAGAAGTGAAAGCTGTGCAAAGTGAAATAAAGAAAAATATACAGGGAACCAACAGTGAAGGTACAAAACTGGAACTCACATCAACAATTTGGAACAGAAGGAGAAAGAAACATCCAACTGGAACAAAATGAAGAAATAAGAATTCAAAAAAAAAAAATGAAGAGAGGCTTAGGAACCTCCAGGACACCTTTAAACATTCCAACATCTGAATCATACCAGTGCCAGAAGGAGAAGAGAAAGAGCAAGAAATTGAAAACTTATTTGAACAAATAATGAAGGAAAACTTCTCCAATCTGGCAAAGGAAATAAACTTCCAGGAAGTCCAGGAAGCTCAGAGAGTCCCAAAGAAGTTGGACCCAAGGAAGCTCACACCAAAATGTGTCATAATGACATTATCCAAGATTAAAGATAAGGAGAGATCTTAAAAGCAGCAAAAGAAAAGGAGACAGTTACCTACAAAGGAGTGCCCATAAGACTATCAGCTGATTTCTCAAAAGAAAGCTTGCAGGCAAGAAGGAGCTGGAAAGAAGTATTCCAAGTCATGAAAGGCAAGGATCTACAGCCAAGATTATTCTATGCAGCAAAGCTATAATTTAGAATGGAAGGGCAGATAAAGTGCTTCCCAGCTAAGATCAAGTTAAAGGAATTCATCATCACCAAGCTCTTATTATATGAAATGTTAAAGGGACTTACCTAAGAAAAAGATAAAAAACTACGAACAGTAAAATGACAACAAAATCGTAACTATCCACAACTGAACCTATAAAACAAAAACAAAAACTAAGCAGACAACTAGAACAGGAGCAGAATCAAAGAAATGGAAATCACATGGAAGGTTACCAGTGGGGAGGAGGAGGGGGAAAATGGGGGGAAGTTACAGGGAAGAAGAATCATAAATGGTAGGCATAAAGTAGACAGGGGGAGGTTAAGAATAGTATAGGAAATGGAGAAGCCAAAGAACTTATATGTATGAGCCATAGACATGAACTAAGGTGGCGGGGTGCTGTTGGTGGGAGGGGGGTGCAGGGCAGAGGAGGATAAAGGGGAGAAAACATTGGGACAACTGTAATAGCATAATCAATAAAATATACTTAAAATTGGTTATCTTTACAGAAAATAGTGAGACAGATCCTTACCTTACACTGCACATAAAATTCAACCCAAGACCGAATATAAACTTAAATGTAGAAGGCAAAACTCTGCATCTTTTGGAATCATTTATAGAAGCACATTTTAATAACCTTGGGTTAAAGAAGAATTTCTTAACAACCTCAGAAGAAAAATATCAACAAATTATTATTAAAATTAAGAGTTTCTGTTCCTCAAAATACACTACAGAAGAATAAAATACAAGATAAAATTTTGAGAACAATTTGCAGCAGATTTAATGGACAAAGGATTATTTAAACCCAGAATGTTTAGATATGTCTTAAGGCAGTAAGAAAGAGAAGAACAATGCAATAAAAAGGTAGGCAGAAGAGGGAAGAAAAATGTGACCCCAAAACCACATGAAAAGATGATTAATCACATTACTGGTTGGAGAAATCAAACCACAGTGAGGTAGGTACCCTTTCACACTTACTGATGGGCAAACATTTTATCAGACAAGCCCAAGTTTAGGCAGGAATGTGAGGCAATGAGCACGGTCATCCACGGCTGGCTACCTGGTATAATCATCTTGGCATTACCAAGTAAAGCTGGATGTGTTCATATTCTACAACCTAGCAATTCTAGTCTGAGGTATATATTCCAGAGAACCTCTTACTCCTGTGGATCTCAGGGCACAGAGAAGAGAGTACATAATAGCAAAAACCTGGAGGCCACATAAATAACCATCAACAGTCACATGAGTAAGAAATTATTGTCGAGTTTTAGTACAGAATACTGTATAGCAGTTAAAATAAGTAAATTACAGCTACACACATAATAAATTAATCTAAAAACAGTTTAACCTGAATTAATCTATAAAGAAAGAAAGATGAAACTTTACATACTAAATAATTTTGTTATATGAAGTTTGTAAGCAGGTGAGAATAAACAATGTGTCATTTGTGAATGTAGACCTAAGTGATAAGAGGATAGAGGGAGCTGCTGACGAATATTCTGAAAGGCGGTTGTCTTGGACACTAGGAGAGAGGACGTCTTCAGTGATGGGTATTTGGGACTTCTGAGACCTTAGTAATGTTCTCTCTCTAAGTCTGTGCTGGGCACACAGGTATTGTTATCATTTCTCTGTAAACTGCACATAGGTCAAAAAAGGGGGGGAGTATACTTCACGCTTAAAAAACCCCCAAAAGAACACAAAAGAAATTGTTTTCAAATTCTACTGAGTACCTCATGGATTCCAAAGCAGAATTTTTCGCATTCCTTGCATGGGTCTGGGCTGGGGCTGCTGAGCTCTGGGTCCCTGGAGCCACAGAGCATGCACTCGGGATTAACGTGTTTCTGAGCTGGGAATTTTCCTCCACAGCTGGAAGCGCCTGAAGACAGGCGAAGGAAATGCAGTTTACTACACACTTTGAACGTTTTGTGCAAAAAGAACAATGAGATAATGGAGGATATAAGAAAAAAGGCTGTGTACAACCTAGGAGGCGATATATAGAAACATTTTAAATTGGCCTTTGGAATCTCATAAGAAATGATCTGATTTGGGGACGGTAAAAAATGATGTTTGCTATTATAGTGAGAAGGGGCATTCCAATCCTAGTGCCCGGATTTGCTTCAAACCTCTCTTCCATTAGCAAATCCAACCTTTAGCGATCCATCGTTTAGGTTTTCCCCTTCACTTTCCGTTTTAACGCTGCTTCTCAAATCCTTGTGCAACGTTCTGTGTTTGCTAAATTATTCAGCAGACATACAGCAACGCATGTGTTTATTGCGTGGAAGCTATAATGAAACTGTATGTGCTTTCTGCATTCATGAACCAATGGATGGGGATAACTTTTTAAGCAATCAAAAGAAGAGTAAATCAAGATCATAAATGAAAGAAAGAAGCTTCAAGGTGCTCTGTATCTAACAGCTTTTTAACCATCAGCCACATTAGAATGTTGGTCCTTCCTCGTCACAAATTCATGGCTCTTCTTAAACTTTGTCACCGGCTCCAAAGAGCTTTTTAGCCCTTCACAATTGTCAGTCTTCTTGTTCTGAAACTGTAGTAAATCTCAGCAGAGTTCCCAGAGAATAGAAAGGGAGAAATCTGGACTTCAATGATCACTTAGGTCCCTGAAGCACTCTGTGCTCGTGATCAGAAGACAGACACAAGCCTTTATAACCCTGCCCCTGCCATCAGACCATCTGAGAGACACACAGGCTAAAGGGCGTCCAGATCCAGCTTAAAGTAGAATTTTCTCTTCCACGTCTCTGAACAGAGTCCTTTGTCTTCAGCTTTTGACCTAACACCTGTAGTCACAGGGAGTTTGGTACTTCACAAGACAGCTTTTACACGAAACTTCCCAAATTTTGTTAGTTTTGATAGAAACTGCATCACCCAGGAAGCTCATATAAAAGCAATCAGGTGTCAGGAGCAGACTCCCACTGAAGATGCCTACCCTAAAGACACGTTAAATCTAATGTGGCCACAGGTCACAGGGCATCTGTCCAAGATGTGGCAGGAAACCTCTCTGGGTCCTAGGAATGGGCAGGAACATAAAGAGTGGGGATCACTCCCTCAGCCCCTGGCCCCGGGGCCTCTTGGCTTTGCTTCAGTCTGGGGGACTGCTTTCCTCTGCTATTGACAGCATGGCCTTTTTGAGCCTCCGTGTGTCCTGGTGATTGGCCTGTCTGCATTCCAGTGGACAGTGAAACCAACCTGGCCCAAATTTTGCACATTTCCTATCAAGATCTCCCTTTCCCATCATCTAGCTCAGTGTCTTAGAAACTTTAATGTCCACAGAATCACCTAGAGAGTTTGTCAAAATGCAAATAATGGTTTGGCAGGCCTAGGGTGGGGAATGTACATTTTTAATAAATTCCTAGCTGACACAGATGCCGCTGATCCACAGATCACACTCTGTGGCAAATGAATCATTACCCAGTCTCCCACTTCCCCATGCCAAGTTCCTAGGACAAGGGATGTGATCATCTTGGTCCAGTTTGTTGATTTGGTCACCCTGGGTCACATTGCTCCAATTAGCCATTGGCAGGAGAATGATGGACAGAATGCAAATGTGGCCACCTCAGTAGGCCCTTTCAGTAGGAGCTGTGGGTGGACTGGGTAGTTCAAAGCCCTATAATACATTTACAGCTGTGGTCAGCTAAGAACCCCAGATCATTTCTATGTAAATGGCTCACTAAAGCAGATTTTGCATACCTTGCACTTAGCAATTTTTCTGATGGGAAAGACTGTCATTTTTCCCACCTAATTGGCATGGTTCTCATTTCCTTTAAACCCTGTCTACACAGTTAAGTTAAATTTGCTTCTGATGTTTGTTTGAAGCTTATGTCTGTCAAATTAAAATATTCCAGAGAAGAAAAAGTTATAAATTTTCTCTTTAAAATAGGTTCTCACATTTTAAATTCTATTCTGTCACATCAGTGAGATTTTGGAAGAAAGCAAAAACTTGCTTTTAGTCAGTATCATAAGTAGGTGATGGAATTTTTAATCTTTGTGACTGCCCTGCCCTCAGTATAAATTTGCAGTTATAATTGTCAAATATCCATTTTCAATAACTTCTTCTGGTGGGCCTGTGTGGCCCTTTGCCAGGTCTGTGACTGATTTCCAAACTGTGTGAATGAAGTTAAGAGGGAAACATTGCAGTTCCAAACTAAAATTTGTATCTTAATCCCCCCTCCCCACCATGTGGGTCCCACCTTATCCACAGTTTCACTTTTTGTGGCTTTGGTTCCCCATGGTCAGCCATGTTCCAAAAATATTAAATGGAAAATTCCGGAAAAAAACAATGTGTAGATTTTAAATCGCACACCATTTTGAGTAGCATGATGAAACCTTTCGCCGCCCCTATCTGTCCCACCTTGGATGTGAAGCACCCCTTTTCCAGCACCTCTGGGCTGTGCAGACACTCCCCACTGCGGGCTGTAGTCACTAGCGATTTCAGCTACCAGGTCAACGGTCCTGGTATCACAGTGCTCGACGGCCCCCAAGCGCAAGGGTGGTGGTGCCAGCAATTCGGATATGCCAAAGTGAAGCCATAAGGTACTACTTTTAAGTGAAAAGGTGAGTGCAGTATGATAACATATTTTGAGAGAGAGAGAGAGAGAGACCACATTCACATATCTTTATTATAGTGTATTCTTATAATTGTTTTATTTTATTAGTAGTTATTGCTGTTAATCTTTCACCGAGCCTAATTCATTAATTAAGCTTTATCATAGATGTATGTGTAGGAAAACAGCACATGCAGGGTCCAGTACTGTCTGAGGTTTCAGGCATCACTGGGGGCCTTGGAATGTCTCCCTCATGGGTAAGGGTGAACTATTGTACAATAAGGACACTGGGGATGGTGTCAGCATTTCTTACTTCTTAATCTAGATGCTTCCTCCTTGATAGTGACAACATAGTGCTTTCCCAATCCAATTGGCCCCAAAGCTTTTTTAGCTTCAAGTCTGTAGGCAATTTCTAGAGACTGAAGTCCTGGAAGGGATGTGCAGTGGAGAGAGGATGACAGGAATGGATGAGAGGATCATGAGAAAGTCCTCTCCTGTGATACTGGGGAGGTTAAAGAAACCGTTCCAGCTCGGGGAGCTTACGAAGAAATCCTATAGCAGTTCATTTCAGCCCTGGGTTGTCAGAGCTGGTCCAACTGTTCATTCACTTTTTAAAGACTACTCCGAGAAAAATCATATGATCCATTTGGGGTTTGCAGAGGTCTTCCACAATTCAGAGAACTGACACATTAATTTAATCAGAAACTTGACTTATTTCCATCTCTTTGTTTTGTCAATTTAGAGGCATAGCCACAATGGATAGATTTATTTCGGACACAAGAAAATCAAAGTACTCTCAGAGATTTGTTGGGCCAGGGAGACATTCACCTGGGATCACTTTAGAGATCGATTTTCAAAACCCCATGAAAAATAGATGGAAGCATCACTGTGTGAGTCTGGTTAGCATCTGTACCACTGCATTATGCATGATCCGGCCCTGTGCGCGGCGCGTCCATCCGTCACACCGTTTCAACAGGAGTTTTCCATTTTTACCAAATGGTAGATATCAAGACCAAACCCGTGGTCTCCTCACCCTGGCTTTCTTGGCAGGAGCCTCTCTTGTTCTTTTTTTTTTTTAGCTGTCTATAACTTATGCTTAGTACAGACATGGAGGTTTGGTCTCTTCCCTTAGGGGACAGTTCAAGGTGTCTAAACATTTTCCTAGTCTTCATATTTGCTCGATAATTTTTTTTGCATCACTGTCATTTTTAAGATTAAAATAAACATTATCATTAGTCTGTCTAAAAGTAGGTCTCGTCTAGGTAGTTAATAAATATGACTTTCAGGTAGATATTATAAGAAAAAAATATAGGTTTGAGTCTTATCCTCTTTTAGCTTACACGCATATACACAGATAAAGCAACCAGCATTGTGAAGTTTTTTCTAATAGCAATTAATTTATTCATTTTAATGCTGGAGTATATCAAATGAGAGATTGCATTTAGTTTACAATTCCAGTGCATCATGAGTCATGATGATTGCCTAATTAGAATGACTTTTGCATTTCATAGGCATTGTGTTTTTGGATACCACAGCACGGAGAAAGCCCATGTGACATTTTTCCTTTCTTCTACACACTTAATTTATGCTAATAGCTGTCGAAACTTTCAGACTGCTGAATATTTGTCTTTAGAATTTTCTCCCTTTGATCAAGATAGTAATTGCCACTGCTAAAAAAATAATTCATTTTGTTTATTCTGACTACGCTCCAAATCTTTCGTACAGATTTGTTTTATATAACTTGTTCTGCTGTTCTAGCATTCTCAATTTCTTTCTGTTAAGGACCATTGTTGAAACCTTGTGAAAATCCTTAATTTGTCAGAAAAAATATATGAGTCCAAATCACCACTGAGAGGGTTGTCCCTGGACCCACATATCGGATGACTGCATGCAGCAACCGAGCCTTTCGGCTGAGTTTCAGCAGTGGCTCAGGCAACGAGGGAAGTGGTGGCACTTATGAAACGTAGCAGGTTTCATGATTGTCAGATTTAAATTTTTCCCATCACGTCCTTAACTTAGAGACATAGTTGTGTGGGACCAAGACTTCCAGAAGTCAAATACCCTCTTTTCCTAAAGAATGACTTTCCTGAAGGAGAATAGGGCTCATTTACAAATGTTAGTCAGTTGTTCCTTTGTTTCAGGAAAGTTTGGAATTGAGACAAATTGGAAGAAATGTGTAATTTTTGACGTGAACAGTGGAAAGATAGATGTGAACTCAAACCATAAATCTTTCACTCTGCTTTATAGGCTTAAACAGGCTTAAACAGAGCTGGAATAATATTCCTGTGCGACTGTGGATGGCAAGCAAAGCGGGCGTGTGCCGCAGCAGCGCTTGCAGGCTGTGAACCGGCACGAGTGGAGAGGGGTGAAGTGCTTTCAAGTGGTACCTACGTCAACAGTTTATTTTAATGGTTAGGTGTTTACTTTGCATCCAGCAAGTTACTATGGAAAATTTCAAAATACAGCCAAGTGGAAAGATTTCTACACTGAACACTCAAAAACCTCCACCTAGGTTCTCTGATTAACATTTTACTACACTTGTTTTACCACTTATCTGACTGATCTGTCCCTTGATTCAGGCACTAATTCATTTATTGTTAATGCATTTCATGTATCTTATTGTTAGTGCATTGCAGACATCAGTGCATTTCCTCTGAAACTCTTCCGTATGCAGGTCACTAATGAGAGTTCAATACTTGTTTATAGTTTATTTTTCTGCATGAGTAAAATTTACTAAGTTTGACAGAATGCTTACCTAACCTGTGTAATTCAAATGCCTACAAAAATTGAAAACATTACTACCATTCCAGAAATCGCCCTCCTGCCTGCCCCTTCCCAATCTATGTCCTTGGCCCCATCCCCCGGAACAGCTGTTCCGATATTTTTCAACATAGTTTAAGTTTCCCTGTGTTAGAACCTCAAACACCTGGAACCACATGGTCCGCGCTCTTTTGTGTGAGGCTTCTTTTACTCAGCCTATTTTTTCCTCCGCTCCAATTATCCGACACACCGATAGTTCATTCCTTTTCACCACTGAATAACATTCTATTATATGAACACATTGCAGTTTTCTCTGGTCTGTTCCCAGTTTGTGGCCATTATGAGTAAGGCTGCTATGAACATTCTTACAAAAGTAATTTTGTACAAAGAAATTTCTATTTCTCTTGGGTAGGATTGTTGGGTCACAGGATAGGTGTGTTTTGCAGTTTATAAGAAACGTAGAGAACTTTATCTGACGTGGTCGTACCATTTTATCTTCTCACCAACAATGCATAAGTCATTTGGCTGTCCTAGAATCAGTCTTTTTCATTTTTCCCTCTCTAGCAATGAGAGTGGCATTTCATTGTGATTTAATTTGATCTCCCAGGTGTTCATTTTTAATATATTTTAGAAAAAAGGTAATTAGAATACAAGTCCATGATTTCAGGTTTATCGGGTTTGTGTCAGGGCTAAAGGAAAAGAGCGAACTTAAGATCAAGTTAAATAAAAATACCAGGTAAGTAATAGTTGGGGTGGTAATTGATACAACAAAATTTGTAGTTTGTGAACGCTTTTGAGAAACACTTGTTATAGAGTTGGTCATTTTTCAGACTCTTTTTTTTATTTCCATGGCTTTTTAAAATCAACATGTAATAATCTTTAGGAAATTCCAAAGACCACCCCCCCCTACAGAGTCATTGAGCTCTGGGATCAGAATTCTACATAAAGCCTGGGGTGAAAACGATTTTAGGCATCACCCTTGCTGTTTTCAGTGAAAAGGGGCCACATGGTAAACCTGACAACCTCAGAGGAGGCCTGCTTGGTGGCCTTACAAACTCAGAGACCGAAAAGCAAACATAAAAATTTCTACCCAAAAGTGAGTCATGGAGGGCAGTGACTTCCTAGGCAGGGCAGTTTACCTTCAGGGTACAACCCCCCACAGCGGCCCAAGACGGTAGAACCCCTCATTGTTATCTTGTTCTCCTGCACACCATCTCGGTGTGCTGTAGGCATTTCCTGCGCTGGATCCACCCATGCAGAAGAAGTACGCGTCTCTTCATTTTACTTTTTATCTAATCAGAGGTTTCTCCACCTTGCTTTCTGCTACCTCCCTGATCTACCACAAATGGACTTCATGTAATCCCCTTTATGTCTCCTCTTTTGATTCTCACGAATAAAACAAGCTGCAAAACTGCAATTCTTCAGAGCATTTTCTCAATCCATTGAGATTTTCTTCCCAGCAATTGTGAGTTTGGCTCAAAGAATCTATTATAAGACTTTTTCTTAGACTAGATGTTCTTTCATTGACACTTTTGAGACTAGGCTTTAATAGTCTAATTATATAAAATGGAAACAAAAGAATACTGCATTACAAAGGCAAAATAGCAAGATGGTTGTTAGTACCCATTAGAGCCAGCTTGCTGGGTTTGCTCCATAGTTCCACCACTTGCTAGCTATGTGACCTCAGCAAAGCACCCAACTTCTCTGTGCTTCAGTTTCCTCATCTATACAATGTGGGTAACGATATCAACAACTTCCTATGGAGCTGTGAGGCACACATGAGCAAATACATGAGATGAGCACGTGGTAAATGCCACAGCAGGGGTGAGCTACCATCTCCTACCTATTTCAGGAGACCCAGTCAGCCTAGTGGGGAAGGTTCTATGGGCCCCCAAATCCCACTGCAGGACGAGGGAGGGGAATAAATAGCTCCAGAGCAGAAACACCTGTGCCTCCTGCAATAGGCAGACCTTGTCGTTAGCCTGGCACTCATTTTCTCTCCTCTAGTACAGCAACTTGGTCTTCCTTTGGGACACAGCCTTTCCCAATTCTCGGTGTGGGTGGGGCTGACCTCATTCTTGGCTATGTGACCCAGGCCTGGCCAATCCGAATTTCTCATCCCTCGTTTTACGTTAATTGATCCAGAGATGGACATTTGATCTCAATCAAAATAATGATACTCTTTTATGAGGTTTCTGCTAGTGTCATTGAGAAAGAGTAACTCCCTCTCTCTGTCAAGAGTTGTTAAGCTGATAAGACATAATAATGGTGCTGCTGGGAGTAATTTTGCCACTCCCTAGGAAGAGCCTGCCTGAGACTGACTGCCTCAGACAGAAATGCAGAACTGAAGACAAAGAGGGGGTGGGGGAGGGACGGGGTGGGGGGGAGGAAGAGAGAGAGAGAGAGGGGTGGGGGCAGACAGCAAGGACAGGGAGATAGGGAGGGAAATAGAGAGAGATTATTGACACCTTTTGAGCAGCTGGCTCCAACTGTGTTGGTCTGACCTCAGCAGTAATTATGGACTAACACAGTACCTGTTTTGCCTAAGGTAGTTTGAGCTTGATTTCTATCATTTACAAGGTATTTTTTTTTGAGTTACAGGGACTTTGCTGTGCTTATGTAAATGTCTTTCTCCCCTGAAACTTCTGTAGGTGGTTTATATCGATTACATGGAGACACGGGCAGAGCCAGGCTTGGGAAATGCCACAACAGATCAGGGGGCAGGTTTGGAGAGAAATGATGCCAGCCAGTTTATTGTGTAGCAGCCGTGGGAACCAGGAGGAGGCTCACTGGTTCTCAGGGTCATCTGATTTCGTGGTCTGTGCAAGCTGGAATGGATGGGATGGGAGGGGGCAAGTGGATGCTCTGCAGGTATCTCCCTGGCTGCAAATGGGATGGGGGAGAGAAGAGAACGGCTGCTTCCCTCTCCTTTTCTTCTCAGTCTGCCTCTCTCCACTGTTACTGCTGAGACTACCAGACCTCCGCCTCGATTCCTCAATCCTTTTTGGTAACGTCTCTGATAATAATCCTCCCTTATATTCCAGGACAAGACTCACAAGACACGATGTAATTATCTGATTTCCTTTGACACAGCCATCTGGCAAAAGTGTCTTTCAATCATCTGGTTGCATTGGAAATAAGCCTGAGATTACCACGTCTATATTTAGTGACTTCCTAATCACAGTATCAATAAATATGGCTTCTCATTGCAAAGCCAGGTAATTGCATTTATCCTTGTTAACATCTCATGCCTCAAAGAATAATTACAGATAATGAGAAAGTTTAGGTTCAAAGGATTGTGCATATTATTGAATAATGAATGGAAGGTACTTGAAAGGTGTCACAGGGTTAATTACTGAGGGCTAAAACTGCCTGCTCTGCCCGGATGAAGGAGGAGCGGCAGGAGCGTGTTCACGGTGTGCAGCCGTTGCGACTCCACACAGGCCTGGACTGCGGAACCGGAACTGCTCAGGAGTATGAACAGAAGTGGTGCTATGGAGTAAGCGGTTTCAAGGGGTGTGGGGAACAGAAGCCAGTAAAATTAACTGTGATGATCAGCAAGAATTTTCTGGCTATGGCCTATTCCCTTCTCATTTATTCATATCTTTTTGTGCTCATTCATTAAAAAAATATTGAGACTTGTTGCAGAGACTGTACAAAGGACTGGGTATAAAATGGGGCTGCCTTCATAGAGTGTGTAGTCCATCTGGGGAGACAGATGTTACAGTGGGATGGTGGTGATTACTACAGAGCAAAATTACAGCATGAGAAGTTGGAATTTAACCTTGCCTGCAAGGTCAGGCCAGCCTTCCCTGAGGACCTGAAACTTACGCCGAGACAAGGAGAAGGAAGTTAGATCATCAGGAAACAGGCCATTGAGAGACCACTTCTGACCACTTCTGACCACAGGAACAAGAGAACATGGAGGCCCTGAGAAGGGCATCAGCTGGCTCCTTGGAAGAACTGAAAAAAAATGCCTGAGGATGGCTGGGGGAAGGTGAGCAAGGCAGATGTGGCTGCAGCCGTGGGAGGGAGCTGGATCAGGTGAGACTTTCTTGGTCGTGTGTCGGAGGTTGGGCTTCATCCAAAGGCCGGCAGTGCCACAGCCCTGACAGGTTCAACAGGAACTTGTGCATATTCTTACGATTGGCGCTTATCTCATTTTAGACATACATGGGATTCTTTTCATTTTATTTTGTAGTTTTCATCACTATAAATACGAGGCAGAGGAACTTATAAGAGACAAAGGAATTAAACCGGAGGCAACAAGCAGAGGGAGCTTAAAGGAGGTGGGGTTTCCTTTGCTCCTTTATGCCATTTTGGAATTATTTTTCTGTTCCTCTTCTATTTGCATACTTTGTAAAACAGCAAACAAAAGCTCTCAAAACCTTTTATGAACTGGTTGTCTTTCCAAACTTCATTAAATTTTTAAGGTTAAATTTTTAACTTCATTAGATTTTTTAAATTATATTTTAAGACTATAACTGACTGAGATTTAAGAGTTTATTCTAGAATAATCATATATATATATATATATACATATGGAGTAGTAACTGGAATTTTAGAACAACATGTTAAGTAAGAACAAGCTCTGGATTTAGGTTAATCAAGTTCAAGTTTTCAGTTTGTCAATTATTAAATGTATAACATTGAATATGTTGTTTAATCTCTTTTTCTTATTTCTCTTATCTGTAAAGTGGAGACAATAATATAACTGCTTTATAGGGTTGTTGTGAGAATTATGAAATAATGCAAGATGCCCGATAAATAAAATAGCATATGATCAATCAATCATTAATTAATAATACTGAAAGTCTTAGTGGGAAATTATCTTTTTATACTAAAATAGACTGTGGCAATTCCATGCTTATTGTTATATATATTATTTTATACGTGCATATGTGACAACAAAAATAAGTTCACAAATACAAACAGTAGATTGCCTCAGTGGAAGGCAATCTGAAGAATTAGAAGTTTGGGTAACAATAAATAAGAGATTAATTTAAGTTAAACTATGATGGAATTTAAATACAAAAAGAAAAACAGTCCAGTTTAATTGAGTACATAACCAGAGATAGAGAGAATTATACATAAAAAAGAAGTCATTTCAGAGGACTCAAAAAGCGATAAAAACAATTTCAATTGATATTTGAAAGCGGAGGAGCGGAGAGTGCGTGAGAAAACTAACAAGTCCCTTCAAGGGCCAGAGAAGTAAAGTGACCACATGAAACCACAACATAATGGAGTGGGGGCGTGTGTTCAGCATAAAAACATTCAAATTTTAAAATTATACATAAAAACCATGCTGACAAAACTGTTGGCAACCCCAGGAATAAAGTCATAAATCCCCCAGAAGATAGCAATGGAAACCCAGAAGCATTCCTTTCTACTGTGTAAGTCAGTCACATCCTGAGCCTGTCTCTTTCCTGCTCCACTCTCCTGGCCTCTGCTCCAGCTCCTGGTGATTCCTGGTAGCCTGGCCCTGTGGCTGCTTGGGAAGACAACCCCTCTCTGTCCTCAGCATACCCTGCAGGTCCTCAGCTGGGTCATGCTGAGATTTGACCCTAATCCTGAGTTTGATGGCCAGTAGGGGATGTGGGGGTGTAACTGAACAAAAAAAAAAATGGAGGTGTGGCTGCCTGCTGCTACAGAAGCCAGACTCGTGAGGCAGATGCTGGTATAAAAGGAAAGAGGTTTTATTCAGTGCAGCATGCCTGGGAGCAGGGCAGACTCCTGTCTCCTCTTTCTGCCATGGAAAAATCCATCCATCCAGTAAGGCCAAGACAAAAGCCAGTATCCAGAGTTTCTGCTCCATTTGAAAGTGCAGCTGCTAAGTGGTTTTAGTCCCCATCCAGGTAGCTTAGCTGGTTCCCAGACATTTCTACCTGTGGAACTAATGTGGCCATGAGATATGCAGCTGCTATAGCCACACTGTCAAGTGCTCCCAAGAGAGAGAGCTTGTGAACACCTGGGCCAGTGCATCACCAGGTAGGCAAGACAGTGAGGCTGTGGGCCATGTGGTTACTAAGGCCACGTGGTCACTAAGGCCATGTGGTCCATGAAGAGAACAGGCGAATACCCAGTGCAAGTGCCGATAGTGAACAAAAGAGAGACAAGAGCCAGAGTGACAAGCCAGCCAGCCTTTTTCTTCCTCTGGGATTATATTAGCTTGGGTGGTACAGGACAGGTGCTTTCTTAAAATGAACAATCTACTTTCCAAACTTCCGTCAGCTTCAGGTAGGTCCATCTCCCAACCAATCCCTTCTTCCCCCAGGTGAAACTGACAGGCCTTTTTGGTCCAGAGACGCTCCCCCCACACCATTTTGACTTCTATGGTACATGTGCCTCCCTTCCCTGGTTTCACCCCCAATCTGGCACGTGAGTGGGGGAAGGGCTTTTTCCTATCCAATTATCTTGCTACCTTTTGGTGCACTCAGTTCCCTATTCATTCATCTTTCTAGCTTTCTATGTACTCAGTATAAAAACCTCCCCCTGCCACCACCTTGGCCAATGGGGGAGACTCCCTGGTGTTCGAGACAGAAAGTCTATTGGTCACAGGGAAAGATAATAAGAAGGGCTCTTGAGTAAGGAGAACCCTCTTCAGGTAAGGCTGTGGGTGGAGCAGGAGGCATGCAGACTCTCGGAGTTAAAGAGAATCAGGAGGACTTGGGTGTCAAAGTTGTCAAGTGCATCTACCCAGATACCCCCACCCCAGTTATCAGGGTCCCACTTCTTCCCCATCAAGACTCTGACTTTGGCCTTGCCGGAAATTCAACCTTTCCTCAAATTTTGCCATTGTTACAATGAAGGCTTCCAGCTGCAGGAGATGGGTGTCGCAGTAAAACCTGCCAAGGAGTTCTCTTCCTTTTAACTCTCATAATTTGCATTAAATTGTTGATTAAATAGGTCTGAGGTCATTTTCTCTCTTTTTTAAAATATATTTTATTGATTATGCTATTACAGTTGTCCCATTTTCCCCCCTTTATTCCCCTTCGCCCTGTGCACCCCCTCCCACCTGCATTCCCCCCCTTTAGTTCCCGTCCATGGGTCATATATATAAGTTCTTTGGCTTCTACATTTCCTATACTATTCTTAAACTCCCCCGTCTACCTTCTACCTACCTTTTATGCTACTTATTCTCTGTATCTTCCCCCCTCTCCCCACCCACTCCCCTGCTGATAACCCTCCATGTGATCTCCATTTCTGTGATTCTGTTCCTGTTCTGTTCCTGTCTGCTTAGTTTGTTTTTGTTTTTGTTTTAGGTTCAGTTGTTAATAACTGTGAGTTTGTTGTCATTTTACTATTCATATTCTTTATCATCTCCTTTGTCTTAGATAAGTCCCTTTAACATTTCATAGGAAAAGGGCTTGGTGATGATGAACTCCTTTAACTTGACCTTATCTGAGAGGCACTTTATCTGCCCTTCTATTCTAAATGAAAGCTTTGCTGGATAGAGTAATCTTGGGTGTAGGTCCTTGCCTTTCATGACTTGGAATACTTCTTTCCAGCTCCTTCTTGCCTGCAAGCTTTCTTTTGAGAAATCAGCTGACAGTCTTATGGGCACTCCTTTGTGGGTAACTGTCTCCTTTTCTTTTGCTGCTTTTAAGATCTCTCCTTATCTTTAATCTTGGGCAATGCCATTATGATGTGCCTTGGTGTGTGCTTTCCTTGTTTGGGACTCTCTGAGCTTCCTGGACTTCCTGGAAGTCTATTTCCTTTGCACGATTGGGGAAGTTTTCCTTCATTATGTGTTCAAATAAGCTTACAATTTCTTGCTCTTTCTCTTCTCCTTCTGGCACCTCTATGATTCAGATGTTGGAATGTTTAAAGGTGTCCTGGAGGTTCCTAAGCCTCTCATTTTTTTTAATTCTTGTTTCTTCATTCTGTTCTGGTTGAATATTTCTTTCTTCCTTCTAGTCCAGACCGTTGATTTGAGTCCCAGTTTTCTTCCAGTCACTGTTGGTTCCCTGTACAGTTTGCTATATTTCATTTAGCCTAGTCGTCATTTTTTCATCTAATTTGTGACCGTATTCAACCAAGTCTGGGAGCATCCTGATTACCAGTGTTTTGAACTCTGCATCTGAGAGGCTGGCTACCTCTTTGTCACTTAGTTATATTTTTGCTGGAGCTTTGATCTGTTCTTTCATTTGGGCCCTTTTTTTTTTTTTTTGTCTTCGCGTGCCTGTTACGTAGTGGGGGCGGAGCCTTAGTTGTTCACAAGGACAGGGCAACCCACATGGCTGCATTGTGACACTATATGTAGGGAACGGGTCCGAGAGGGAACAATGCTACTTGCTTTGCCCTTTGCTAGATTTCAGTCACCTCCCCCACTTCCCACAAACAAACTGGGCCCTTCTGCTGCTGATTCCTGGGTGGGTGAGTTTGTGTATATTCTAGGACCCTGTGAGTCTCTCCACTGAACTCTCCTGTGAGGCTTGGAGTTTCTCCCACTGCCACCTCAACCCCCACAGGTGTTTCCAGTCAGAGGTTGTGAGGCTTTATTTCCCCCATGCTGAATCCTTGGGTTGCGTGGTCTGTCTTGCTCCCTAGTTGTTCCTCCTGGTTTATCTGCACCCGAATGTGGGACCACCTGGTCTGCAATCTGCTGCATCACTGCAAGTCCTCTCCACCCCTCTTACCGGTCTCCTGCCCCAACTCCATCCCTCCTACCGGTCTGGATGAATGTTTCCTCTTTAACTCCTTGGATGTCGGACTTCCATACAATTTGATTTTCTGTCAGTTTGGTTGTTTTTTGTTTTTAAATGTGTTGTTGTCCTTCTTTTGGTTGTGCAAGGAAACACAGCATGTCTACCTATGCCTCCATCTTGGCCAGAAGTCTTTGAGCTGGGGGAGATAAAGCTTATGCTTTTGGCTGCAGATGGAGAAAACAACCTGACAGATTCTGAAGACCAGCGGGACTCAATTCAGGATGAGCTGGATGACTTTCATGACTCAAATCTATAGCAGCTGTGTGCTGCATGTGGACTGGCCTGCCTGGCCCCAGAAGGGCTGTCCCCAGAGTGTCCAGGCAGGGCCCGAGCTCCCCTCCCCAGCAGGCCTAGGCACTTCTGGTGCTGTCAGAATAACTTTTACCCAGGGTCTGTCTTCTCAGTCCCTTACCTTTCCCCAAGGCGTGTTTTGTTTTCTTGATAAAGACAAGGTCAGTGTCTTGTTTTCACCATCACTTCAAGTGATCACACATGTATTTTCCTTAATGCCTGGAGCTGTTCTCCTACTTTTTCTTTTCTTCCTGAATTATTTTCTTTGCCAAGTATTCAACCATTCAGTAGTTCATAGTACTCTTGCCCAAATGCTTGGCACTGGGAATCCAGGAAAAATACAGCTCAGTCCCCAGTCTAGAGAAGCTCACCCCAAGCTTCTGTAGTTAGTAGGCTGTGGCACTAAGATTCAAACCTCTGTCTGCTGTCCACTCCCAGGCTCCAGGGAAGACAGTGGGCCAGGTACAGAAGGTGAGCAGGGTGGAAAGCCCCAGGTGCCTAGCAATGGACAAAACTGCCATTTTCTCTTTTTATTAAATTCCCCAGTCCTTACGCTTACTGTTTCCCACAGACCTTATAAGTGCCCCTTTCATTATATAGGCTAATGCACTTCTTTCTACCTGTTTCCTCTATCAGTTCTCCACAGGTAAATATCTTAAGCAATCAGCACCCCAGGAAATGGTAGCACTCCACCTCCCACCAGCATGCGCTCTCCTTTCCAACCAGGAGGCTAGTGACGCTGAGTCCTATCCTCAGCACCTCTTCCGGGCACCATATGCAATATCGACTCTGGGGCTGGATGTGGAGTTTCTCCCTCAGGTTATTGACTGGGACAGGGGTCTCTGGAGAAGAGTGAGAGAAGCAGGGATAGGGCAGAGGGGAAAAAACTAAAGAAGAGTGTGGTGTAAGCTAGAGAATATCTTTCCGTGGTTGAAGATCTGAGGCCAGGGTGTGCACCACAGAGTTGGCGCCACCTGGAGGGGGGCAGTATCAATGTCAGTAATTGATCATAGTCTGCATTATGCCTCTCCCCAAAAAACACCCACATAAAGGGTGGACAATTCTCCATTGAGTTATCAGCTGTTGGAATAAACTTCTAGGCTCAAGATGGAGCCACTCCTGACCAGGGTGCCATGTCAGTGAACTGAAATTTAAGTAACTTTCATGTTCCTTTAAATACTCCTCTTTACCAATCCCCAAACACTGAGCAAACTCTGGGCTCTAAACTTACTTTCTGGTTCATTCTCAACCCAAACAAGGTAAACATGTGGCCCCAGCCTATGAGGTGTTGTCTATTTTTCTTTCTTGTTCTTTATTCTCTATCCTACGAAAGCCTCCTGCCCCATTTTGCAGTTCCCCAAATGGAGCTTGTCCACTTCATGGAGTGTTAAATGAAGCTTGCTTATACTGTCTTCCATCTGTCTAAACTGTCTTCTTTAATCATTGGACACAGCCAACACACACAGCAGCTGCTGGGCCCAAGGTGCAGAGATCGGGCACCAACAACCTCCACTGGAGCCGTCATTGTCATCATCATGCTGCACGACAGTGGAGCAGTTTGTGGTTTCCCAACTGGAAAGTTTCCCTTTAATGGTTGCTGGGAAACTGATGCTATTTGCTTCTTCTACAAAGGGGTGATGTTTTTCTTAATGTTAAACTGTGTCTAAGTGGAAAAGCCTTTTAATTTGAAGGGAAAAGCAAGAGAATTTATTAAATAGAGTGCTAATAAAAAGCTTTATTGTAATAACTTTCTCATTCTCCACAAGGCCTCCAGACACACTCCCGCACATGCTACTTCCCTAAGAATGTCTGTCTGTTGGCTTGTGAGGTAAAAACAACTTTTTTTTCCTTGGTCAACTGTGATCCAGGCGAAGTTTTCTAAGTTGGTGAATTAATCCACTGTCTCCTGCTTACAACACGGTAAGAAGGATACAATGTCACATTTTGTATTTTGCAAAATATATGCTTTAATACATGAACCAGAATTAACATTTTATATAAAAAAATCCATTTTGCCTCACTCATTTTACATAACCACCTGAGAAATTGTTTTTCTGAAAGTTGCTGGAAAACTTCTAGAGTGAGTTATTGAACCATGAATGTGAATCTATCTATAATTTAAAGCAAATAGGCATCAGGTATATTCTTTTAGTTCCAAGCTACTCTGGCTAGTCTTCACAGAAGAAAATTTTTTTGAAGAGTGCTTTTCTGAAGGTAACTAATTTTCTTTCCACATTTGGCATACGTGAAGGAATTTGGGGAACTTTTACATTTAGTGAAACCCACTTATAAATTTTTCTTATGAAAATATTATAACCGTTGCAGGAATCACGGAGACAGAAAGTACCTGATCTCTGTTCAAGTCGCTGGTTATGAATAGTGGAAGTGAAAGCTGCTAAGGCCTGCGGTGTCGGAGCTGTGGGCTGAAGGATCTCGTTAAAAGAGAAAGACTTCTACTTTTCAGTATTCATATACATTTCTAAAACCACAAATAGATATGACCTTTCAGGGAAAACAGTACTGCAGGGGTGGACTGCCTCTCCTGCCAGGAGGCAGGATTTCTGAGCAGCTCTCGGGAGAGCAGTAATGACCCGGCCTGGGCTGATGGATTTGCAGCCGGAGAGGTGCGAGCTTCAAGAGCGTGCTCTGCAAATACATGGAGTCGTGGTTTCTCTGCTGCGCTGCCTTGAAAAATTTAACTGTCCCCACAGGTGCGTGTGATCTATAAAAAATATAGTGGCTTTTGAGCTTTCAGAGGCAGGTGATGAAGGGTGATGGTGATTTGTTGAAAAATATAAAAAGTTTCTTTTTTGTCAGGAATGGTGGCTTGGGTGGATGCATCCTCACTAATATTTATTTGAGGACTAAGGATATACCAGACATTATTTAAGGACTTTAATGTATTTACTTATGAGAGAGGTACTTCTACTACCCACATTTTATAGATAAAGAAATCAAAGCAGAAAAGTCTCTTGCCCATAGTTACACAGCTAGTTAGTGAAAGAGTGAGATTTAAACCTGGATAGTTTGATTCTAGATAATGTGCTTATATTTTGCTAAAGAACCTTCAACCCAGGTTATACCCATAACCAGGAGGAGAAATCCATGGGATTATGTAATTCAAGTTACTTTGAAGTAAGGCAGTGTCTCTACAGAAGTTAAAAGATCAAATTATTTTCTGATGAATTCAGTTAATTTTATTTGACAGCCTATTTCAGGGGTGTCAAACTCATTTTCACCAGGGGCCACATCAGCCTCGTGGTTGCCTTCAAAGGGCCAGATGTAATTTTGGGACTCTAGAAATGTAACTACTGCTTAACAGTTAAGCAAGAGCTTGGCGCTGCTGCCAGGTAGAAACAAGGTGTCAGGCCGGATAAAACAAGGTGGAGGGCCGGATTCGGCCCAAGGCCACCTATGGTCTATTTTGAACAAGTCAAATTGTTGATGGTGGTTTTTGAGTCCTCAGTTGCTGTTTTTTTCTGTCAGCTTTCCTAGTGTCTCCACTTAATTTTATTGATTGAATTTGTACCAGCTGAAAAGAACCAAAGCACAGTGATGCAAGTGAAGAAAGCATCCCAAATCTCACCTTGAGCGGTTCCCTTTGCCAGTGTGGAAGGGTTTTGGAGAGACATACCTAACTTCAGTTGAAAAAAATGTTGGCCTGATTATGACCCTCAGCGATCATCTGCAGATGAGCAAACTGAGGGTCACTAAAGGTCAGTGACTGTGCAAGATCACAGGCAATGGTTCAGAAGGTGGCTTGGAGGGTAGAATGTTTGCTTACTAGAACAGGACTTTTTCCACAATGGGGCCCTGTAAATCGAAGAAGCAAGTTGTCAGGCAACACTTGAAAAGTAGCAGTGAAAGTAACAGCTCTGGTGACAAGGTGTTTGTTGATAAAGAGGCAAAATCCAATGGAAAAATCCCCCCATTGGAAGTCTCCCGGGCCCTTCGGCCGTGGGGAGTCCTCTGGGGAAGAACATGTGGGGCTCAGGTTTACTCTGCAGAACAAAAGATGCCTGGCAGTGAGGCGGCTGGGGCTGGCTGGGTGGTGATAATGACAAGCTGGCAACCAAATGAGAATAAAACAGTTTTACAGCTTGAAAACCCAGCCCAAACCACAGTGAAAAAAACAAGGGACTATCATTGCCAAGTACCTCAGGGGACTTGATATCTCAGGAAATTAGGCCAACTTTTTCATATGTCTAAGTTTTTTCACTATATTATGATACTGTAACCCAATCTTTGACAGTTGTGGAATAGTGGAATCATGATTGATTGAGAGTCACAGAAAAAGTGCCTTGTTCTAGAAATTAATTTAAAACATCATAGCTATAAGAACTAAGTGTGTCTCATATTTTTAGGCACATAAATACTTATTGACTGAATAAATAAATAAATAAATGAATGAATATTTGCCCTAGCCAGGGTATTACATCCCTGGTAAATCCTTATCTGTTTTTAGGTGGAATAAAATGTTTAAATAATGATCCAAACACTTCTTTTAAATTACTTAACTAAAGTTTAATTAAACAATTGCCAGTTTGTATCTTTGCATGATATTTTTGGACTGTTTTGTACAATTTCTTTAAAGCCTTGACTAGCTTTCTGATAATAGTGAGAGAACATGGCTGATGCCTTCAGGTTTGCACCCATCTGATTTCTGTGCAGTTAAATTTCTGCTTTTCTGTTCAGCTCACCTTGTTGGATGAGAGTAGAACTGTTTTGTGCCAATGTAATGGGAATATTGCAGAATCAGTGAGAATACGGCCCAAGTGCAAGGATAGCTTCACTTGTGTGTGATTAGTAATTACAACTAAAATGTTTTCTGTGAGCAGCACGTGAGTTTTGTCTTTGAAATAAGTTGATTTTTAACCTGATAATGTAGTTAAATTCAGATTAGTTTAGAAACATTAGTATTTTAAAATAGAAAAATTTGGTAATTTCCCCCATAAAAGAAACTCTGACTTCTTGGATGGTTGATCTTGGCTCGAGCTAGGAAAAGCAGGAGATGAGCCCGGGAAGTCCTGCAGCACCACCAGGGAAGGAAGCTCCGGAAGATGCCCGAGGGCATGCCGAGGGGACGCAGCAGCCACTCCAAGGGGCCCCACTGCCCAGAGATGGGACAACTTGAACCGTCAGAAAAGAATGACTGCAATTGGTTGAAACAGATTGACCATATAAAAATTCAGGAGTTCACAAAGATAATGAGAAAAAGAAGAGAGTAGAAGGGGGAAAACATGTCAAAACTCATTTGTCCCCATTGGAGGTGGTGGTATACCAAATTAATGTTCTGAAAATTGCCATTTAAGAAAAGAATGAAGTATTTAACCTGCCTTACCTATATAGTCTACATAAATTGCATTTTAGAATGCCTGAATTGTCTCAGTTGATGAAGAATGTGTTTCAATTAGGCAAAAGAATTTTAGTTAATAAATGTGGGCAAAAGAACAGAATTATAAAAATCTCAATTTTTCATTCCCCAGTGAAACAAATGATTCAGGCAACTAATGTATTATCAAAATGGATACCAAAAGGATTAGAGGAAAGGTTTATAGGGAACTGGATATTTGAAAGATCTCAAAGCAGTAGCCTATTGTACAGCAGGGAATTCGACACTATAATGGCAGTGGGGGCAGAGGACCATTTGAGCCACCTGGTCAGTCCTAGTCTCCCTCAAGGAGGGACATCCAGGCATTGTGTGCCTCCTTTGAGAAGCAGTATGAAATATACAACACCAACTAAAATGTTCCTGCCAAAAATCTTAAGCATGGATCTAATCAGACTTTACGAGTTGGCTCCTCATTTACAGGCAATACCAGAGACAGAGGAATAAATTAAATGATACCACAAGCTAACAGAAAAATCATGGGTCATATCATAAGACCACTGATACTGTCTCCTCCATAAATCACTCAGCAAAGGGGGAAAAAAAGCACGAGGAACTTCTATAAAATGACATCTGGAGATAATCAGGGAAATTTATAAAATGACCAGGCTATTACATGGTAATAAAAAATTGTTGTTAAGCCCTGGCTGATAGCTCACCAATGAATGCATAAATAAGTAGAACAACAAACTGATGGGTTTCTCTCTCTCTCTTCTGTCTCTCAAATCAATAAATAAAAAATTTTAGAAAATTGTTGATTTTGGTAAGTATCGTAATACCAATAGATAATTATGTAAGAAAATGCCTTTCCCCCTCTTAGCAATGCTTCTTGAAATATTTAAGAATAAAATGTCCTAATGCCTGGGATTTGTTTTAAAACAAACATTATAAATATGACAAACATTAATAAATAATAAAAAAAAGCAGGTGCTGGGAATATGGGGGCTCACCACTATTCTCTGTACATTTATGTGTGTTTAAAAGTTTTCCTAGGCCCTGACCTGTGCGGTTCAGTTGGTTGGGTGGTGCCTAAACAGTGAAAGGTCAGCAGTTGGATTCCCTATCAGAGCACAGGCCTAACTTGTGGGCCCGTCCTGGTCAGGGTGTGCGCAGGAGGCGGCCAATCAATGTGTCTCCAGCACTCTGACGTTTCTCTCCCTCTCTTTCTTCTTCCCTTCCCTTCTCTCTAAAAAAAAATAAATACAATATTTAAAAAAGCTGTCATAATAAGAAGTTGAATCAGTGGTTAAGTGCAATAAAATTACTTATGAAAGTCTGAGAAGTTCAAAATATAGAAAAAAAGCTTCAAATTGTTTTTTAAAAATACTCATATATATATGAGTATATATATGTAAATGTAGAGCATTTAGAGAAGAACTAAAATAACTTTTCAGATGTAATAAGAATTTTTCTCGATAAACAACCTTTGTGTAATGAAAAGAAAAAGGACAGGTTAACAAGCTCTAACATTCCATTCTGGGGAGGTACTGGCTCTGTTCTAGTCTCAGAGCCAGACGCTGGAAAAATCCATGACTAGAACTGCAATTTTGAAAGAAACATGCCGTTATAATGAAAATGCAGTTACTATAACATAATTCGTAGATCAACACGGAGGTGTAAAGTGCAACAAAATTCTAGACAAGCAGAACCTTTTTTAGTGGTATTTTACCTCAATGAAACAAGGTTTATCTAATTCCCATAGTTAAAATCCATACAATCCAGAATCCATAACCTACAACCTCAAAATGTAGTTAGTTACTCTAGTTCAAATGGACAGACTGGCACATGTACTTCCTCAGCACAAGCATGACCCATACAGTCTCCTGCGCATGGTCTCATCCAAGATATTTGCAAATTAAAGCCTTATTTGTGAGTTTAAAGGTAAGGGAACAGGCCTATGTGTAATGATGCATCTGGTGACGAATAGTTCATTCACTAGTTTTGAATGACAAATGCATATTTAACTAGCTTAGAATTTCATATGTAAACTCCAGAGCTTTACGGCATTTTAATGAAATATAATAATGAAGTGGGAGTTGCCTATGTTTCCGAAGTCCAGCTCCTTCTACTAGAAAGCCTCATAACAAAACACACATGTTCTGACTGACTCACCCATCAAAACCATGATGGACAAAGGTCATTCTATTTTAAATTCAAATGTTTGTCAAGCAAGCAAAATAGAACCAGAGGCAGTGAAATGAAGAACAAACTGACAGTAACCAGAGGGGAGGTGGGAGGGGATGATGGGGGGACGAAGGGGGGAAGGGTTTTCAGGAACAACTATAAAGGACACATGGATGAAACCAAAGGCGGGTAGGATTAAGGGTGGGAAGTGGGGATGGCTGGGGTGGGGGGGCGTAGTGGAGGGAAAATGGAGACAACTGTACTTGAACAACAATAAAAAATGTGAAAAAAACAAATTCAAATGTTCGTGTTGTATTAATAGCCCCAGCAATTCTGAATTACGTTATGCTGACAATGGATATTTAAGCTATAAGGAGCAGGAATTCACTTCTATACCCTTAAGGGTTCTTTTTATTACACTGTCCAAGAGAGACGTGGACCTGTGGCACAAATGATGTGTCAGGACAGGTTAGAAGAACATCTGGGCCCAAATACTGGGTGCACAAGTGAAAGATTTTTTTTCTTCCTCTCAAGGACCTTAGCCAATCATGTATGAATGCCAAAGGCAGCAAACAAACAAACAAACAAAAAGCTACAAAAAGGTCAGAAAGAACTATGTGCCCTAGCTAAAAGAAACTAGGCCCGTGGAGCTGCACCCAGGGGCAAACTTTGCCCTGCGGCATTCTGATGCAGGGCAATGGCTGGTCGCCAGCCCATTTGTTAGATAGGACGAGGGTCTTAAGGTCTGGACACTTCTTACTAAATACTTTTGTTGCTACTCATTAAAATGTAACACTGTATTTTGCAGATGCAGCTGTAAACAGGATGAACTTGACAGGAACTCAACTGCCTAAGTGTAGCCAACTGCCTAAGTGTAGGCAACTGCGAAGAAGAAATCAACATGTAACTGACTAAAAAATGTATATAAGCAATGATTAAGCCTCCCTTCAGGTAGACAGAGTTTTGGCTATGAATCTCCTTTACTTGCTGCAAGTAAATAAAACTACTTGCAGCAACCACTCCAAGTGGCAAACCCCTTGAGTTCTGTAACATGTTTCTTGGGCCTTAGATGCATGTCTTGTTCTTGAGGAGAAGGCCAGTTTTTTCACACGCAGCATCTAACCAAGGAGAGAGGGGCCTCTTGCCCACCGCAGAGCAGGTGCGGGGGCTCTGTCTGTTTGAGGGGTGGCAGTTGCCTCCTGAGAACTGCTGAACCCCATGTGCAGAGATTTCAGGGCCCAATGGAGAGGTGACAGCAGCTGGACCTGGTGGGGATAGGTAGGAGGGAGGAAAATAAGGAGGTGAGTTAGGGGTGACCACATAGCAGAAATGCTTGATGGAGGTTGCAACACTCCCCTTGGCAATTTTCCATTTTTAGGTGCAAAGGACTTGGCAGCAAGAAAGAGGTCTTGCATCACTGGGAGATGCACACCAATGAGAATTTGCCTCTGCAGGCTGTTGGGTTTGAGGAAAATTCGGGTTATATGTAAATGAACGGACAAGTTGGTATGGCTGCCAAATAGAAGCTCAGCAGGTTTATTTATGCTGTATTGATTGGGTTATTCTAAAACTAAGTTGAAATTAGAACTGCCTTGGCCAGGTAGCTCAGTTGTTAGAGAGAGAGTAGTTCCATACTCCAAGGTTGCGTTTCGATCCCTAGTCAGGGTGCACACACGAATCAACTCGTGAATGTGTATGACAACACACTGATGTCTCTCTCTCTCTCTCTCAAATCAATAAATTTTATTAAAACAAAATTTTACAAAGAATCAACAAATGAATTCATAAATAAGTGGATCAACAAGTTGAAGTTTCTTCCCCTTCCTTTCTCTCTCCCCACCTTCATCTCTGTCTAAAATTAATAATTTTTTTTACAAAAAGAATTAGTACTACTTCTAATTTGGAGACAAAGTACACATTTGTGAAAGTTCTCTGGCATTTTTTAGTAACTCACATATAACTATGCGCGGTGGAGGATGCAGGAATAGCAAACACTGCCTTCTTTTTGTGGAAAGATATTGGCTGCCTTAAGAAACACCCACTAGAGTTTTCATAAATAAAACATAGAGAAATACCCAGAGGGGTGGGGGTAGGATTTCCCCCTGGTATGAAAGGAATTAGTGTAGTGGCTAGAAAAGGAAGCTGTGTATACAACCCGCTGGAGTGTAGCACAGGGTTTTCACCCTGGGGGTCCGTCTGAAAATGCCAAAGATTGCCAATCCAGTGGTGAGATCACAGGGGGTGTGCCTGGAGGGCACTGTCACACATGTTTAACCCTTAGGCTGCACCGTGGTTTTCACAGTGTGTGTAAGATCTTTTCCATATAGGTGCATATTCTATAATGTATACAGAAATAAGGAGAAATGCCAATGGTCACTTCCTTTGATTATTATATGTAAGTGAAGAACAATAAAAGGCAGAAGAAATTCTATAAGCTTACAGTGTAAAATGAAATACTGAATTAGTTTGAGTCTTTTTTAAAGTATCAGCAGGATTCTATCTTTATTTTTAAAAAGATTTTATTTATTTACTTTTAGAGAGAGGGGAAGGGAAGGAGAGAGGGAAACATCAATGTGTGGCTGCCTCTCACGTGCCCCAACTAGGGCCTGGCCTGCAACCCAGGCACGTGCCCTGACCAGGAATTGAACCGCTGACCTTTCCCTTTGTGGAGGATGCCCAACCAACTGAGCCACACCGGTCAGGGCAGGATTCTATCTTTTTCTGATTTAGAGCTTTTCATCTTGCCTGGGATCCTTTATTAGGATCCTTTATTAGGAACATCTTGCCTGGGATCCTTTCTTGCAGAACATCATGGGATAGACGCAGAGAGGGCATGCACAGTCCTGCACATGTGACAGTGTCCAGTTCTGTGGGTTGGAGGGGCACCGATGGAAATCCCTGTGACCTCCATTGCCTCTCAGGAAGGGTATTTGGCAGTAACTGAGAACCTGCCCCTTGCCTACCAGAGCTGGAGATGAGTCAGTTATAGTCCCACCAATGGGGAGCCCTTTCAATTGTTTTAACTGTTCTGGCCATTGACTTAGGACACTCACCGTGGCTGTAATTACTTTATTTTTTTAAGATTTTATTTACTTTTAGAGAGAGGGGAAGGGACAGAGAAAGAGAGGGAGAGAAACATCAGTGTGTGATTGCCTCTCACATGCCCCCTACTGGGGACCTGGCCCGAAACCCAGGCATGTGCCCTGACTGGGAATTGAACTGGCAGCCCTTCGGTTTGCAACCCATGCTCAATCCACTGAGCTACACCAGTCGTGGCATAATTACTTTTATTCATTTTGAAAAAAACAAAAACAGCCAAGAGTGATCATGTTGCTAAAATATTGGTATTCTGATTCCATTGTTATCTTTTTACTCCTAGAAATCTTGCTATATGTTTTAGGGCTTGAAGTTACATAAGTACAGCATTTTTGTTAGCTAGATAGTGATATAAAATGCTCTTATATTTTAATGCCTATTTTATTTATTTCTGAAACTTTCATCATATGAGACTCTTCTACTATCAGAAGGTGCATGATGGACCAGTCATTTCTGTTGGGGTTCTGAGACTGCTATCAAAAACACAAACATCCCTTAAGATTTGCCCCTTCCTTCCCTTCCTTTCCTCCCTCCCTCCCTTCCTCCTTCCTTGCCTTCCTTCCTTCCTTTTCTGTCTTTAGGGGGAAAGTTAAAAATACTTTGTGTACGTTATAAGGTACACCCCGCCCCGGCCAGTTTTGCCTGAGTTGAGAACATATATTAAGTAGATTACAAAGGAATACACGTTCTGTCTTAATTTATTCTGAGATGATGTGAAAAGAGGCAAGTTCATCATAATTTGGCTCTGGGAAACCTCCACAAACAATAGGTTCTTGATTTTAATATAAATGTATAATATGTTTAAATTGAAATATAAACACAACATTGCTGTTGTTCATAGTGTAGAGATGCCACTGAGAATGCCATTTGCTATTCGGGCTAAAAAGCATCCAACAGAAAAAACAGGAATAGCAGAAGTGGAAGGCCAGCCTTTCCCAACAGCGAGCGTGTGGGTGTCACGAATGATCCTTGTGAACAGCCATCGGGCTTGTAAGGAGGCAGCTGCCGTGCTTCCAAAAGGTCTCCCGCAACGTGCATGTTGGCCTGAAACACTTTGTTCAATGATGTAACAAAGTGCTTCCTAGTTTAGTGCTCAATCCTGGAATTTTATATACTCTTTTGTTTTAAAAATTTTGAATAGCAACAATGAAATTAAGAGGGGAAGGAGTTGATGTTCGAATCTTGTTCCTTCTGCTTCTGTGCCGTTTGATTAAATGAGTAAAATTCCCTCATCTGTCAGACGGGGGCTCAGCTTAGACTGCCTGCCCCATGAGGACAGCCCTGGTGAACTAACAGGTCTGGAAAACATAAATTGTTAAGAGTTACACCCATGAGACACCATCGAAGGGCTAGACGCCCGTGGGATTGTGAGTAGTGTTGAGGCTGACATCATCTGGGGGCCTGCTCAAGAACTGAGGACCTTCAAGCATGTCTGTGACCCTGAGCACACTGGTGTCCCACGGGAAATGGGCCTTTCTGGTAGCCTCCAGAGCCCTCGATGCCCCCCTAGAATCGCCTAGAACAAGAGATAAAAAGAAACCAGAAACATGATTTGATTTTAAATCAAAATTTATGATTTTATTTTAATTTTAATATATCAGAAAAAATATTTCTTTTAATGTCATGAAGTAAGCACTTGAAAATAACAATTCCAACATTGCTATGATTTGCTCTGTGAGGCTTATATGGGTGGGATTCTATCTGCACTCAGGCCCTGGGACCTCAAGAGGCTGAATCTTCCAGTGGTTTTCAAGCAACCTCCTGCCTGAACACACCCAGAGACAGGCAGACCTGGCTAAAACGGGCATGCTTGGGCAGTGCTACCAGGCTGCTCCTGGAG
Source organism: Tonatia bakeri (assembly GCA_004024845.1). Lineage (NCBI taxonomy): Eukaryota > Metazoa > Chordata > Mammalia > Chiroptera > Phyllostomidae > Tonatia > Tonatia bakeri. The sequence goes on from PVIA01001030.1 coordinate 246,170, forward strand.
CCTTCTTGATTTTGGTCCATTGGGAAAACAAGTCTCAAGTGCCGTCAAGCATTGGGAAAATAACAGTGTTTAAAAACTAGCATGAGTCAGGCCCCCCCAATCCTGACCTAAATGGGCTGCAAATATGGCTTGGCCCTGATTGATGCGACGATTCTTTAATTTAACCAGATGCTTCAGGAGTTACTGCAACATAGTTTTGGGTTTGGCTTTCCAGAGAAGTGTATCTGATTATAAGAGTTTTGCCTGCCCTGAGCCCACAACCACTGTGCGCCCATTGTCCATCTCTTTAGTGCTAGAGCTTGCTTCACTTTTTTAAAAAGTGTAATTCAGAACTCAGGGAAGCCTGGAAGTTATTCCTCCCCCAATGCTGTGAGTCCTAAATTTTCAGTGTCTGAGAAGGTTTGGCTTATGTACGGGGTACCAGCACACAAAGGCTGTTGGTTCCCTGGAAAACTGGGACCTAACACTTCCCACTGATTTTCACCACAAAATAGAGTATTGATGCTTTATCAGCACTTTACTGTGGTGCATTCTTAGCAAAAGCTCTTCCTCATGTTACTGGGTCTTAGGCACAAAGAATCGGATGTTGTATATAAATATAAAAGGGACAGAAGGACAACTTTAACAAGTCACAGGAGACGAGGACTCACAGTTTAGATAAAGGCTCTCTTACCAACCTGAACTGATAACAAAACATTTATCACTGAAAACAAAAAGAATGGGCTACCAGGAAGCTCTGGGCTTTCATCACGAAATTCTCAAACAATTGTACTTTTGGGGATGGAAACTTTTTCAGGGAAGTATCTAAAAGAGACAGACGTGGACCACGCACATACAACTCAAAGCACTGCACTCTGGGGGGCAAAGTCTATTCCATCCTCACTCCCCTACAACGCTCTCGCATCAGCATGTGGCCAGTCCAACAACCGTGTTAAACAATCATTAACTAAACTGGAAGAAAGCCCAGGTGTGTGGGAGCTGACTCAGTCGTGTGACAGAGTCACTGCTGGGAGGCTGTTCTACCAGCACAAAGAAGATGGTAACCTGAGCATGCTGTCTCTCCCAGGTAATTCAGCAGTCTGGGAATGAGGCCAGACTTCTGGAATATTCTACTCCAGTGTAATTGACTTCAGGCAACTTGTTGTCCTGATGCAACAGGTTTTATCTCCTCATGAGGATACTGCATCTGATTTTTAAATCCTGTGGGTCTCTCTCCAAGTGCTCTTCCATTTAATTCTACAAAAACTTCACTTAAATGAGTTTTTTTTGACTCAGTGCAGAGCTACATCTGCAGAGGTTAAGTGACAGAGATGTAATTAATGCTTTTCACCCCCTTCAGCAATATGTACCTATGTGCTGCCCCTTTCCTCATTTTTGTAATGAAGTGTGAGTAGAAGGATGGGAGTAAATTACCTGGAACAATAACCTCAATATATGATTCATTTGGTAGTTTGGCTGGGTGCTGGGTATAAATAGTATACATAGTAGTTGCTTTTCTCACTAGTAAAGCTAGCAGGTCCAGATAAAACCTCCTGCTCTGTGAACAGAGCATTTCTCACTAGAATGCTTTTCATTGCAAACTCACAGGCTTGGTTTGATACTCAGACCTAGTATATCAAACTGCATGTACTTATACATGAAATGAAGACTTTGTTTGTTTTCAATGCAGGAATGTTTTCACCATACTGTAATTGGAATGCAGTGAAAAATCTTCACTAGAAAGATAACTGATTGCAGCATAGTCGGGCAGCTACAGAAACTTGCCTGCCCAAATTTTTCTGGAATGTTAACTGACAGCAGAATTGTCCAAGTGGCAGTCAATTCTCTGGTAGGTTTCAGATTTGCCTTGGGCTAGTGATAGAGCCTCCTATCTTGATGTAATTAAGCAGATAAGCTGAGATGTTAAAAACCTTGTACTGAACCTGTAATACCAGATTTTTAATGTGTTTTTTTCTCCTCCCATGATAAACTTTAGAAGTGCCTTTAGATATATTTAGCTAATTAAAAAAACTATTTATTAGATATTCAACCTCTAAACACAAATTCTAAATGATCTCACGAGTGAACACAAGTATGAACCGACACAAAATGAAAGTGCTTGGGAGTCGCGGAGAGTCCATTTAAGGTTTATGCTCATTTCCTTACTCTAACCTGCATCAGTGGGTCAATGATAAATCAATGGATCAAACAAGTAAATCAAATCAACCAGATGAGCTCTAACTGGTCCTTCAATTAAACTTAATTCAGTTGTTACCTGACCTTTTCCTCAGTTTAGTCATTCTGCTTATTTTCTGTCACGAGAAAAAAAAAGCTTATTGCACAGTCTCACATATTTTCAAAGCTCAAAACATTATTTTCATTGTAAGGGTCTGTTAGTTGTTGCAGCAGTGCCTATCTTTTCAGCTCACCGGCAGCTTTCGCCCTAATCATCACACATTCCTCCATCAACTGTTTCTCATCAATGAACCAATGTCAGCACATCAGACTGTTCACAGTAACTTAACACGGATGTAACAGCTCCCCTCCCTGCACGCACCCCCGCCCCCACCCCGTCTATCAGCCATGACTTGGTCTGCATGGGTCCTCTGTTCACTGTTCAAACCATTCACACAGAATGGAATAAAACTTTATTCTTTTCAATTCCACACACAAACGAGATGCTGAGAAAGCCCTTGTCATCTCTGACAGAGAAGCAGAACAGCTCTGTTTCATGAATGACAGCACAATTAAAGCTAAAATAATATAAAAATAATTTGAAAAAATCCCTTTTACTGTACACTCTCAAATAAAGCAAGAAAGATAAACAACAGTTTCTTTTCTGCTAGCCAGAAAATGTGTTTCTATTCGTTTGGGCTCTGAAAGTCGGTGCACCCCACATTTGTGCATATGTGCGGTTCTACGTGTGTGATCTACGCAGTGGAGCAGCCCCTGCTCTTTTCAACTAGTTTGTCTAATCATTAAGCTACTTAACCAATTAGAATACTATTATATCACATTGAACAACTTTACATAATTGTTTCTTTGAAATACTAGGAATGTTTACACATTTATTTGGCTTGTAAAGGACTGAAATATTACCAATAATATATTAACTACCTTTTCTTTTTAAAGAATATGGCTCTTAATAAACTGATTTTCTGAGTTCCAGAGTGAAAGTCCTTTTTAAAAAATTTCTGAAGCTGACTTGAAGCAGGAAAGATGTCTTCCGATTTGGCCAAAAATATGACGTATATTTTGTATCACTTAAAATTTGGAGGATAAGTCTATAGGGGGCCCTTTGTTGGCCACTATTCCAAACTTCCCATGAAGCGTTTGTTGAAGTATCTCCACTTGACCAGCAGAGGGCACTTTACACATCTCTACATCGCTTAGGAAGCAAATGCAGATGATGCAGAAACACAGTGTTCACTCAGTATCAGGAAAGGGCCCTGCAGATTTTTGAAATTCACAAAAATATAGAAGATATAGACTGTACCACAGATTTTCATGTGGAAAGTTATGACTATGTGTGAAGTCAAACAGGTAAGGGTATGCATTGTAAAGATTTTCGGCTCACTTCCTTTCCCTGCCTTTTCCCCCTTCTCAGCTCAAGAATGGTACTGGTTCAAACCTTTCTACATGTACTACAGAATCCATTTTCAAATCATTCAGTCGAGTTTCACTTTTTCTATCCTGTATTTACTCTTTTCAAAAGCCTGGGGCACCTGAACCAAGGATAATGCTTCAAAGCTCATTCAAGAATAGAAATTACCGATAAAACTACCAGAAATGCTCCGAGATGGAGCTGCTCCTTCCAGCACTGGGCCGCAGTTTCCATCCTCCCAGGAGGCACCTGGGAAGAACATTGTGCCCCGTTTGGTTTTGGCAAACTCACCAGCCTGAAGCTGTGCTGTTAAGAGGAAAACACCAGTTGGAATATACTTGTTTATATCTGTTTTCCTAAGAGGTGATTAAGACATCTTTCTTTGTGGGGGCTACAACTACTAACCTTTCTTAAAAAGGCTTTAAGTTTTGCAAAAGGATTAATGTTCTAGATATACACCCTGTGTCTCTTCCATTTTCATCTATTCTATTGGCTCCAGTTTAGTGTCGAAAAGATTATATTGTGTGTGCATGTGCTCGCACAGTTCTTAAGTAAACTTCTTTTGTCCTCAGAGAAATATAACACTTAGTAAATACTTTTCAGTGTTAATAACCTTTGTTTGCCTTCGATTTCTCTCTCTGCCTCTGGCTTACTTTTGCTCTCATTTGTCTTAAAGTTGACAACAGATAAAGAAGAAATGGGGTCTTCTAGCAGCGGTCCTTTGAGATAGAGGTGCACTCAGTGAGTCCTCACCCAAAAAGGATCATAAACTTACTGGGTTATGTCAACCTAATTATCCCTAAGCTGCCTTGGGTTTTGTGTTTGCTCATGTGTTTTGTTTTAGCTGCACCATATGTGATTCCTTGTGCCATTTTCTTTTGTCTGTGATTTTTCTTGATGACCCTGAGCTATGGCTTCCTCCTCAGTTCCAACACTATTCAGCCTTCGTGGTTTTCCTCATCTTGCTGATGTAGGCCTCAAAGAAGAAGTGGCAGAAGAGCACAAGGTAGCTGAGGTACATGAGTGAGGACCAGAAGACGTTCTGAAAGTGAGAGTGACACTGGTCATGCTGCATCCAGTAGAAGACCAGGTAGTTAATGACACAGCCCATCAGCATCTGAGTGATCTGGAACAAGGTGATGAACATGGCAAACTTCCGGGAGACTCGGAAACCCGCTGCTCGCAAGGCGTAGTAAGAGTACATCACGGCGTGCACGCTATAGTTCATCGTCATGAACCAACCACCCCCGGCCACCATGTCCTTGTAGGAGTACCAAGAGTACAGGAGCACAGTGATGTGGTGGTACCAGTGCAGGAAGATCAGCTTCTGCTTCCTCAGAATAATGAATATTGTATCTCCTGAAAGACAAGTTAGGGAAAGAATGGACATGAGACCCTGGATGGTGACATAATATTTTATATTTCACACAAAAAGTAGGTACACCTTGACCCAGCCCTTGAGAGTGAGGGGGACTGGGTTAAAATCCTGGACTGGTATTGACTACTTCTGTGACATGGGGCAGGCTGTTTATTCTCACTATTCTCCAGTTTCCTCATCTGTAAAATGAAGATAGTAACAGTAGCTTGGAAATGCCTTGAGTATTGAATGATTATGAATAGATCTTCTTAGCACATGGTAAGAACTCAATAAATGTTCTTTTACGGAAGGTGTTTTGCACAAAACCTTACTAATTTTTGATCTGGAAGGGACTTTAGTAACTATGTTGCCCAATCTCCGACTCCAACACACTCTAACACACATTTCAGAGTGAACTGACTTGTCTCAGGTCGTCCTCCATCAGGAGAAACAGATCGGAATTTCAGTGCCAGCACAGAGTTCCCAGGCCTCTCTGCCGCAGTGAACTTTTTCTTTGGTACATGACAAAAAGACCCCTTAAAAACATATCTTTGTAAGCTCCCTGTAAAATGTGACACCTGGACATACAGCAGTTAGAAAAGTAAAATTTAAGCAAAAGACAAGAACAGGAAAAGAGAACAAAGGTCATCTTCTACCATATTTGCTGAAGAGGGCGATAGGAATGTTTTATTAAACCAGTGAATCAAGTGATAAAAAACTGAGACTGACATACATCTTTATGCAATTAACTTCGAAATAGTTCTCTGAAGCTATCAAATATTTTACAAACATTATCCCCTTGAAGAAAAAGACCACTGTGTCTAGGGTAAGGAGTCTGTATTACAGAAACCAGAATTATGCTCAGGTAGACAGATGCTATATATCTACAATGATTCTCTGAGAAGTCAGAAATTCTAAAAAACCCTGTAGAACACAGGTTAAAAAAATGGATAAAGAGCAAACACACCCAATTCCATGAACAAATTCAAAGAAAGGGGGAGAGACGTTGGTATGTGGGACAGAAAGAGGGTTCCTGCAAACAAATGCTTCATTCTCTTTCCTAGCTCTGTGGTTCTCAGATGTGGTGCAACCGCCATCTCTCAGGAGCTTTGGCAAATGGGCTCAAACTTGACTTCTTTTTCTATAACAAGGAGAAGCAGGTGGGTTCTCTTACTCTGCAATTTAATTAAGCACAGAGATTTAGTACTTATCCTTGTCTTATCCCTCATCCTTCAAGGGCACCTTTGAACGTTTGGCCCAAGAGGTCAAAGAATGCTGGACCTTGGACAGATGGTGGTGGCTGGAACAGTACAGGTGGTGCCCCATTCCATTCAGCAGTAGATATTAAGTTATTTCCGTACTGAATTGTTAAACAGCATTACTTCGTGTTTGTTTAGAACAGAAAAGTTGCCCGTTGCTGCATTTCTGAACCTGTTATAAAGTTTTCTTTGAAGTCCTCTTCTCTCTTCTGATGTCAGGTACCTGACATATTATGCCTATAAATAAATATAAGACGGGCTGATAATGACCAATGGTGGTGAACTCTCACTTGCATACCTAAGGGGTAAAACTAGTCTTTGGAGACCTGTGTCTACTTCTTAGTGTTGAACTGTGCTACTTTGTGTGCCTGTAAGAATCTACTGTTTCCGTGGATCCTCATGTGGACACAATACTTCCAGTCTACCTTTATTCTGAGCGGAAAGAAAGAAGTCCAAGGAATTGTATGTTAAAACAAATTTAGTCCCACACAATATCCAAACACATTGTAATAAAAGTTATTGCCATAAAGTGGTAAGCATTTCATCCTTCTATAGTCTTATAGATTTACTCTTAACTCTATCATAACTTTTATATTAAAACTTTACAGTCTATAGCACAATTTAATTGAGAGGAGGGAACAGCAGGAGAAAAAAGACAGCGACCGCATAGGATGGCCTAACGTGAATGGGAAGTGGGACCTATGGTTTTGGAGTTGAAAACTGCTTTGTGTTTTTCCTGTGAGTCAGGGAGGGGGTCTGGAGTTTGACCTGAGACACACTAGGGATTTCCCTTTAATACAGGAATGTGGGAGCAAAAGACATATGTCACGAGAACTTCAAAATAAAATTAATTTGAGTTCACTTAAGAATCTTTTTTCAGAAGAGTTATGCAGGATGGAGATGAGTCTCTTTCAATAATGGCCCTGGAGCCTCTCAGGAGTACCACTTCAATGCCCTCTCAAAGTTACTGTCCCCACGAAGGCTACTGACCCAGAGAATGAGCTTCCCATGGGCGAGGGGAGACTGGAGGGCTCTGGAAGGGCTCCCTGAGACCGCCATGGTCCTTTTGGTAGTGCAACTGAGATGCAACAGTCACACCACTCTGGCGGCCACAGTGTTTTCCCCTCTGGGAAACCACACACTATCACATTTGATTTGTCACATGTTATAGTATTTACAGGTCTGTCAAAAGCTCCAGTGTCCTGGAAATGAAAGTTAAAGACAGGGGCTCTGTATGAGATGTTGGCCAACCCATCCTTCTCAGCCAAAGGGCCCCTGGGCCTTATGGAGAGGATTCTGACTCAGTGTAAAGTATCTGGGACTTCTGATGCCTGAACTTTTCAGCCTTGTCACTTAGTTTAGCCATCTCTGGTTTATGTTCTCTCCACCACACAGTCTCTTGAACTTTTGGTTCAGCTGTTTCCAGTCAAGAGCCAGCCAGCCGGCAGGTAGGGCATGAAGTTTTTATTCCCAAGTGTCCCTTCAGCATTTGGAAATCCCCAGGGGGTGCACAGCCACCAGTCGCTCGGTGCGTGGTTGTCACGGAGTGCTGGGCTGCTCTTCACAGAATCAGCTGGAGCTCTGCTGAGTCAGAGTTTCAAAAACAAAGACAAGCTCAACTGAGCAAGGACTTAGACTCAGAGCAGATGTTTCCAAGTCTTAACAAAACCAAATCTCAGCAGGTTTTAATGTAATTCAAACAGTGGGCGACCCGGGACGCTGGCACACGAGGCAGGTTGGTGGCTGTCTTCCCCTCACTCGTTCTAGTAGACTGTAACCCTGTAATTCACTGAAATGAGCTCAGTGATTTCTGCTGAAACAGAGCCGTGCTTTAAGAGTTTATTGAAGGGGGAAATGGAGAGACGGTGTTTAACGAGTGGAGAGCCGCAGCTGGGAGGACGGAGAAGTGTTGGAGGGCAGTGGTGACGGCTGCACTGCGGTGCAGCTGCTCTCAATGCCGTAGCCCCGCCCACTTAGAGACCTACGTCTCATGTGTGTTCTGCCAAAAAAAAGTTTAGTGAAAACTATAGGCACAGCAGTTTTGGGGGAGCACAGAGTTTCAGTATTGAACATGGAAGAAGTGCTCTTTTCCCTGACAAGACCTTTACTTTCCGGTGGGCATGAGGAAGTCCAGAATTTTAGAGTATTAAAAAGACAGAACTCAGGACCTAAAACGAGAAAAGTTCCAAATAATCCAAATGGATACATCTTTCTTAATTAAATGGTAGTGGCAAGGTTTTCTGAGACCAAACAAAAACAAAAACAAAAAACGGGAAGGAATTTAACTTCCAGAATGAGAATGTTTACTACACAAGGACAGGGGGTGGGTTGCCTCCGAGACACTGTGTTGGAACTGAGCATTGGGTTTGTTCGGTTCGGCAAGCACTTCACCTTGGGGAGGCTGCTGTCAACTGAGCTCCGGAATATTTGAAAGAAAATAAGTCATGTTTTAAAGTTGAAGCACAGGGGCTCAGACCACGAAAAGGTCTTTGTAATGGACCTGAAACTACACGAAGAATTTGTCACTAACTAGCCTCACTCTTCAGCCCCACACTAAAGGGCGAGGGGACAGACCCTTTGATGTCCAACCGACACTCTGCTGTGGTACGCTGGCGGTTCAAGAGGAGAGGATTATCAAGCCACCGGCACCAGGGACTGGAGTCCGGATCTGTCTGGGCTCAAGAAGAAAGACCCCACATCCAATTATGGTGTCTGCACTGGGGAGCAGGGTGTGCAAACTGGGGATCAGGGTGTGCATTAGGACGTGGGCTTGCTTAGCGTCATCAGGACCAGCGCGCTCACAGACGGAGGGTGGGAGCTTGAACGACCCTGAGGCGGGACGGACAGTCTAGGAAGCTCAGCTCTGTCCGCCAGCCTAAAACCTCAGTTTCAACCAGGCACAGAAGTCCCGAGGGCGGGAGCTTAGGTCTAGTCATGTCTCTGAAGGAAAGGGACTCATATGGGACGCCTGGAAAGGCTCTTCAGTAAGTTATTCCTTCAAAAGGCAGAAAGGCCCATTTTTATTCTTAAGTCCCTCGAATACAGGAGAACATGCAGGACACAGACAAGCTGCCCTTGCAGGGTAAAGACGCTTCTGGAAACAAAGACTGAGGCCGCTCCGTCACAACTGGAGGCTTAAGAGCCAGGTGCACTGAGGTACCATTTATGATTTTTTAAAAAGAATTTTGTTGAGGGTAGTGAGGTGTAAATCACAAAAGTGTTCAGGAACTGCATGTGTGGGGGGGTTACATGTTTCAAGCATTTATTGCATTCACGTATTTCATACATCTGCAGTTCTTTATGAAAAAAGGTAGGGGAATTAATAAGGATACTTACTATACTGCATTAACTAAAAGTTAGTGGGATATATTAATAGTGCACAAATTTACTTTTAAAGAAAAGTGCCAGAAAACCCCATGAGTAAAGAAGACAGGCTCATGTTCTCAGACCAACTCCAAAGGGGCCACATGATCTAACACAGAAACTTGTGAATCAAAGTAAAAAAAAATCACTATGAAAGAAATGCATCTGGCAAGATAATCTTTTATTTTATCTACAACTAAAAACACAAGATTAAAATATTCTCATAGAGCTTTGAAATTCCTAAAAATATAGGCGCAGACTTTCACGCATTGTATATAGTTCCAGGTTTGAAAAACACTTCTCTGGCCTAAGTTTTTGCACCAATTCAAATATTTTTAAAAAGCCTCCTGGGGCCTAGTTCCTAAAATTTGTGTTATAAATTTCTTTTTCAGATAATGTAGCCATTCCATTCTAGCCCCTCTAACACACCTAACTCTGGTAGGTGCTTAATATAAATTTATTGAATGGATGGGTGAATTAACGAATGAGTCCCTACTAATGCATTTCATTCTAAGACTATACACGCTCGGTGCATGTGTGTTTTGGTGGGAGACAAAATCACACCAATAGTTCAAACCAATTGCCAACTATCTGTAGGCAGCAAGTGTATTGCCCCCAGAGGAAAGTGAGTGGGTTGCTGACACACCTGTCAGAGAGACCTTGTATCCTTTGTGAATGGACCCAGGACATGAACTGAGCGTACCTTACAGAAAGACTGTTGGTATCTTATATGGTAGGTGGCTTATAATGAAATTATAACCTTAACCCCCCTTTTAGGGAAAATGGGAAAGGGAACACATTCTACAAACAAACAAACATTTTAAACTCAATACATACAATTCTTAATTCCAGATAAAAAATTAAAAAACCCAGAGAATGGCTGGGCTTCCCCTAAAGATATGTACCAGTTTGTGAGACAGTGGCTGGCTCTGCTTGTGGGTGAACGCAGGTCTTATTATCACCAGGGAATCCCTTCCTCTGGCAGTAAAGATATTTTCCTGGGGAACTGTACCCATGTCAAATGATTGCCACTTGTTTTCCACTGTTTCTGCTTATATTGAAACCCATTAAGAGTTGGAGGGCAAACCTTAGGCATCTACACATATAACCAGTTTTTTTGAATTAGTTTCTAAAAGGTGAAGTATATCCCACTTCCCCAGTGCCCGTGTCTTTGGTGATTAAAATCAAACAGCAGCAGAAACCAGCCCTTAGCATTTGTTAATGAGAACACGAGGGCACCCAAATGAAAAGTTTCATTTCCTAGGCTGAGCCCTAGCTCCAGAAAAGGAAGTACGCTTTAGTATGGGACTTGGAAATGGTTGTGCTGGTAATGTTTCCTCATGTTCTCATATTAGCTGAGCTGAAAATGGGCCAGATAATGTGTGCACGAGGGGCTGTGCACATTTTATGACCCCTGCAAGTGTGCAGACAGTAGTGTTTAAAAGTCTGCGTGTTCTATGTACAGTATTTTGCTCTTCATATACACAATGTAGTTATTTAAAAGGAGGGAGGGGAGAGAAGAAAAAATAGTGGAAGTTAGTCATTAATTGTAACTTTACTGCAACCAACAAAGTAGGACCTTCAAATCGTTTGTTTTATTTTTAAAAAATATTCTATTTATTTATTTTTATTGAGAGAGGGGAAGAGAAGAAGAAAGAGAGGGAGAAAAACATCAATGTGTGGTTGCCTCTCGTATGCCCCCAACTGGGGACCTGACCTGCAACCCAGGCATTGTGCCCTGACTGGAAATGGAACCAGCGACCCTTTGGTTCACAGGCCAGTGCTCAATCCACTAAGCCACAATAACCAGGGCTAAATTGTTTGTTTTAAATAAACATTGTGGGTATGTAGCTATAAATTAGGTGGCAGAGGAGGAAACGGAAGGAGAGAAGATACTCACCTAGTTCAGGTGCTTTGCTTAGCACAAATGCATAAGCCCAGAATTTGCTGACAGGTCCATTGTAAAAACTCTGGTCACAAACTGACTGCTTCAGGCCTTTGGTCATCAAAATGTACACCATATAAGCACCAGTTCGAAGAGCACCGAATATACTTCACAAATGAAAAGAGAAAAGAAACATTTATGAAAGTGATTTCACTTCTGACATTAACCATACTTAGAAGGCTGCCTGCCATTGGCCAAACAGGCACAGATATACCACAATAATTTGCATTTACCCAGAAGCATCTTCAAATGTTCTGTGAATAAGAGTAATAAAAACTCAGGGCTTTATTCTGAAGAGCATACATAATTCCACTTAATTTGTCATCAGTATTCCCAAAAGAGGGCATGGACAAGAGGAATGGATCTGGACAGGATCGCATGAAGAACTCTGGTGACCTCTATGTTTCAGTTTAAAAACCTTAGGGAGGAGTTGGGGTTGACTGAAAACTCTTGGAACTGTCTCAGTTCTGTCCTATGTCCAATTACTCTCCAAGTTCCCCCCGGCTCTATTCCTGGGATATTTCTTTTTATGTCTTTCAACCAACTCTTTTTCTACATGTGGATGGCCCAGGCCTCCTCGGCCTCTCTTTGGCCCCCTGCAGCAGCTGCTACACCACTGTCCTTGGTTACATCTTTGTAATGTCTGTTACGTCTTTCTCACAGAAGCCAGAAGAAGCCTCTTCAGGGCTCAGCTCTCCTGTCAGTTCCTCCAGGAAGCCCATCCTGGCTCCCTCCTCGGAGCTCCCCACAGCCACGGACTAACACCGCTCTAACACTGTCTTTCAATGTCCGGTCACGTGTTTGCCTCCACATAGACAGTGGTGCTCAAAGACTGTTGACACCGTGAAAAACTGTTGAGAAATAAATGGACGTATGAAATCTTTATTATGGAACTGCTAAGGAAATGGAGCTCTGGAACCTGCTGAGCTCAGTGATGTGACCTGACTGGAGCGAGTGGCCTCCACTATGACTGAAGCCCGCAGACATATTCCTCAGAGTTTGCAAACCACACACGAGACTAGAGGGAAAGCTGGCTGGCCACCTGGGGAGAGTGCTTGCGCCACCCCCCCCCCCCCTTCCGGCAGTTTCCCTTTCTAAGGTTCTAGAAGTCAGTTAGGAGATAAACTGGTGGATGACTACTGAAATGAGTAGCAACGTCACCAAAATGCTAAATAGCTTTTGTTTCTCTTGAAAGAACCATCTTTTGGCCAAAATGTCTTTGAGTTGCCCCAGAATAAGTCATTCCACTAGACTGTCCTGTTTAGGAACATGCATTCAGCACTAAAACTGAAGATCAACTTAGCATAGAGCCAAGGTAATAGAGTGGACTTCCTAGCAGCTGTCTAAGGACATATGGCCTACATTAAGTGGAGTTAACTCTTTCCAACATTTAAAAGGATCCTGCATGGGATTATAGGTGTCACTTTATAATTGTAGATCTTGTTTGACCCTTCAAGTGGCTTCCCGCTGCACTTAGAATGAAACCCCCAATTCCTTCCCATGGACCTAGACCTACTAGACTCTAATGGCCCCTGTCTCCAGCAGTTCCAAATAGTCCAACACTTTCAGACCCAATCAGTTTTGTTTCAGGGTCTTTGCATGTATTTCCTCTTCTTGGGGAGCTTTTCTCCCATATTCACTCCGAGGCTGTCTTCTCACTTCCTTCTTTTAAAGAAATGCCCCTCCTGATAGAGCGACCTAAGTCTCTGAAGTCAATAAACTGTCCTTTTAGAAGTGAGGAGTTGAATTTCATTGGTGAAGTCAGGTAATGGAGGTTTTTCTGTCTTATTTGAATTTATGTTTTATCTTTACCTTACCAGATAATGGCTAATTTTTAATATGAAATCACCAGATTAAGAGTATTAGCATATTGGGCCCTTGGAAGGTAGTATAAAAATATGAATGTGGCCCTTCCACTGAGCATTGGTAGCTGACACAGTTGGTTGATTCCCTATTCAGAAGCCAAGTGCCCTCCTCTTCCTCCATATTAAATGAATTCTGGTTTAGTTTAGATTCTCCCAAGGAAGCTGACCTCATCTTCAATTTTGGAGTAAATCTTAATTTCCTAAGCCAGTCTTAGTACTCCCGTTTCCCTTTCCAATGATTTGTTATGATAGGCACTGACCCAGTTCTGGCCAATGTCATGTAAGGAGGGGGCTGCTCGGGTCTTTGGGGAAAGGTTCCCTTGCTCTTCACCATGTGTCACCTGAAGAGCTGCAGCACCTGCAACCAGGAGGGAGCTACCTTGAGAACAAAGCTAACTTGGAGAGGATGGCAAAGCACTGTTTTAAGATGTGACTATGGTGCTGAATTAATCATTCAGCGACCCTATCTCAAGATTTCTTCTTGAGATAAAGCTTCCGTCTTGTCTAAGCCATTTGGAATTTTACTTTCTATCACGTACAGCCCAAAGCATCCCAGCAGACACAACACACACGATTTGATGTTCAGTAGACTTTTGAATAGTCGTTAACATTTTGTGGCTATAAAATGCATCTAGTCATAGACCCTGCTGGTGAATTAGTTACTACATCACATACTTAATTTTCACAGACCAGCGGGAGATACATCAATGACTTTTGTACACATCAAAAGCAAAGAAACACACAAATGACACACTTTGAACATATATCAGTCTCTGCTCATTAGCCCCACATCTGTGACTTTTAGGAAACATCAGCACATTTTACAGAACATGTCTCTTCCCTTGCACTGCAGCCCAACATTCCCAGGAAGCAAAGCCCTTCTTCTACTATGTTTTGCTGCTCAACTGTGTTCTTTGCACATAATCAGAGTAGATCCAAGGAAAGTATCTTTGGAATAGTTACCATCTTTTCATCTTCCTGGATCATAAGTATCACTGTAGTTCAACTACATCCAATTTCTTAAAAATCAGCAGAGTTTAACGTATTCTTTCAATTGCTAAAGATTTATGAGCACTGTCCTAGATGCTGGGGTGATGAGAACCAATAAGCCAATTCTGCTGCTGGTGACAACAGTGGTCCTGGAAGACTTCAGAGGAAGTGCTATTTGAGTTAGGGACGAATATGTCTTCAAGTGTGAGGGTTACCTTGCGAAAAGGTCACTTCAGAGCTTTGCAGACTTGCAGCCTTGCAAGTTTAGATATCACAGTGACCAAGAACATTGCTGACAACAAGAATATAGAACACATTATTGTCCCACATGTGGACATAAGCCTCACTCTCTCAACTCTGAACAATAAGGCTGACTGACAACAGAGGACAGTGCATTTCTCAGGGAAACTGTCGGTGCCAGCCATGGGGCTTATGTGTCTGTGGCAAAGCCGCTTTGTTGGGATGTGACAATGCTACTGCTGGGGAGCCACTGGGAGCTGTGTGGCCAATGCAATGATTGTTATTTGTGGGAAGCCAGTAGCTCTGCCCCTGGCACATCGCAGCCACTGGATGCTTCGGAATCTTGTGGCTTTTTATTATAACTGGGCACTGGGCCCTCCGATTGTGATACTTTACTAAAATATACTTTAAGAGAGGCGGTATCTTCCCTCCCTAAGTAGCATCATTTTGTGAGATACTGTGACGCAAGAGACAAACATGCAGCTTACGCTCTGCTGCCCCCTGTCCTTACTTACACACGGGGCAGATACCCTGCCTGATGAATCCTGACACTCTTTCCATCCATGCCTGGACTTAGCACCGAAGTCCTCAACCACCCCAGGCCACCACCAATGGATGATCAGAGTTGCAAATTCCAATCCCAGTGCTCTCACTCACTGGTTTCATGACTGGGCCAATTACTGAACCTCTCTTAGTCTCTCTCATCTACCTGAAATGATAATCATCTCTAACTTGCAAATTCTATAAATTTTATAACAATATACCATATTTTGGGGCTATAAGACACCCCCCCCACATTTGGGAGGAATAATGGTTGTTAATGCTGCTGTTGAGTTCTGTTTACATTTACATTGGTGAAATATTAGGTTATTTATGTTATTAAATATTTTACCACATTCTTTGTTTCAAAATTTTTTTCCCTTTATGGTCTGAAAAATACAGTAGGCAGGGAAAAAAGACAACATAGGTAGGTATTTAATTAGCATAGTCTCTGCTATAATATATAGGTGCTAAATGTTTTTATTAATTATTATTTTTGTTACTACTTATCATCACTGCTTTACTTGACCTTTCAGTGTTCACAACCAGTTCACCTCACCCCTTGTGTCGGGTCGGCAAGGCAGAATAAAAGCCCAGGAAGCTGATGCGCAGAGAATTTGATGTGCACGGATAGTTAGCCATGTTATTATGTGTTGTATTGTTAGGTGTTTTATTGTACGAGCCAGGTTTTCACAAAATCAGTGACAGCTACCAAGTTCACAATCTGATACGAAATGAGCATTTGCCATAGAATGCCTTGAAGGAGAGACTGTTAGTATGGAGAAGCATTTGGTTCACTTGGCATTTACCTTTCAATCAGATGATAAAGTTTATTCTAAACCTAGGGCCTTAAAGAGGCCGAGGGTCTGGGCCATTGTGTTTAAGGAAGGCAGGTGATACTATGTCACACGCCTTTCCCAGCTGTAGGATCACACCAGCACCTTTTGTTTTTCTTTTATTTTTGGAAAAAATATATAATTTTTTTTGGTCAGAGCCTAGTTTTGATGACAACAGTTGATGGCAGAGGGGAGGGCTCCGTAGCGGGAGAAGTGGATCTTTCTCCTCCCCTCAGCTACGCTGGACACCTGCAGTAATGAGATCTGAAGTCAGCCACGGCCCTGACCAGCTGAGGTTCGTCTTCTCAAACTCATGTTCTGGATTCCCGTTCTGGAAGAAGCCTGTTTATTCATCATCGGCTACCTGCCAGGCACGTACGTACCCCAGGAGGTGTGTGCTGAGGGTGCTCGTCGGACTGTTAGCTGCAATCCTTGGGGGAGCGGGGGGTGGGGTGGAGGAAACTTCTAGTTCGTACTACATATACTTCTGCACTGTTTGACTATTTTAAAGCAAGTATGTATTAGATCGACAGTTAAAAACATATTTTAAATAGGTGGCTAGCCACAATTGAAAATAAACAGTCACAGTGACACCTGCTTGCAAGGCTTTCCCACACTGGCATTGGGACAGAGCCACTTCCTGAGTCAACACCTCGTCATCAACATCCACCAAGCACTCACTGCAGCCGGGAGAGAGAATCTCAGCAGCCGGGGGAGAATCTCCACAGCGGACTGCAGGAGACAGCAACAGTGCAGCTACCCGTGCAGATGCACGACACAAACAAGTCTCACACGTGACCTGCGGCGCCGACACACACAGGGAGGAGCCTGTGTTTGCGGCTGGGAGTCTCCTCTGGCCGCATCATGTGCTACATAAACAGATGCTGGGCATCTAGAGCCAAAGTTTGGAAAACAGGACCTCATTTCAGGTTGTAATTGCTTTTTTCTTTTACAGTTTTTATTTTTTTTATAACTGCTAGGGGGTGTCTATATAACGAAGTGTGAGAGAGATGGCTAATTTTCTTTCAGACCCAGGCTCTTACCATGAGGTCTGACCACTTAACAACTTGAGGAAAGACTGAGGGACTCTGTAGTCGAGATTTCCCATTGTACTGCCATCTGGAAGCCACAGTGGAACATCTCAGTAATGACTGTAAGAATTCCAGAACTCTGCTCTGGGAAGAAAGAGCCTTAGGTATAATACTTTCAACTATTTCAATACGAACACCAATAGCTGATGAAACTGCATTTTTATTGTTCCCTTATTGGCCCTCGATTTAAATGCAAGGTGTTTTGGAATCAAAACAAAGCTTCTGAAGTCTCTTTTATCTGAAGCATCAACCACCCCAGTTTGCCACACTACTAACTCAAAAACCAAAAGTGCAATTAATTATTCCTGGGACTGGACAATGAAAATGTTTTATTATACTTATATCCTAGAATCAGAAAGAGAATTAAAAAGGTGTGAGATTTTGTTAATTGTCAAAACATGGCAATAGCTTTGACTTTTTTATAAACAGAAGGCAGTGATTTTCCTGATAACAATACCTGAACTGCCATTTGTCTTCAACTCTGACAGTTTCCAGAGTAGAAAGAATATTCACGGATCCCAGAACAGGTTAAACAAGTTGATAACAACCAAAAAATCCACTGTAATGCTTCTAGACTCGGCAGGTGAGACCGGGTGGCAGTGTCTGTGGTCCTGGATCATGGCATCTCGAGTACCATGTCCCTGTAAGCAGAGTGTGACTCACTTTCTAAAACCTTTCCACACCTGACGACAGGCATCCTTAACAGACTGTCTAGTGTGGGTTGGTATCTAAGCCTGTGCTAAAAACACACTTTTCTATAATAATAGCATAAATATTTTTGTCCTGAGAATCAGCAGTTAAATGGGGATCTACATGTAGTCTTTTGACAATTTACTTCATTTATTCCTCCTCCAATAACAATTCAGAGTATACACTTTCACTTTCTACTGAGTGATCATTTCTAGGTTTGATTCACTCATCTTGACTAGAATCTTTAATGGGATTATCTCTGCTTGAAAATGGAAAGTCCCCCAAACACCTTGTGGATCGAGGCACTTGAGAAATGGCATATTGTTTATATCAAAATTAAAAATACATATATCTTTTGACCTACCAAAGGTACTAATGTATCTTTTGGTACATTAGTTCCATTATTGAAAATATAACATACCCTTTAGATATACAGCACTTACAAAAGTACAACAAATTGTATGTTTTGAAACATATAAAATTTGGCTAGCATATAATCTAAAGGTTCACTGACATGAGAATGGTTAAGTAGATTATAATAAGCACAGTGCAGTTATAAAGTGTACTGCCTTAGACCCCGACGTGGGAGAGCTGCCAGATGCATGGAGAAGTGAAAAATCTAAAGAGCAGGCCACTCTGTATGGTACGATCCAGTATGTGCACATGTTTGAAAAGGTTGTGCACATATGCACTGATAGTTATCAAGTATTTATGGAGGAAAGCCCTTCAAACGGTTAACAACGACGCCTGTTAGAATTTTGTTTTACAATACCCATATATGCTTTCTTCCAGAAGCCATCAGAAGCCTAATTTTAAATAATCACGTTTAATATTTATAATCTGATGCCAAGTAATCCTTGAGATTATTTTTATAATAAAAGAATGTCACATTTAAAGGTCTGAATGTTACGTAGATAGTAACTCTCTGCCTCTCAGAGATCAGACATGTTAGCTGGAGCTTTTAGTCTATAGGGGTATCAGAGAGCCAACAGCCAACAGCAAACATGAAAAAGAACAGAAGTAAATAAAAATTGAGATACATAGGAAGATAGAGATGGACTGAGTAAAAAAGTTGAACCTAGTTAGAATAGGAAAGGGAAAAAAGTAAGACCTCTGTGGAGAAATATCATTTAAGCCCTGAAGTATGGAGTAGCTTCCTCACAATGGTATCTGTTACATACTAGCACCTACACAGGCAGACCTCGGAGATATGGCTGGTTCCATTCCAGATCATCACAATAAAAGGACTTTCACAATAAAACAAGTTGTAATCATTTTGCTGGTGGAGGGTCGCATCCTCGATTTGTAAAAAAATGCAACATCTGTGAAGCTCAATCCATAAAGCGAACCATAATAAAACGTGATATGCCTGTAATAATATTCATGAACTCCTTTTTAACTACCACATGCTGTAGTGTGAAGTCTATCAGAGCTGTAGGCTTCATGGAACAAGCTGTAAGTGAGGAAAGTCTCGCACAGAAGTGATCTCAGTGGATAATATGGTTCCCTGACCGACACCCAGATGGTGGGTGTGCACTCTGTCACTGCCCCCTCCACTCACTACAAATCCCCTAGGTGAGTCAGAAAACTTCAGTCTGAACCAGAGGTTCTCTTTGAATGTTTTGTAAGCTGCATTGGCTTGGATTCATGTTGATGTATCTGTTTATTCCTCTAACTTGTAAAGGAGGATAACAATCAATCTAAAATCAATAAACAACCAAAAGTGCCAGAAAATCAAACTGCTGGAACTCCAACAACCAAGAAATTAAAGAAACAGCCAACCAGACCAGTAAAGCGGTGGATGGAGAGAACCCCACAACAAGGCGGTGGACAATGCAGATGGGACTGGCTGACTGGCTGACGGGAAACCGCAGTGCAGCAAGGAGGGTGCCCTGCCGGGTGATTACCTAAGGCCCCGACCCCTTACAACCTAACAGGTGCACCAAGACAAAGAAATATGGCCCAAATGAAAGAACAGGGCAGAACTCCAGAAAGAGAGCTAAGTGAGGAGGAGATAGCCAACCTATCTGATGGAGAATTTAAAGCCCTAGTAATCAAAATGCTCACAGAACCGATTGAGCTTGGTCGCAAAATGAAAGAACAAATGAAGGATACCCAAAGTGAAATAAAGCAAAACATTCAGGGAACCAGCAGTGACAGGAAGGAAAGCAGGACTCAAATCAATGATTTGGAACAAATGGAAAAAATAACATCCAACTGGAACAGAATGAAGAAGCAAGAATTCAAAAAAATGAAGGGAGGCTTAGGAACCTCTGGGACAACTTTAAGCATTCCAATATCCAAATTATAGGGGTACCAGAAGAAGAACAAGAGCAAGAATTGAAAACTTACTTGAACAAATAATGAAGGAAAACTTCCCCAATATGGTGAAGGAAATAGACTTCCAGGAAGTCCAGGAAGCCCAGAGAGTCCCAAAGAAGTTGGACTCAAAGAGGAACACACCAAGGCACATCATCATTAAGTTACCCAACATTAAAGATAGGGACAGAATTTTAAAAGCAGAATGAGGAAGAGAGAGAATTACCTACAATGGAGTTCCCACAAGGCTATCAGCTGATTTCTCAAAAGAAACCTTGCAGGCAAGAAGGAGCTAGAAAGAAGTATTTGAAGTCATGAAAGGCAAGGACCTATATTCAAGATTACTCTATCCAGCAAAGCTATAATTTAGAATGGAAGGGCAGGTTAAGTACTTCCCAGATAAGGTCAAGTTAAAGGAGTTCATCACCAAGCCCTTATTATATGAAATGTTAAAGGGACTTATCTAAGACAAAGAAGAGGATAAAAAATATGAACAGTAAAATGACAACAAACTCTTAACTATCAACAAATGAATCTAAAAACAAAAACAAAAGCAAACCAAGCAATAACTTGTTGGGAACTGTCCTGCCTGGTTTCAGAAGCTGTAACCCCCGCCAAGGCTAAGGCTGAGGGAATGATCTTGGACCATAAGCCAGCAAGGAGATAAAAGCTTATCTCCCTCACAGGAGCACCGCTTCTGCTTCTTTTACTTCACCCTGCCTGGCCCCCAATGCTTGGACAGTTAGCCAATGACGGGTAAGATTCCCCAAGGGGGGAATGACCTAAGACAGGCACGATCACGTGGGAGGCCCCAAGGAAGGACTTTGGGGGCTACAGCAAAAGGGGGTGATGGACCCTTGCCCCATGGCTTTGACAAAGCCTGAGTCCTCCTGGTCTGCAAGAAAATCTCCTAATCTCTTGGCTGCCTTAGTTCCCTTGCTCCACCTAAACCTGAAACAATGACAGAGGGTGGTGCAGCCCTGTGCTGAAAAGGGCGGGTTCCCCGGGTGATCAGGCCTAAGAAAGAATATGTAAAATCCTGTGAAACCTGCTTTGTTTAGAATGCTCTCAATTGAATGAGAAGGGTCCAAGGAAGAAGTAAGTTTGTTCCTCAAAGTCTTTTACAACTCTTTGACCCTGACTCAGAATAAGCCCTCAGACTTCCTTGTTGTCTATTGTTTGATCCTTTCTTCCTGGCAATGAGTATTGAGCTTTACCTGAATTCTTATGCAAACGAACCCAATAAAAGCTTCCTTGGGCGAAGGAAGGGGGCACTCTCTCCTAGGGAGGGTGGCCCAGCGCTCCCCACTAGAGAGAGTGGCCGATCCATTCCTACTTCCCCACAGCACCTGGTTGTCTCTGTGTATGTTTTTCTCATGTGTCAACGAGCCATCCACAGCGTTCCGCGGTCACTGCTGGTCGGTGGCCGCGACAATAACTAGAACAGGAACAGAATCAGAGAAATGGAGATCACATGGAGGGTTTTCAGTGGGGAAGGAGAGGGAGGAATACGGGGGGAAAAGGTACAGGGAAGAAGAAGCATAATTAGGCATAAAATAGATGTGGAGAGGTAAAAAATGGTATAAGAAACAGAATTCAAAGCTCTTATAAGTACAACCCATGGACATGAACTAAGGGGGGAAATGCTGAAAGGTTGGGGTGTACAGGGTGGAGGGGGGGAAAGGGGAGAAAAATTGGGAAAACTGTAATAGTGTAATCAATAAAATATACTTTAAAAAATAATGTGGTGACATCTAAGCAAAGACCTGAAGGAAGTGACAGAGTGAGCCCGATGGTTGTCCTATATCCCACGACCTTGGACTTCCTGGATCCTTAGATCAAGTTGTGCCCTATTTCTTTGTCTCCTGGAGGCAGAACTGCAACTGAGCCACTAAGTTCCTTGTGTCATCAGAAGTTTTCTGTTCATGGGCTCTGTCTTCAGCTGGCTGGAGTAGAACCAGAGAAGTAGACACGAGCCCAAATCTCAGACTGTCCCATCTTTATCACTCCGGGAGCAAACTTACCTAAACCAAGAGAGCACTGGGACCCAGAAGGCCTTAGATGACTGCTGGTCCCAACTCTTATTATAGGGTTGGCCAAAAATTTTAGGGTTTTTTTTAGTAAAATAAAAGACACTTTTTCATTTTCACCAATAACTTTACTGATTTGGATATTTTCAGTATATTGGCTACCTGCTGTGTGGTAGAATGTTGCTTGTTCTCAATTAATGTCTCAATATGATCGCTGTCCACTTCAACTGGTCTACCTGACCATGAAGCATCATCGAGCAAGAAATATCCAGAAAAAACTTCATAAACATGTTCAATCAATCACAGCAACTTCTCTATACACTGGAAAAATCTTTTTGTGTGTGTGTTTCGGTTGTGTTTTTACCTTCCTTGAAATAATAAAGCAAAATATGCCGAAAAGGTCGCCCATTTTCTTCCAACTTCAATATTAAAATAGCTGTACAAAAATTCACCAAATTTGATGCTTTTTAAAAAATGCGCTGATATGACAGCTGTCACAATACAATCTAACAAAATTGTTTTGAATGACATTAAAGACAATTAAGCACTACTAGAGCCATCATACAGAAAAACTAAACAGACTTTTTGGCCAACTCAATACCTTGGGCATTCCCTTCAGTAACACCCACAAAGTGGATACCCCCGTTAATGACTTTTCAAATATTGGAATCAAAGACAAATCAAAAAGTCCAAACACAGGTGATACATGACTTTGATAAAAATGCTAAAATGACTTCCTGAAATACATCAAAGTTTCCAACAATAAAGAGATGATAGGAAAAAAACCCAACTTGAACAGAATTATTACGGCCATAGTGCTGCTGCACGAAACCACTGCAGTGTGAAGAAGGGAAGACAGAAGAAGCTGAGCAGAAAACTGAGCCCCAGCGTGGCACCCCCAGCCACCAGCGACACTGGACAGCTGAAGAAACTGCCTGATAATGACTCAGCCCTTGAAACTATAAATTGAATCTATTTGTAAGTAAAGATAAAGAATGAGTGACGAGAGAGAAGAACATTAGCACGAAAGTCTGTGACTAGAATGCTATGAAGTATGAGGAAATGAGGATGAAATCAGAATATGTCTCTGTAACTTACTACGACTATGTATATGACTACATATGATAAGCTATATCAAGTTTTATTATAGGATCATAATAAACCCAGCCGCTGTCCACAAACCCCATTAGCAGCTTCATAGAAATCTCCTATTAAGGAACTCCTTCAGGTACTGTAACGTGTGGAGATCTGAACTGGTAAACCTTACTTGAATAATGCGACAAGAATCTGGTACCGTACATGGGACCCACTGAGAAATGCGCAACAGCAGTTGAAAGAAAGATGTTCTCTGAGATGTCATCCATCCAGGCAGCTGGTTTATGTCAAAAGGAGAAACTACTGAGCCACCCACCAGAATTGCTACATCTAGGAAAAACTGACAACACCAAGTCTTGGAGAGGGTGGAGAACCAGAATTTCCACATGCTGTTGGTGGGAACATAACCTGATACAAACCCTTTGGAAAAGTGTTTGGTGGAATCTACTGGGTTGGCCAAAAACTTTGTTTAGTTTTTTCCATAAAATAAAGGCACATTTTTCATTTTCACCAATAACTTTATTGATTTGGATATTTTGAGTGTGTCAGCTATCTCCTGCTATTGGCTTCTAGTGGTAGAGATCAGGGGTGCTGCTAAACATCTTCCCATGCATCAGACAGCCCCACAGCAAAGAATTATCTGGCCCCAATGTTAAGAGTACCAAGAAAATTCACAAACTACTGTTGACACTTTCAATCAGTCACAGCACCTTCTCCCTACACTGCACAAATCTTTATTTTTTTGCATTCCAGTTACATTTTTACCTTTCTTGAACTGATAAAACATAATATGCCAAACATGCTGTGTATTTTCTTCCATTTCAATATTAACATGGCTGCACAAAAATTCATCAGTTTTAATATGTTTTTTAAATGCACAGTCACGATATAATCTAACAAAATTGTTTCAAATGAAGTTAAAGACAACTAAGCACTACCAGAGCCACTGAACAGAAAAAACTAAACAAACTCTTTGCCCAACCCAATAGTAAAGTTAAACCCTCTGACTAAGCAATTTCTCTCCGAGGTATAGACCCCAAAGAAATGCCAATATAATGTGCACAAAAAAAAGAGGCATAAAAATGTTCACCTCAGCATTATTTGAATCTCCAAATTAGAAACAACCCAAATGTCTACCTGGAATGGAGTGAAATAAAATGTGTAAATGAAGTACTATAAGTAATGAGAACAAAGGAATTACCGCTCCATGCAAAAACATGATGGATCTCACAAACATAATACTGGATGAAAGAATTCAGACTCACAACAGCACGTATTATATGGTTCTGCTCATATGAAGTTTAAATATGTGCAAAATTAATCCGATGAGCGAAGTCAGAGTAGTAGGTACTTTGGGGGCACAGAGAAGGCCCCACGGCTGGTGATGTTCTATGACATGATCCGGGTGGGGCTCACAGGAGTGAGTTCACTTTGTTAAAGAAACCATTCTGCTCTACTCTTCGGATTTGTGGGTTTTTCTGTATATATGATATACTGCAAACAAAAAGTTTACCAAAAAAATTCTATGCCCACTAGGTGCTAGGTTCTTTATGTATAAGTTATTTTTTCGGATCAAGGTATTCAAAAAAGAGGAAAAGACAAGGAACCTTTTGTCATGGAGCCAACATTCTAGTAGAAGGAAGGGACAAATACATAAAAAATGGCTTCAAAATTTCAGGCTTAAAATTTTCAGAGTGTTAAGTGCCATACTGATAATAAAACCGTGTGAGGTGATAATGACTTGAGATCTGGGACAGGAAGATCTGCTGAGGTCAGAGAAGCCCCTCAGATGAGGTGACATGTGAGCTGATGAGAAAGAGCCAGTCCAGACGAGACCCGGAGAAGAAACTGCCAGAGAGAGAGAGAGAGAGAGAGAGAGAGGGAGGGAGGGAGGGAGGGAGGGAGGGAGGGAGAGAGAGACCACAGCACAGCAGGACTGAGCTGCACATGTGCAGGGGCCGAGGCAGGGAGGCCGGCAGTGACGGGCGCTGAGATGAAATGCAGTTCAACAGTGGGCAGGGGCCAAGTCCTGGAGGCCTCTGAGGATTTTATATGCTATAGTGATAGTAATAGTACTCATAAATAAAAATAAATCTTGAAATGTATTTTATTCTTACTACACCGTACAGGTATTGGTGGGTTTTAAGCAGGGGAGTGATATGATGTGATTTGTTTTTAATGATAACTAAGGCTACTCTGTGGAGTATGGGCTATAAGATAAGATACAGTATAATAATAATATTAATACTTAATACACAATTAGGGTTAATATACAATTATATTAATATAATTGTATTAATAATATACAATTATTAATATTAAGTAATGATAGTAATTTATCATTATGTTGTATAAGAAATCTACCATGGAAAATATTTACAAGGATGTTATAGCTCTCATTTCCAAATGAGATGACGGTGGGCGGAACACAGTAAGAGTGTACCTGAAAAGAAGAAAGTAGACGAATCTGGTATGTATTTGGGCAGTGCAGCTGATTAGAAACCCTGAGAGAGAGGAACAGGATATGTTAGACATGAGATGCCTGTCAACCATTCAGGTGAAGACGAAGTAGCCTTCCTCTCCAGGCTCTCTGGCGCTAGGCTGACCAGGAAGCCAACTGAGATACAACGCCCTTGAGTGATGTTATCTCAGGTGCACGCACCCGGTTAGTAGTCCAGGAGCTGAAGAAAATGGCTGTAGAAAGGTCAGAGGCACAGTAAGAAATGCATGAGTAAGGATCAAGCATTCCACAGTTGGCCTGAGTCACAGTCTGACACCTCTGCAGGGCAGCTGAGCATGCACTGGACTTCTCGACTACAGAACATCTGAGAATCTGCAGTTGTTCAGTAAGGACTGTCAGTGTAGGGGGTAAAGGGGGAAGAGGGAGAGTCCCTGGACTTGGGGGTGAAGGAGAGGGTGGCAAACAAAACCCACTGAAATTATAGAAATTTGA
This sequence comes from Tonatia bakeri, assembly GCA_004024845.1. Taxonomy (NCBI): domain Eukaryota; kingdom Metazoa; phylum Chordata; class Mammalia; order Chiroptera; family Phyllostomidae; genus Tonatia; species Tonatia bakeri. The sequence continues at coordinate 272,326 of PVIA01001030.1, forward strand.
ATTCCAGTAAACCTGGAAGTTGGTAGAAATGCAGACTTCCCGGCTCCATCACCAGCGCCTCTAATTAAATAGCACTGGATCAAGACCCAGAAAATGAAATTTTTAAACTGTAGCACATAGTCCACAAGTCACACAGTTTGAGAAACTCAGCAAAGTTTCTCCTCCCTCCCTGGCTCATAAGATCATCCCCTCCTCTCACAGAAGCCACTCATAGTCTTTCTGGCTGTAGCACCTTTCATTTGGACCTTTCCAGTTGCATAAGCAGTGTGGCTTTGAGCAAAGGGCATGGGATAAACCCGATCCTGTCACCTATAAGCTGTGTGTCCATGAGTAAACTTCTTAATTAGGCTAAGCATCAGTTCCTTCATCTGCAAAATACAGACATCATTGCATTTTATATGGATTTGGATTAGGACATTTTGAAACACTGATATATAAATATCAATAAGGATGTTCCAATATGAAAATTTTAAGGAATATGAATTCCTACATCTAAAATATACTCAAGAATCACATAATTTGAAAGCTGGTGGCCGAACTGATTTACCACTTATAATGCTGCCACATGGGAGTAGCACATTAGTGGGGGACAGAAATAGCCACATTGCTGGCCACTATTTTCTGAACCACTCTGTTGTTTCAAAGCATCAGAAGTCCTAAGGGTGATTCTGGTGGCCACTGGCCTGTTGCTCTAACAATCACTGTTGGTAAATTATAACCATGCCATCTGGCATTTACTTAGTAGGGAAGCTAGTGGTAGAACAGAGAAACTTGCCAGCAACCAAGAACTTTCAAATGAAGTACCATGAGTTAGACATAATGAAAAATTACTATTAGGTATGAATTTATTTGTTGTGTTTAAAATTATTCCCATGGAAAAACTGATTCTGGATTACGAAAGCACTGAAATATTTGAGTATTTTGAAATATTTAGGGAATTTATCTATCTAATAAATGTGACCTCCTTATAACAGTATTTTTTTCCCCAGGTCTGTTGTGAGAGAGATTTAGAACAAAGCCTATAATTTCTTCTCAATTTTCAACAGAGGAGAACTGTTCACTTAAAATCAATGTAATCTCTAAAATTTTTGATAAATGAAGTTTTCCAGAACAATAAAAATTTCCCATTTAGTATTGGGCTACTTCCTATTTCCCTTCTCCATAGACTTCCATGAATTAATGGGAAGGTCCCAAGGAAGTCTAGTTAGTTAAAGCCCTCAGCTCTTGGAGTTCTATAGCAGCCTAAGAGCGGGTAATGAGTCTGCTTTTTTTCTCTCCTTTATTTTCGATGGCTTTGACCACATTATTCTCTACTTTGCCTTCTGTTAGTCACAGCAAATGGACCACTTCTAAGAAAACTTCTCCATGACATACATGAGAAATATTTTAAATAAAATTCATTCACTCTTTTTGCACCTTGGCTCACATTTTTTTCTGGTACAAGACCAGGGTTATCTGAAGGCCTGAAAATTTGGCAGTCCTAAATGGTAATTATTCTCACTTTGGAGTTGATCCAACACAGGAAACAATAAAAGACTTCTGGAAGGCTTGCGAGCCCAGCTGTCTCTGACACTCTTCCTCCTTCTGCAAAAATAGCTGAATGGGCCTGCTAGTGCGCACCTGTCACTGATGTCTCGGCAGAGAACTTGCTGTCACCGTGTTTGTATAGCTACTGAAACTGCATCAAGAAACATTAATTTAAAACTTGTGAAGGAGGAGTTGATTTTTTTTAAATAGCTCCTATGTTCTGGTTGGTTTTCAGTGTAAAATACTCCTGATCAAAGTGATTTCCGGTAGCTCTGGTTAGACAAAAGATTGCTCCTTTTGTTTTTAACAATTAGTCATTTGGTCCTTTCTTTTATCCCATTTCTGCTGTTTTGAATAAAGTTACAAATAAATGGTTTTGTTGGTTTTTAAGTGTGTTTCATAAATCATTTAGGATTTCTAAAACATCTCACAGGGTTTTGCCTAAACATGTTTAAGGAAATGATGGTAATAGTTTTGAAGCGTCCACGCACTTCGGTCGTTCCTAGTCAAAGTCTGCAGTGGAGACGTCTGCGGTTTGTCTTCACGGGAGCGAAGGTCAGCCCGTTGTGGCTCAGGTGTCTCATGGGAATCCGAATGAGAACAAAGACACTTTCCCAAAACACTGGGTGTGATGACAGCAAGCGAAACACCAGGGGTCACTTGGGTATATGACTGGAGTGCATTGATTTAATGCAGGGACTCTACAGTTTCAAGGAGACAGCATTTTTACAACATATTTCTTCTTCCACTAAAAAAAATAAGGTCTTTTTTATGTGGGCCGTCCAACTTTTCTCTTCTTCTAACAAATGTTACTTTGACAATATTTCAAATGGTAGCCATATATTTAATTTAGGATATAATACTCAGACAGGCAAAATTAACGGTGAAAAAGAAGTTCAGTCTTCTCTTCATGAAGAATGTGGAGACTGTGGTGTGTGAAAAGGCACATTTGGCTGAACACAGCTATGCCCAGGGGCCCTTAGAAACCTGCTCTCCACTTTCACTGCCAGTCTCCGATACGGATTCGTGTCGCATTTCTGGATTTCCTAATGATTGGATTCACTTCTAACAGATCTCATACCCATTTTTTATTTTTTAAGATGCAGGTAGAGGATCAGGAAATTAGCTTGCTGATCTTACCTGTGGATTATGTAAGGTTCTCGCCCAAGGAGAACTTTGTGTTAGATAGGCCAAGTTGTCTCCTTGTCAAATGTACATTTTTAAAAGTGTCATTGTTGGATAAAGTCAGAAAATCATAAATGTTACAAATGAAGTGCTCCTACCCAAGACCTCAGGGCTGTGTGATGAGCACAGTCACCAAAATGATGACAGAGATGATGATGATAACCATGAGGATCTGGTGATGTCCAAGGCAGGTCAAACGGTGTTAGCCAGGTTGATGGAATTTCTGACATGGCACCAGCTTGTTGGCTCTGTGACTCTGTGGGGGGAGGGTTCAAAAAAGGGACAGTGGCTTCCACCCACCTTTCTGTCTGGAAGAAAGCTATCCCCCAGCTCACACTGAGATGCCAGACACTTCAGTTTCTCCCTGTATGCCACGGTGCCTTTCTACCCTGGTACTGGAGCGCAGAGGGAGTGAGTCTGAGTAGCTGATTCTATGTGTAGGTTTTTTAAGAGGAACTGTTTGGGACTCCAGAAGTTTCTTCCACTGACTCAATCCCCACTGGTTTTTGCAGCTGGAAGTTGTGGGGACTTATCTTCCTGGTACTGGAACCCTGGGCTGGGGGACCTGATGTGGGGCTGGGACTCCTCACTCCCAAGATATCCCTCCCCAATTTTTATCCACCACATGTGGGTATGGGACCAGCCTGTTCCACATCTGTGCCCCTCCTCCAGTCTGGATGGATGTGGTTTCTTTAATTCCATTTCAGACTTCCATCTAACTTGATTTCTGACAGTTTTGAGTGATGGTTGTTCTGTATTTTAGTTGTAATTTTGATGTGGTTGTGTGAAGAAGTGAGCGATGTCTGCCTATGCCGCCACATCTTGACCATTAGTCACCTTTACTTCTGGTGACTTAAACTTGAAACTAGTTCTACCCTGTGCATTTAAGTGTAAGTCCTTAAGGAGCACAGAAAATTTATGTACAGCCTACAGGTATCAACCAGCAGATCAGAAAACATTCAAGTGTGATTCCTTAACTCACAGGTGTGATGAAAGATGGGTTTGGTCTTAGCAAAAATGAACAAGTTGCCAAAAACCAGTTCAAGTAAAGATGAAATCTTTAGTGCCAGGCTTTCTGTTCAAGATTGAAATGTTCTAGAGTTTTACTATGCTTTTTTTTCTTTTTCTTTTTTACTACTTTCTTTTCAAAAGCAGAAATTAAAATTTTTCTTTTTAGTTCTTGTCTCTTGAGCTTTGTGGTCTTGCCCTGGATCTTTTTGAATTTTTTTTCTTTTTGCACCAGTATAAACTCCAATTTAAAGCTAAAGTCTTCCAGAGAACCCAAATCCCTGCATCCTGCATAAGAGAACTCTGAATAGCTAATGATTAATAAATTCTTTAAATCATAGCCTATTCTATGAAACTGCACTGAAGATTTCTGCTCCAGCTCTGGGTTAACACAAATACCTAGAATCAATGAACAATCTCTCCTGGCTACTTTAATCCCCCTGCACATACATTCCTAAGCTGATGATACTCATCCATTTCTCAGAACAAAAATAAAATACAAATGCTCCCTCTCTGTCTATCACTGCACCACTAGTACTGAAATCAAAGGAATAAAAGAAAGTGATTGTTTTATTACGTGGTTAGGAAAATCCAGTGTGTGTGCAAAGAGGTATTATGCCCCCAAATCAATCATTTTAATTATATAGATTTGATTCTAAATCCTGGGGCTCTGAAAATCATGGGTAACAATGAATACAGTGAGGACAGCCTCTAGCAAGCATGACAGTTTAAACATAAGTGATGATAAGAAGGAATTAAACAGTTCCCACTGCTTTTGACTTGTAAATTAAAAAAATATTTATTTATTAAATTTCAGAGAGAGGGGAATAGAGGGAGAGAAACTTCGATGTGAGAGAGAAACATCAATGAGTTGCCTCTCATATGCACCCTGACCAGAACCAAACCTGTGATCTAGACATTTACTCTGACCAGAAATCAAACAGGTAATCTTTCACTTTGCAGGACAATGCCCAACCAACTGAACCACGCTGCTCAGTACCACTTGTAAAATTTTTTAAACAGTTGGTAGGAAATGAGCTCCAAGGAAAACTAGCTACCAATTAAACCCAACTACTGGTAGCACTAATGAAAAGAACTGCTGTTCAGGAGGAAGAAAACTGGGCTTCCTATTTCATATGCAAAAACAAGTGGGATCTCAGCAACCTGTCACTCCCACAGCATCCTCAAAAACTGATGAGCACATACTATTTAGAGTTGTTGGTTGAAACAGAGAGAAAAAAGTTGACAGCTTTCATGAAAGAACTACTTATTCTTTCATGCGTGAGGTCACAGGGGGCTTGTGATCACTGTTTCTTATGGGAAAGGTATCATATTTAGGAGGATTTCATTTCTCCAACACCAAGGAGTTGCCCTGGGCAAGCCACCAGTGCCTCTTCACTGAGTCCTGCTCCCCTGGCCTTTCTACCGTCACCCACTCATGCCCTTGCTGTGAGGATGTGTGGGCTGTGAAGGAAAGGGAGTTTTATCTCTTCATGTGTCAGTTATGCTCTGCTCACGAATTGGACCTCTCCAGAGTAAACATTTAATGCTTTCCCAGATTATTCATTTTTATGTTTTCTTCAGCCAATTACAGTGCTAGTTACCTAAACTTAATTACAGATGTCAGCATCATCTGATGCATTCCAGATTTTGCATTCAGGCAATTTCATAAAAAGTTATGTCTGAAGATTTTTTTAAAAGAAGTATTCAATTTGTTGTTCAAAATCTTGTAGTCTTTTTTTAAACCCTGCTAAACATGAAGGATCATTTAAGGATTTGTGAGGTAACACAAGAAGCTTGTAAGTACAGTAATCCTTAACTCGGTCTTACTCAAAATAATCCTTAGCAAATGCTTTGGGGGCTATTATACTTAAATCCTAAACTACTGTGCAATCTCTTCAAGAATGCTCATGTGTTTCTCACACAAGATTTAGAAAAGCTGTAAGATTCCATCTCTTTAAACACAAATTCATTTTGATGAAATAATTTAAAATGCCTTACATGTCAGCTGTTTCAAGTTATTATAGCACTAGTAATATAAATGTATCACCGAAGTCACACTTTTGTCCAAACTCAAATATAGATTACAGAGAATTAAAATTATAATAAAAGAATCTGAAGCTTAGCATTAAATTACTGAAAGGGCATGAACCAAAATGTTAACAATAAATATCTGTGGTAGTGAGATTAAATGTTTTATGTGTGTGTTTCTCTGATTTTCAGAGAATTCTCATTTCAAAAACTAGAAAAGGAATTGGACTTTTGGCTAAGATGAAGGCGTATCTACTTTGCCTCCTTGCACAATCAAAAGAGGGACGACAACAAATTGAAAAGGAAAGAATAACCAGAACTGCCAGAAAATCAAACTGTATGGAAGCCCGACAACCAAGGATTTAAATAAGAAACATTCATCCAGACCAGTAGGAGTGGCGAAGGCTGGCAGCTGGGATGAAGAGGATGAGCGGCAAGGCGGTGGCTGGAGGGCTGGGTAGGCAATGCAGCAGGTGGCAGACAGAGCTGTCCCACCAGTTATCTACACTGGCATGCAGATAAAATGGGAGGAACAACTGGGGAGTGAGACAGACAGCGCAACCCAGGATTCCAGCGTGGAAATATAAAGCCCCAAAACCTCTGGTTATAAAAATCTTTGGGGGTTGCTGCCATGGGAGAAACTCCCAACCTCACAGGAGAGTTCACTGGAGAGACCCACAGGGTCCTAGAATGTACATCAACACACCCACCCATGAATCAGCACCAGAAGGGCCCAATTTGCTTGTGGGTAGTGGGGGAAGTGACTGAAAGCCAGCTGAGAGGGGAGCAAGCGGCATTGTTCCCTCTTGGACCACTCCTCCACGTACAGTGCCACAACACAGCGACATGGGTTGTCCCACCCAGGTGAATGACTAAGGCTCTTCCTCTTACAATGTAATAGGTGTGCTGAGACAAAGAAATATGGCCCAAATGAAACAACATCTCAAAGCTACAAAAATAGAACCAAGTGATGAAGAGAGACAACCTATCAGATACAGAGTTTAAAGCACTGGTAATCAGAATGCTCACAGACATGGTTGAGTATGGTCACAAAATAGAGGAAAAAGTGAAGGCTATGCAAAGTGAAATAAAGCAAAATAGGGAACCATCAGTGATGGGAAGGAAACCGGGACTCAGATCAATGACTGGGGCCAGAAGGAAGAAATAAACATTCAACCAGAATAAAATGAAGAAACAATAATTTAAAAAAATGAGGAGATGCTTAGGAACCTCTAGGACAACTTTAAGCATTCCAACACCTGAATCATTGGGGTGCCAGAAGGAGGAGAGGAAGAGCAAGAAACTGAAAACTTATTTGAAAAAAATAATGGAGAACTTCCCCAATCTGGCAAAGGAAATAGGCTTCTAGGAAGCCCAGGAAACTCAAGAGAGTCCCAAAGAAGTTGGACCCAAGGAAACATACACCAAGGCACATCATACTTACCCAAGATTAAAGATAAGGAGAAAATCTTAAAAGCAGCAAGAAAAAAGGAGACAGTTACCTACAAAGGAGTTCTCATTAAGACTATAAGCTGATTTCCCAAAGGAAACTTTGCAGGCAAGAAGGGGCTGGAAAGAAGTATTCCAAGTCATGAAAAGCAAGGACCTACAAGCAGGATTAATCTACCCAGTGGAGCTATCATTTAGAATGGAAGGGCAGATAAAGTGCTTCCCAGATAAGGTCAAGTTAAAGGAGTTCATCATCACCAAGCCCCTATTATATGAAATATTAAAGGCACTTATCTAGGAAAACGAAGATGATAAAAAATATGATCAGTAAAATGACAACAAACTTACAACTATCAACAACTTAACCTAAAAAGCAATAACAAAAACAAACTAAGCAAACGAGTAGAACAGGAACAGAATCAGAGAAATGGAGATCACATGGAAGGTTATCAGCAGGGAGGTGGAAGAGGAAGAATGGGGGAAAAGGTACAGGGAATAAAAAGCGTAAATGGTAGGTACAAAATAGACAGGGGGAGGTTAAGAATAGTATAGGAAATGGAGAAGCCAAAGAACTTATATATATGACCCATGGACATGAACTAAAGTGGGTAGTGAATGCTTGTGGGAAAGGCGGTGCAGGGTAGAAGGAATAAAAGGGAAAAAAATAATGGGGCAAATGTAATAGCATAATCAATAAAATATATTTTAAAAAACCAGAACAAGAAGTTTTTTTAAAAAAGTAATTACTATATATAGCATTTCTAATTGCAAGTAAGCAAAGGCCATCAAGTGGTTTTTAGTTCTGTGAGATGGAGAGGACATTCCTTGTCTGTACTTACATTAACCTGCAGCTCTTTTCATTAATCACAGTGGTGGTGCTTTGGGCTGTCTATATAGTATGTATTAGATTTATAAGAAACTGCCACAGAATGTAAACGCTTCTCCTATTTGAACTAGATTACTACACTGTGAGGAGGTCCCCCCTCGCCTTTAATATGGAAGGAAACAGAACAATCAGGCAAGTCTGGAGCAGCAGACCGATGTGCAGGTCAGTGCCCGCCCTAAGGGCAGGAGGGGCAGCCTGCCCGTGCGTGCCAGAGCTCAAAGGCAGCTGCACGGCAGCGCGATGCAATGTGCTTCTGGCTTTTCCTCAGTAAGCCCCCTTTTCAGGAGCTTGGAATTTTCCCTCATAATGGATTTTTTTATTTTTAAAATATAAGTAAAATCTCACGCACTTAATTAATTCATCTAGTTATTATTTTCTTGGAAACACTTAAAAATCCAGGTATTTTCTGGATTCAAGAGAAAAGTGGGAACATTGTTCCTATTCTTTTATTGGAAAGACTTTCCAATAATGGACAGGAGGCTTACTAATGACTATCTACAAGCCTCCTCTCTTCATTCTCCCTTTTCATTTTTAAAAGATAAATATTTATTAATTGCCTACCTGGACGCTAAGGACTGGGCAGAAAAATCAAACAAAAATCCATATTCTCATGGAGTTAGGATTAAGTAGGAGGGAAGAGAATGAATGAGATTACTAATACACGGAGTGGTAAGTGCCAAGGAGGGAAATAAATCAGGCATGGGCAATAAGGAGTATAGGTGGGGATTGTTGTGATTTGGACTGCAGCATGGAGAAGACCTCAATGAGAAGGTGAAATTTTAGTAAAAGTCTGCAGGAAGTGAGAGACAAGCCCTTAGAATATCTGGGCAAGGAATGTTCCAGGTGGAGGGAAGCATCAAGTGTGCAAGCCCTGAGGGAGCAGCCATACTGGGGTTTAAGAAACAGCGAGGCACCACTGGTGGCCTGAGAGAGAGGGGAGGAGGGGAGGGATGGAGGTCAGAGTGACAGAGGCCAGACAGGGAAGGGCTTCGCAGGTCTTTGGAAGGCTTCTGCAGTTATATGACGTCAATGCCAGGTTTCTTGAAGCAGGTCTGTGCTTCCACAGGTAAATCCTGAAGATCCAAATGAAGACTGGACTGACGTATTATCTGAGACAGCTGATACAAGACACATAAAGGGTGACCAACGGAAATGACTAAAAACGCCAATTCCCCGTGTCTGGAGAAGTGACCAAGATTTGTATTCATTAATTCAGGAACTGTATGTGCCAAGGTCTTCCAGGAATGGCTGGACACAATTCTGACCTCAAGGAACCCATACGGTCTATGGGAGGCACATAGGTAAGGCAGGAAGGACATAGTCTGGTCATATGATGAGACAGCAACAAGTTCGGGAGAAGCTGAGAGGTGGGCTGAAATGATCAGAGAGACCTTTATTGACAAAGCATTCTAAGTTAAGTCTAAACAACAGCTAAGGTTAAATTGAGAAAGAATCAAGAATGAGAAGGAGGTATGCATAGTATGTTCAAAGACATGAAGGGAGGACACAGTATGTTTGTTTTGCTGGCAACAATCAGACGTATGTTGGCTGGAACAGAAAATCTGCATAGGGCAGTGGTGAAAGGTCAGTCAAGGAAAGACTGTAACTTTTCATGGACAGATTGAAGTTTTAATCTATAGACAAAGGAGTTTAATTAAGGTTCAAACAGAGAAATAATATGGCATAGAGGAGCTGGCATGGACAAAACACGTAGGAGACAGCAATGGGTGGCTGCAGTACTTCAGCTCTGAGGAGGTGAAGGTCCTGACCGCAGAGTCCAGAGTGGAAGTGGAGAGGGGCAGACAGGTCCTCAATGCATTCAAGAAGAATTATACAACCTGGTGATGGGTTGAAGGAGTTATTTCTTTATTTTTAGAGAGAGGGAAAAAAAGAACAACATTCATGTGCAAGATGAACATCGATCAGCTGCCTCTGCATGCCCTCAGCTGGGTCTTTGCCCCCAACCCAGGCGCGTGCCCAGACAGGGAATCAGCTCTGTGACCTTTTCGGTGGGACCACACCCAACCCACTGAGCCACACGAGTCAGGGCAAAAGAGCTATTTGTATATTTTGAATGACTTAAAGATGTTCACTAGGATAAGAGTGATAAATTTTGAGAAACTTTAAAGGGTTATCAAAAGGGATCTGGTTTGAATATTTTAAATATGAGTGATGATATGTCAAATGTTTGGAAATATTATAGGTAGGAGAGCAAGTTTCAGACGAGAGGTCAATACTAAAAACATAGATTTGTTAGGAGTAAGTTAGTAAATGATTTTGATACTTGTCCTTTTTTCTGTTTGATTGAGCCAACACAATTTCTCAGGGGATTATTAGAATAACCGTATCATTTACCATCCAAACTGGGACATTTTTGAGTGTGAAAAGGGAATTATTGATAGTTACACCAAGACAATGGGCATAAAACCAAGACTGTTGAGAGCAAAACAGGTTGTATAAATCCCAGTTTATAAGCTCTATCTTACTTTCAAAGTACGGAGAGTTGCCATTTCTTAACTTTATCATTGCTCAAAATGAATCAAATAATCCAATCAGTGTCACTTTATTGTGATTTGATACCAGAGCCTCTTCTGGCAAAGGATTGAGTTCTACACATCTAAAAATCAAATGCATTGCTAATGAAGTAGCCTGTGTCATATAACTCCTCTCTGTTATCTATCACTGATGCTCCCAGCATGGCTAATGAAGTGTGGAGGGGAGAATCAGAGATACTCTGGGTTGGCACTGGAACCTCTGATATAAAGTCTCGCTGAAGCAGCATTTTACTGCAGTTGCATCTAAAAACACGAGGATGGAACAGATTTCCAGGGAGCCTGGGAGAATGCATAGAGTGTGGACTTGTGTGTTATGTACCCAAGTGTGGGAGAGGGGCAGGGAGGGAAAGTTTTCCTTATCGTGTAGCTGTGATGCATTGGGTAATACTTTGCTGTGTGTATAGGTGGAACAAAATAACAAAATTGATATTCAAACTGAGCAGAGTTTTGGCAGGTATTTTGGCAGCTCTCGAGTGGAAAGGGATTCAAATACAACTCAAAATGCTAAGCAAATCCATTGTCTTTCAGACTAGACATTGTCATCTCCATTTATGCAAACGCTAGCAGTGTTCCTCATCAAGGAAGTAAGCCAGCTCTTGGGGTACCAAGTAACTGTAAGAATGATTCTTTCTACGGCAGTGACTTTTCTTGCCTTTACTATTTATTAGGCTTTCTGACTTAATAGTTTATTGGTTTTTTAATTCAGTGTAGATGCTTCACCTTTCTCTTGGTGCCAACAGAAACAAAACGTGTTTTGCTGTCACTCTAGGACCTGCCTTTGAAATAACCATGTCACCTCTCCGCTGTGTTGCTCCTAGTCTCCATTGTTTTATGTCTCAGTGAACAAAACGCCAGCAATTTATTTTTGAGAAAACTCTATTCGATTCTGCAAAGAAAACTTTTACACAACCTGCCTTCAGAAAGGAATATTTTTCTGTATATGTTACTTTCTGTTTAAAAAATGAGACAGCAGCTGTAATACATAAATACAGCATCAGAATCCAAGCATTAAATGACCTCTAAGGTTCTTTGATAAATGATCCAAAAGCCAGAGGAAGGGAAGCACAAAGAACTGACATAACTAAGATCATATTTTACACTTTCAAGGAGACAAGCATAAAAACAAAAACAGTTCGGTAAGAAGGGATGATTAACAAATGTTTAAGTGAGCAACACCTGTCAGTGTTTACCAGACCACGTATCTCATCTGTACGCATGGTGGGGACACTAAGGACGATCCTCTTCAAGAGCTGAATGACAGATGAAAAAGGAAGTCCCCAAAACTGTCCTCTCAGGTGCACACACACACTTCACTCGGGGTCATTGTCAGAGAAGAGAAAACTAAACAAGGTTTTCAAGTCTAACTGTAAATCTGTTGTTATTGGGTGTATATGTGTCGATAGGGCAGAGTATGTCTTTTGATATTAATCTGCTCTATCTTAATGTAAACCAGAAACTTATAAAATGACAATTGTTGTCTTTTCTTTTGAAAAATGTTTTTTGCATTATTTGATTTCAACTTTTTAAAAATATTGCTATCCATCGAACAGTTACCTTTTTCTTGTTTGACTTTTCTGTAATGACATAAAATCTTACAAAAAGAATGAAAGCTTCCTTTGGACCCTCTCTGATTCCGTCGCTCTCCCGGCCTCCCCAGAAACCAAGATAATTATTAACCTAAACTTTTCAAACATTATTTTTGTGCTTTTACTACAAATATATTAATAAATAAAATGTAGTGTTGATTTATGGGCCATTAAACTTTTCACTCATGACATCACACTCCCAGAATTATTCTGCAGGTTGGTTTTTTACTTCTCAAAATTATGCTCTCCAGAGTTGTTACTATTTCTTTGATATCATCAACATCACTGGAATCGCTGTCTACAGTGCTGCTCTCAGGGGACTAAGCGGGACCATTTTTGGCAATCACAGAACCAAATACTAAATACAAGGTACTTGAGTATAAACTGATTAAGTTGTTCTGAAGGCTGTCATTTTCAAATGTTTCAACATTTTGCAGGGCGATGATGTAGTGTACTTAACTCTTTCAATATGGGTTTTTAAAATGTCCTATCTTTCTCATTTGAACAGTTCCACTTGGATTTATTATATAGTTGTTTCATTTAAAAATAATAAAGCAATTGCCAATAATTCTTCCAACATCAAATATTGGTGCATATAAAATCACGAGATTTGATGAAATATCACACACCTGCTGGTCTGTACTGTAGAACATCATTTTCTGAACATTTCCTGTGCTACATTTCAATGCTTTGTTCATGGAAATCTCATTAAAGAAAAAGCAATTTTCTATTAATCTTGAATATATTTTATACTTAAGCTGACAATGAATTTTAATGACAAATGAAAATATGGCCAGGATGTAAAAATGAATTTTAACAGGGAAAACTGCCAGGCAATAATGAGGTAAGAAGTCAAACTAAAGAGTGAGTATAAAACATCTGGCTTTGTGCAGACAGGGCACAAAACAACTGAAGCCAGCGTGAATCACCAGGAAATGGGAGTAAGCAAATCTGAAGCAAGTGCGTGTTGGCACCTACAAATCTGCAGCACAAAGCAGTTACTGAACTCCAGTGTGCACTGACCAGACACCTTGCTTTGACCTGTTACGGGTCAGAGACCTAGAAGAGGGCTCCTTGGAACTCCTCATTCTGCCAATGAGAAGAAAACACTGCCAGACCGATACTGGGTACGGGCTGTTTGAATCAGAAGCATACACATCTGTGCCCAATTGAGAAGGAGATCTTAAATAAATACATAGTAATTTTTTTTACAAGTCAACTGGAGTAACACAGCTGAGATGTCACAACAATATGATTTGATGACTCAGCAGTGACTGAGAAGAATGGATTATAGGCACCTCAAAGTGTCTGATGCTGTTTGCATGAGGAACAACTTCATCTAAAGGATTTGCTCATTTGAATCACCTGAAATTTTCAGTATATACCCTAAGAAAATGTTCAAACATCTAGGGCCAAAAGCAGATGACATTATCTCATCAAATAAGGAAATGCTTGTCCTCAGATTGGGTGGGATGTAGGCGGGAAGTGGGGGCAGTATCACCGTCACAGTCGTATCTCTGAAGACTGATTGACACCAGAAGCTGATAGTGTGCACCTGAAATCGGGGACAAGGTGCGGGCAATGAGAAGAAACTGTAAAAGCAGTGGCAGCAACACAACCCAGAGTGATCATTCTCAAATGAACTGAATCTATTACAGGCCTGGTGTAGACTCAGTTGATCATATTCTATCTACTCCACCAGCACTTACGACAGCTTTCAATAAATTAAATTGTATAGTCAGTCAACCTCCAAAATAAAGAGAAAAATATTCTACAGGTAATTTTTGCTAAACTATACAAAAAACTGTACCATTTCTTGAAGTAGATGGTATGATGATAGGGTTTTAATTTTTGCTTAGGTACTCTGCATGTCCAAATTAATTTCCGATTTCAATTGTCATACTTCATGAGTGCAGCATCTGAAAATTAGTCACAGGGGAGTCTCTGGCTACTGTAAAACCTAATGGACATGCTCGACAAGTTGGGAGAAAGAAATTATTCTTAAGCAGCAAAATACACACAAGATTATCTTTTCGGTGAATATAATAATTTGCTGTATTTGATTTGAATAAGATAACACATCATAAAACATTTTAAATCATTTCAATTTCTAAATTGCCAGTCCACTAAAACAAAGCTCTACAAGCACTGAATTGTTTTTTTTTTCTAGTAAATAGTAGGCATTCGATAAAAGCATGTCTCCTCTGCCTTTTCACAGGTTTAAGAATTGAGTATTCTTTTAGTATCTTTTTAGGTACCTTTACAAATATTTTAAGGTATTAATGAACAACCTATAAGTATTTGGTATCTAGGAGTAAAATTTACATAGACATTGCATAAAAATACATTTTGTATTTAGACTTTTTCACTCAGTGCACTGTCAACCAGAATTCTGTAAGTGTAGAGGAACCTCGACATATTCCTAACATGGAGAAATGCCAGGCTGACACGGTAATAGAAGTCCATTGTCAGTATCTTCCAAATTCTTAGTTAGAATATTATAATCAATTTTTACAAGACTCTAGAGCATCCAAGCTCAGATTGTTCGATATAGTTCTGGTTTTTAAAGTTTTATACAAAACCTAGCTCTGAAGGAAGTAAAGTAACTGAATTAAGGAAATAAAAGAGGAAACAAAAACTTGTCAATCTAAAAAAGATAAAGTACTGGTAATGACAATTACATATGCATTGTAGGATAGAGTAAATGAATAATTACTGGCCGACATTGGGAACTGAGAGTTTGGCATGGGGAGAAGTAGATAAGAAGTTAATTAAGTAAAAACTCTCTGGTCATAAATATGAATTGGAAGTATTCAACTCTAGATATGTTCCTTTATTTTTTAAAAAGGTTTTATTTATGTATTTTTAGAGAGAGGGGAAGGGAAGGAGAAAGAGGGGCAGAGAAACATAAATGTGTGGTTGCTCTCGTGTGACCCTACTGGGGACCTGGCCCACAACCCAGGCATGTGCCCTGACTGGGAGTCACAATGGCGACCCTTTGGTCCACAGGCCTGCGCTCAATCCACTGTTCTATACTAGCTAGGGCTGCTTCTTTAAAAATAAGTAATTTTCTATTTCTGGCCTCTGAAAGTCCTAGAAATAAGAGCTGACTTAGCACCAACACCTATCCCCAGTACTCAGATAGTGGTTTCTAAATAATATTTCCCCTCTCCCAAAGGAACTAGGGCTCCTTAGGGAAATGGTTAATTCCATTTCTGGACAAGAAATGTACAATATGCCTGGCCTGGAATATCTTGTCATCCCCCTCAGAGAACCAAGCTATGAGAACTAGTCAGTGCATGTGAAAAGGATCCAGGAGGCCACTTGAAAAAACTCCCACTGGCCAAAGATGGATTACTTTAGCATCCAAAAGAATTATAGCAATGAATTGAAATATACCAAAACCAAATTCACTTCAAAATCATTGACACATAAAGTAGATGTATAGTATTGAGTATACTAACTCAATCCATGAGTTAATAATAATAGTTAAAAAGGAAACAGTTATTATTTACATGCTAGGTAATCAAATACTTTTTTCTGAAATGGCTACATACTATATAGTCAAAGAATCAGGCATTTATCCTGTCTTTGTTGTAATAACTATGTATACTTCAGGAAAACTGAAGAGTTGATAAAGGCAACTTTTTACTTATAGAAAGCCAAATACTAAACCTGAATGTAATCAAACTTCTAGATCTAACTCCCACGTTATAAGGAATACGGAGGACAGAAAAATGCAGTCAGTGAACTCCAGTCTTGGGGGGGAGTCTAAGGGGCAAATGACCTTCCAAGGGATGGAGAGGGGGTGCGGGGAGGCACAGCTGGGGAAATTTGAACACTTAAGAATAAAGAATTATTACTAATTTGGTGATATAATGATACTATGGTCAGTTTTTAAAAAAACTGGGTACTTAACTTATAGAAATTGTATTATTTTATTCAGACATATTTAAGCTTGTATTCTTTCCAAATAATTTGGGGTAAAGGAGAAGCTGGTAAGGATATAGATGAAAGAAGAGCAACCCAGTGCTGACAATTATTTAAGCAGGGTAAGGAAAGCATAGGGGTCCTTGTACTCTTTTCTCTGCTTACATGTGTTAAAGTTTTAGAAAAAAGTGATAAAGGCTCAGGGATGTTGAAAACTGTAAAATGTTGAAGAAAGACATCATTAGGATAAAGATATTTTCCACAAATATCAAAATCCTTTTGGTGAGGCATACTCTGTGAACCTTAAATGTAAATAAAAATAAAAGTGCTATTTTGGGTTAGAGAATCATGCCTGACACAGAGGGGAACGGAAGACGTCTTTAGAGCAGATCCACACCGAGTGCCTCAAACACAGCGCCTCACGAAATGCACCGACATGAGCGTATTTCGGAGCAGCAAGTGTGACTGATTAGATGTAGGAACTAACATAACGGAAGTGTACAGACCACTGGAGTTTGTGAAAACCCTCTTCCTGATCATTTTTATTAAGACAGAGTGACTAATGAGGCTTTTAATGATACCATCATTTCTGCTTAGTGGCAGAACAGTTAATATGTAATATGAAAAAGTAAAAATAAAATCATAAATATGAAAATGAATAGCTGTTTATTTTGTATATATTTACATCTACTCCTCCCACTCCCGAAGCCTAGTCAGAAACTTGCTGGCTTTGCCGAGCAAAACACCAACAGAACAGGTGCCTTTGTCAGTGCTGTAGGTGAATTCTGGCCACTTTTTGGACACCAGCTGTGTGCTAATTAGTCTTACGATTGCCTAAATCACCAAATATTACATAATGCTTCTTCCAGCTTCCAGGAATGAGTCTGGATGTTGGCTGGCAGACGCCCCTGGGGAGACCATGCCTGGTCCCAACAGCTGCTATGATGAGCTCCACCAGATACAAAGAACTGGCTGCACAAACGCATGCCTGAGAGTCACCTCAGGTAACGCGGTGGAGGGTGCTTTGGGGGATGCAGACAAAAGCATTCTCTGGTCTAATGATACTGACACAGGCACATGACCAGGGTCTGGTTATGATTAAGTGCCCTTTAAAAAAAAATCAGTGTGTTGATCAGGTTGCCTCTCCCACACATCCCAATTGAGGACTAAACCCGCAACCTAGGCATGTGCTCTGACCAGGAAGCCAAACGGCAACCTTCCTGTCTACCGGGTGACTCTCCCATCAAGTGAGCCACGCTGGCCAGGGCTGAGTGCCATTTTTTTGATTAACTATTAGTAACAGCATAACATTCGAACCCAATGCTCTGCTATAGACTTCAACAGTGTGCCTTTCCATTTAGCCATTCATCTAGAGTTATGCAACAAAAACAGAAAACGGACACACTATTTCCAGTCTTAAGAGGTAAAGTGGAAATCCGATTACTACACGAACAGTTTGGACAAGATAGCCTGAGAACTTCTAAAATAAAAGATTGGTTACAGTGTGGGAAATTTGGTTGCAATGAAGGGTTTCTCTCTGGACATGGCTTTATGTCCTCATTCTATTCAATAACCAAAAATATGAGACATTAAATAAAACATTCAATTGTTGTTTCTCTCAACCAAGTCTGATGAAATGGATGCATTTCCATAGCAATGTGAAAAACACCTACCTGAAGACTGCGAGGGTCAGGGACCAGAGCACTAAAGGCTTCCTCAGTTCAAACTTCGCCCGCTTGTTCATTACGTGCCGACCACCAAAGATAAAGGCAGCGTACAGAGCAGAAAACAGGAAAGATTTCTTCCTGTGAAGAAACAAAATACCAAAATCTTATAAAATAAAAATCTAAGCAATTCATTTTTACCCATTAAAATTTCTATTTAGTCACTATTCATCAACTTTTATACCAGTCCCATTTTTGGAAACACTGAAAATATTTTCTTGGGAACATGCCCCTTCACTAAAGAGACAACTTTTAGTCCATTTGGCAACAAGGTGCTATTGAATCCTCTCTTAGGGAAGAACACAGAACCACCAAAAGTATATGTGCCTAAAGCTTTAAGCTTGAATCTAACCAAATGTCTGGTTTTACTACCTATTTATAGGGAATATAGGGGATAAATCCAACTTGTGGGACATTCTGTAGGGCCACTGAACTTACTCTTCAACAGATCAGTAGTACAGAGCCCCAATCTGAGACTGTTGTAAAGTACAAGTGACTTGAGATAAGTAACAATCAAATATAATACATAGAGCTTTTTTTGATCCTTATTTGAAAGAGACATTTCTAACAAAACCAGCAAGTTGTCATTCATAGTTTTAAAAGTACTTCATTAATATTTATGGGTGAAATTATGTCTTAAGTTCGCTTTAAAATTCCCAGGAAACAAACAGAACCAGAACGATATGAAAGGTGGGGAGGTGAAACAAGATTAATGAAAGGCACGACGGAACACGGGGGCTCCTTATTCTCTCTAGCAATCAGGTTTACGGGGGACTCTTAGCGGCAATGGCTAAGGAACACCAAATAAAATCTCCAGGTTCTGCTAGCTCACTACTGTGCCAAGGAGAAGTGTACAATGGTATTGATAATGCCAAAAAGAACAAAAGCTCCTATAGACAATTAATTCAATAAAAGGTAAGTGAGGCATTGTAAATAATTTAACCGTCTGAACACACTTCTTGAAGAAGCAATGTTTCCCTTAAAATGGGTATTCCCACTTGATTAGATTAAAACGAAAGGGTTGAAAGTTACAAGGCATAATACAAATAGCAAAATGCATTAACCTGAAAAGCATTATTTGTCAAATGTTTCATTTTTTCCCTTAGTCACTGACATGTACTACTGACTCATGAGGGATTTTACTATTTACCCAAGCAACACTCCCGACTCAATGAGAGCAAGTGACCCACTTGGTGACACCACCAAAGGAAGCGAGTGATGCCAGAAATCAAACCATTCGTAAGGGTGGGACAAATCACTTCCACTGAGGTTTGCAAACTCTCTCTCGGACACACAAGATGTGGTACACAGGAGTGCTTATTGAATATTTGTTGAGTGATCACAATCTTGGCATATCAAATTTTCTCACAAGGAAGTAACTCCATACACTGTTGCTCAGCAAACACTAAGTAAGTTTACAGTTGTACTTTCTTGGTAATACATTAATAACTAACGGATAAAATAGTTAGAAAAAAAACATATGATCCATTTTTTTTCCTCCAATAAGAAACAGACTATTTCTATAGTTTAAACAGAAGCAAAAAAATGGAACAAATTTATGGAAACTTCACTATCGAACATTTCGAGAAGAAGGTATTTTGGGCCATAAATATGTTTATCATTTCACTTCTTTGAATCTTGCAGGTGTACAGCATTACTTTTAGAGTCAGAATGTGCATTTACACTCAGATAGGACTCAGAAAAACAAAATTCTATCAAGTTAATGTAAGCAATAATATCAAGTAGTATATATTCTTTTTAATATGATAAAAGTAATGATAAGTGAAAATAAGCATAGTATTATGACTTAGGAAGTGATTCCTATAAGTAAAAATAGTGCTTAAAAGCTTTCTCATTTAATCTTTCTAATCATCCCTAACGCAGGTAAAGCGTCATCATCATTTTATAGCCAAGGAACCAGGCTTAGAGGTTAAATAACCTTAGATCTCCTCACTTTCCTGTGGTAAACTCTCAGGGACAGGGAGGAAGGATGTGCCTGAGGTGCTTGCTCTCTTACATGCATACACGAGTTCCTTAAGCCTTCCTCCTGAATTCTGTGATCATCGTGTGACTGTGTAGTACCCTGTTCAACTGTGAGAAAAGTAAGAGGAATCTCCACACACTCATGTTTCCACATGCTGGGCATGGAACACTTTGATCCAACCCCCCTTTCCTTCCCAGAGAACAAATTATTGCTTGTTCAATCTAATCTAAGTTTTAATTTTGGTTAGGTTGTGTTAGTTGAAATTATGAATCAAGTTAAATGAGTGTCTTTATATGATCCTCTCATTCTAGCCATTAAGGGGAAAATGATGTGCTCAAACAACCAAGAAAAGACTAAAAATCTTCCCTCTGTATTTTTTGTCTCATTTCTTCAGTTGTAGAATGAGAACTAGTCCTAATGTAGCACTAACTTCATGGCAATGACCGTTACCTTTTTCACATGTTTTTAAAAGATTCTTCACAAACTTTCAATTCCACAGCCAGGATAATCAAGTGAATCAATGTAGACACACAGAATTTGAGAATTGCGGGGGACCTTAGAGATGGAGCCCAATTTCCTTGTTCTACAGAAGAGGGAACTGGGGGCCAGAGGGGGTGCTGATGACATTGGTAGCTCATGGTCACAGAGCTGCATACTGAATATTGGTCACAGCTACCAAAAATCAACATACATTACTTGTCTAGGCTATCCATATCTGGGTCATAGGTAGTCAATAATGTGAACTGATATGCTATAATAAAAATGTTGCATACTATATACTACATACATCTTCTGTGGTAAAATTCAAATACTGCTTTGGGTTAATTTAGAATTAAGCTTAACCTTCTTCTGTAACAGGGAATCATCTTAAGGAAGTATTAACTCTTACCTCCTCAACTGAGTAATCAAAATATATATCATTTATAGTTGAATGTATTATGATTTTTCCAGTTTGCTTAGAAGAAGGTAAGATTTTCCTTAGCAAGCTGGGTTGGGTGAATTAAAATTGCCTTTAGGTCCTGACATCTGATAAAGGTTCAATTATAGTCAAGACAAATAATGACTTGCTGCTTACCCACTTACTATTTAATGTTGATCAGCAACTTTCAACATTTCGTATCTCATGGCACACAAATTAATTACTAAACCGTCATGGGCACATCAAAAATATATTTTTTTGCTGATCTGACAAAAAAAGGTATAATTTTCATTCATTCACACCAGACGGCTATTGTTGTGTTGGCTGTTGTCATTTTATTTTTAATTTGACAGTCTAAGGGAAAAGAGGTCAATGCCCCTGACTAAATAGTCAGGTACCACATGTTTTAAAAAATTCTTGCAGCACACTGCTGTAAATAAATGATTTCCCTAATGTCTCAATGGCAAAGCAGTAATACTTCAGATTCTAGCCAGCCTTCATCGCTTGGTACAATGTGACACTATATTGTTTTATTAACAGATAACTAGCAATCTCTAGATGGCACGGACTCTTCTTCTTTAATAAATCTTAAATGTAGATTACATAGCATGACCCTTGACTGTAGGTGCTTTTCCAATACTTCTCAGGATGGCAACTCTGTAGCTATAATTACGAGGTGACAGACCAAACAAAGAGTGCCCAATGGAGTGCTGATGTGTTATACTTGTATGCCCTATCTTCTCCTTCCATTTCCGTCATCAAGGTGAATAATGGAAATTGCCCCATAATTAATAAAACCAAATAATAGCTTTATCTTTAGAGACTTAGAGTTCTCCATTATGCTACCTTGTTCCAGAACATTCCTCAGATATTTTTTCTATTCTTACCAGAGTAGCCACTCAATATTTGTACTTATTGTCCAATTGAATACCACTCTCAAAGAGCATGTATGCGTTCAAATGCTTTTTTTTTTCCTTCCAATTTCTGGGATTCAACTGCAACTAGTACTTAGCTTCAGTCTCTTTAACATTTACATCAAGATCTCTGTCAGCAGACTTGCTCTCCTTGAAGAGTCAAACAAGTTTATTTGAGAATGGCGAAACTTTCATGTGGGTAGCATTTCAACAGAGGATAATTGCTAATGAACACCTTCAAGAGGTGGCCTTAGCTCCTGTATGTCTGAGTAAACTTGTTTTGTGGCTACAGTACATGTGTACGGTTCAACAGGTTGTGAAAAGTGAAAATTAAGCTGCAAGGGAGAATGAAAAAGGAGACCTAAAAACATTTCCTGCTTTGGCTGATAGCTACTTAGCTTACAGAGTTTTCATGTTCTATGTTGAAGAGTCTGAAGCTGAGAAAAATTGCTGAGTGTTGAGGCCACATCTCTTTTAAGATTTCTCTTTTAGTTCAAATGCTGATTCCAGTCAGGACACAATTCACAGTTCTAAAAGTAATTCTAAGGCCACAATAAATTGGAGACCCAGAGACTGAAGGAAGTAACATACTGCCTTTCGACAAAAAGTGGATGTCCCTGGTGGTTACAATTTCATACAAATATAAAGGAAGGTATTCTTAAAAAGATTTTCAAGTTGTGCTGTTGGATTTCTGGCCAGGGCTGGATTCTGTCACAGTCTTGAGATTTCAAGATCCCTAAGACTTCACGCAAAGGCATCTTTGTATTTTAAAAACAATGGGAATTTCCCAGCAATTTTTGTTCACAAGTAAATTATAACTGAAAATTAACTCTGTGCCCTGAAATTTTGACAAATAATGATTTTGTGAATGTAATGAAAATATGTCTATAATTAATACAAATGGATAATGACTTTATAACCACAAGATAAAGCCATGACTAAAGTAAAGGGTGCTATTGTCTGTTATATTTGACCCACAAGATCAAATAATGTATGATTTATGAGCTCCTTTGACTTGCAAACACCTCTTTCTCATTCTGCTTTCCCCTCAAATGCTAACTTAAAGATCACAGGTTCTCCTTATTTATTTTGTTAAGAAGGCAAGAAAACCACTCTTTTGCAACTCAAGTTTTTGGACTGTTGAAGCGGACCACAATCCAAAGTGGCAGAGCAGATCTGGGAACTTGGTCACACATCCGTCCCTTTCCAGGAGGATACATTCTCTTAGAGCAGATCTGTTAGAGAAAGTTGCTTGTTCACATCTGTCAACATAATTTTTTCCCTTTGTCACCTTTTTAAAAATCTTGATAAATTCTGTTTTCTTGTTGGTTTTTGTTTTACAACTGAAAATAGGATCTTTAAGGAGAATATATTTAAAAAATGTTAAATAAAAATGTCATCCAATAAAATGGTAAGATACTAATTAAATACCACTGTTTCATTAGATATTTTTAGTTGCTCATGAAAAATGCTGACATCCATCAACCTTTTCAAAATTTAAATGAACTTTATCATTTTCCTTTGCAGTGTGGTTCATATGCCATTGAATGAAAAAATAATATAAACCAATTCCTATGTAAAAATAAACTCTGCTTCGGCTAGTCTAGTTAGACAGAAAAAACTGTGTTGAAATTAAAAATGTTTGATAAAAATTATGAGGAAGGAGATATAAATGTCATGAGAAAATGCTCTGTGGAAAAAGGGCTATGAAGTAGACTCTTAAGGCTTTGATTGAAAGAACAGAGGCAAGAGGCATTTGGGATGGGAAGAGGCAGCAGCATCTCGTGGGTTGCAGCCACAGGAGTAACTCCCAGCCTCCCAGGAGAGTCCACTGAAGAGACCCACAGGGCCCTAGAATGTACACAAACCTACCCACCTGGGAATCAGCACCAGAAGGGCCCAACTTGCTTGTGGGTAGCAGGGGAAGTGACCGAAAGCCAGCCGAGAGCCGTGCAAGCAGCACTGTTCCCTCTCTGACTACTCCCCCACATATAGTGCCACAACGGCCCGGCAAATATCTAAGGCTCCACCCCTTACAATGTAACAGGCACACCAAGACAAAAAAATATGGCCCAAATGAAAGAACACATCAAAGTTCCCAAAATAGGACTAAGTGATGAAGAAATAGACAATCTATCAGATGCAGAGTTCAAAACACTGGTAAACAGGATGCTCACAAACATGGTTGAGTTTGGTTGCAAAATAGAGGAAAAAATGAATGCAAAGTGAAATAAAGAAAAATATACAGGGAACCAACAGTGAAGGGAAGGAAACTGGGACTCAAATCAACTATTTGGAACAAAAGGAAGAAACAACCTTCCAACTGGAACAGAATGAAGAAATAAGAATTCAAAAAAAAATGAGGAGAGGCTTAGAAACCTCTAAGACAACTTTAAATGTTCAAACATCTGAACCACAGGGGTGCCAGAAGAAGATGAAGAGCAAGAAACTGAAAACATTATGGAGAAATTCCATAATCTGGCATAAGAAACAGACTTCCAGGAAGTCCAGGAAGCTCAGAGAGTCCCAAAGAAGTGGAACCGAGGAAGCATACACCAAAGCACATCATAATTACATTACCCAAGATTAAAGATCAGGAGAGAATCTTAAAGCAGCAAGAGAAAAGGAGACGGTTACCTACAAACGAGTTCCCATAAGACTATAAACTGATTTCTCAAAGAAACCTTACAGGCCAGAAGGGGCTGGAAAGAAGTATTTGAAGTCCTGAAAGGCAAGGACCTCTATCCAAGATTGCTCTATGCAGCAAAGCTATCATTAGAATGGAAGGGCAGATAAAGTGCTTCCCAGATAAGGTCAAGTTAAAGGAGTTCATCATCATCAAGCCCCTATTATATGAAACGTTAAAGTTATATGAAACTTTGACTTATCTAAGACAAAGAAGATGATAAAAAATATGAACAGGAAAATGAAAACAAACTCATAACTATGAGTCTAAAACCTGAATCTAAAAACAAAAACAAAAGCAAACTAAGCAATCAACTACAACAGGAACAGAATCACAAAAATGGAGATCACATGGAGGGTTATCAGTGGGGAGGGAGAGGAGGGAGAATGGGAGAAAAGGTACAGGGAGTAAGAAGCATAAATGGTCAGTACAGAATAGACAGGGAAGGTTAAGAATTGTATAGGAAATGGAAAAGCCAAATAATTTATATGGATGACCCATGGACATGAACTAAGGGGGCAAATGGGGTGGGAATGAGGAGTGCAGGGCAGAGGGGAATAAAGAGGAGAAAAAAATGGACCTTGAGAGCTTATTTGGAGGTTCTAGCAGGGGAGCGCAGCTACTCATATACCCTTCACTGAAGACTGGTCCTCTCCTCTAGTTAGAAGGGTCATCTTCCTCGATGCAGTGCACAGCTTCAGGAGGGACGCACATGGATTGGTGAGGGAGGATGGGAACACCTGCCTAGCTAACCAGATCAGCCAAATCAAACGTGGCAATCAATGGGGTGACAGATGTTGCAGCCATATTGCCCTCACATCCAAGAGGAGCAAAAAAATGGGACAACTGTAATAGCATAATTAATAAAATATATTCATAAATAAATAAATAAGAACAAATTGAGTCATGTGTGTTCCATTACATGCATTGGGTGAGAGAAGGGGGGATGCTAATGGCTTTCAGAAAAATAAATGGAGAAATGCTGGTTTAGGCCATGAGTAGAGAGCACTGGAAGTCTTTGAGCTGGGAAGGGCCAGAACAGAAAAGGATCTGTCCACAAAGAAATTTGGCTTTGATTACTTCTATTCTAGCGGGCAGGCGTGGGTGAAGTCTGATGCTACATCTCGAAGTCAATACACTCGGGCATATTCTCCACCACCCACATTGGCAGCTACATGAGCTACTGGAGTGCACACGTGACCTGAAGGAGGTTCTTTAATGAGCTGCTGCTCTTTGCAGGGGTTATCAGGTGAGACCACCTTCACGTTTCACTGACTTAAGAATACGGAGATCACTCTGTAAGGTATGTAAATGTTGAATCACCTTGTTGTACACCTGCAACTAATATAATACTGTATGTCAATTATAATTAAAAATAAATTTTCAAAAAAGGATGAATAGCCTCCCGATCTGAGAAAAGTACAGCACCTTGCTAGTTTAATCGTGGCATTATTTCAGTGAAGCCGATGTATCCTGAACTCAGTATCCTGACTTCTCACATAGAGTCAGTGTCTGTTTTGTCAAAGGTATTGAGTGCATCTTAGAGAGATGCAAAAATATCTTTGAAGATAGGATTTCATAAACTCATCAGGAAGAATCAATTTCAAAGCTAGAATCAAAGATTTTAGAGAATACTTAATCAAAGAAAGAATTAAATTCTATTCTTTCTTTGATGAAGGTGGTAGTTTCTTATCTCCTTAGAAAGAGTGAAGCTTACTACCATCTCCAGATAAAACTTAGCCAAAAGTGTATCAATGGTTTTATTAGACAAATTCCCTCCCATCACGAAGCAAACTAACAATGAACTCCCCATTGACAAAAAAACTTACAGTTCGTTTTGTTTGACAGTTACTGCTTTCAATATTCTCATTCTGATTGTCTGGTACTGAATGTCACTTCAAGGTAGAATTTCCAAGTACTGTCTTATATAATATACCTCAGCTACCATGTGAAATCTAAGGTCTAGTGGCCATTTAAAAAAATAGTAAGTTCTCAATAGGAGAGGAAGTGGGAAGAAATAATATCCAGAAAGTGGTTTCATCAGCAATTTCATTGTGCTAATTACCCATTTAAAAATGTTCTTTGTTCAAAGAACTAGAAGGCTTTCATATGAATTTCCAAAGATGAAATGCTCACCTGTTAAGATTATTTTAAAACACAGTAATAATAATACAGAAAGCATACTGTAATTCTGAAATGGCTCCTATTAAGAAAGAGCAGTGGAGTGACTCGCATCACCAAGTTAAACTTTACCTCTTACAATCTCAAAATCTATTGCATAATGTAAATGAGGTATTAGTGATGTTTTTCCTGAATATGATATTTGCTTGGACCAGAAGTTGTACAACATATAATTAGGGGTTTGCGTTGAGCCTGCAAGCTTAAAAAAATATCTTGTCATCCCCAATAAAGGCCTGCTAACCACAGAAATATAAAATATTTAAAAAATATAAAAATAAAACTAGAGTCAAATAAAACAATCTGTTCTCTGCTTGTCGTCATCCTGAAGAAGCCCAGAATGTTCTGTAGATAACAGATTTATCTGCGAGCTGGAGATGGAAACTACAAGTGAAAAAAACACTACAGTGGAATGGAAAGTGGATTTCAGGTTTACAAGATTAAGTCCAATTCAGACAGAATTTTCCCAGATTCAAATCAAAATGCCAGCCGCACAGACAACTACATAAATGAGCACCAACATCTCCAAATCCGAGAGTGCTTTCTTTCCTCTCCTCGAGGGCCAAACATTTGGACGGAAAGAGGATCCACTTCCTTATATTTATAAAGAGTTTTAGGCATGACTGGTGTGGTTTGTGAATTGAGCGCCAGTCAGAGAACTGAAGGGTCAGGACAGATGCCTTGGTTGCGGGCTGGGTCCCTGGCTGGGGTCCTGGGACAGGCAGCTGATCCTTGTACACTGGTGTTTCTCTTCCTCTCTTTCCCCCTCCTTTCCCCTCTCTCTAAAAAATAAACAAATAAAACCTATATATTCTTTTTAAAAGTTTTAGTTTACACTCATTTTTTCAGACAACTGTAAAGACGCTAAAAAATACTACCAAGGAAAAACTTACATGTTTTCGTGTTAACTGTTGGGCGGCTCAACACACTGTTACACTAATTTCCCCGGGATGTTACTGTCGAAAGCGGGGAG
Organism: Tonatia bakeri; assembly: GCA_004024845.1. NCBI lineage: Eukaryota > Metazoa > Chordata > Mammalia > Chiroptera > Phyllostomidae > Tonatia > Tonatia bakeri. The sequence goes on from PVIA01001030.1 coordinate 299,861, forward strand.
GGAAAGCAGTAAGAAAATATGCCCCAAGTGCAATTTCTGGATGAGGGAGAAGATAGCTCAGCGGTGATGAAGATTATTTCACTGTGTAAGTCACAAATAATTTTTGTCCCCAAAATCAAATCTACAAAGAAACTAAGCCTGTATAAAAACTAGCAATGACAAGATTAACTATCTTATTAACAAGGTAGTAAAAATGACAGAATTTTTTTTTACCCATACCACCCAATTACCCAAGAAACAGTGATCAATTTAATTTTGCTCTTGAAAATGATAGTGTGGCAAGATTTTGATTAGCGTATTCACGTTGCTCCTTCAGAATCAGAAGGCTCATTTACTGACGTAAGATAAGCCCACAGACTAGTGCTGAGAACTCTGACAATGAGAAAAACTTGCCTTCTGAATTGGATTGTATTACTTTCCTGTTGCTGCTATAACAAATTCCCACACACTCAGTGCCTTAGCACAACATGAATTTATTATCTTATAGTTTTGGAGGTCAGAATCCGAAAATGAGTTTTATGGGGCTAAAGGGAAAGTGTTCTCAGGACTGTGTTACTTCCAGAGGTTCTAGGGGGAAATCTGGGGAAATCTGTTTTTTTTTTATTTTTTATTTTGCCTTTTCCAGCATCTAGAGGCTGCCTGCAACCCTTGTCTCTTTCCCCATCTTCCAAACACGTTGTTCTGACCTCTGTTTCCAGGACCCTATCGTCTCCTCCAGCCCTGCGTCATCACGTCGCCTTCTCCGGCTCTGACCCTTGTAAATGTCTTGGGCCCAAGGGGTAATCCAGTACCATAAGTCTGGAAACCTTCTCCAGGCTTAAGGACACTGGGCCCAGATTACTCCAGAAGAATCTCCTCAGCTCAAATTCTTTAACCTAATCGCACATGTGCAAAGTCTCTTTTGCTGAGTAAGGTAATGTCTTCACAAGTTCCAGGGACCCAGACATGGCCATCTTTGAGGGGCTGTTACCCATCTTACCACCTGGGTTAACCTGAGTAACAGTAAGGTCTGAGGCCATTTTTCTACTGCAACACACACAGCAATGCTCTACAGTTGGCAAACCTTTCATCTCTATTCCTGTTTTGCTAGATCCAAAGCCAGCCTCTTCCTTCTGACTCAAGAAAGCATTTTAGACTGAATGCAAGCACAGAGTCACACTTTTATGAATTGTCCTGAAGCCACTCATAAATATTTAAACTCAAAATATCAGTGTTTGAGCTCTTATTCATAGCATATAATATCACATTCCCTACTCATTATATACCATGTACCTTACCTTAGCATATACCTTACTTATTATATACCTTGGACTAGGCACCAAGGCTTAGAATTTGTAAAATAGTTTATTAGAAATTATTAAAACATACTCAATTTATACCAACTGTCACAAGCCACAAACTCTAAATTGCCATCTTATACTTTTACAACAACAAAGATTATTTGCCTTGTGACCATCTTCTGAATTTTAGTCCGAATTTGTATGTCAGGAGCTACATCAAATATGTGTTCCTATTTGCAGTAATCCAGGGGTTTCACACGTCATCAGTCTTATTGTTAAATCTATAATGAGTGAGTCCTCAACTCAGGCAGCCTACTGAGCAGCAGCATTTGACACAGATGGTGGCTCCCTCTTTTCTATAACGCTTTCCTTATTTGGTTTCTGGGACGCTATTTTCTCTCATTCCTCCAACTTCACCGCCTGCTCTTTCCTCACTCTCCTTTGCTGGTTCCCTCTCATCGCCCCAATCTTCCAATCTTTACACTTAGGAGGGCTCCCGGGGCTCAGTCTGTGGTCCTCTTCCTTTTTCATCTGCACCAGTGGTTCTCCCTGGGCGGGGGGCGATGATTTTGCCCTCAGAGGCTATTTGGACATGTCTGGAGGCATTTTTGTTTTACGGCTGGAGAAAGGCTGGCGACTTGCATCCAGAGTACAGAGGACCTGATGGTGCACAGGACAGTTCTCCCCACAAAAGGTATGTGGCCCCAGTGTCAACAGTTCCAAGGTTCAGAAACCCTGGCTCAGGGAAATATAAAGAGAGAGATTACGAAAAGAGAAATCGGAAAACTAAAGAGCATGTATGTTGAAATGTGCTACAGCCTCAAAAACACCCTCACTGTTTGGGAATGACGTCACTTACACTTCAGATATGCTCAGGCTAAACTGCTTCAAATAGATTCTAGGCACAGAATAATTAAAGTTAGGTTCTCATTTCAGATCGGTTCAATTTCAATTGTAAAGTAGATGAAACCACCAATTTGAATCCATTTTTACCTTCACAGTTCTAGAATTAGGTTTACTTCTGCCTGCAATGAGTCCAGGGCCAGCTGGCCCCATGAAGTCCAGAGCGATCCGTGCTCACAAGCTGATTGCAATGAATGCCATCCAGAACTGGAATTCAGAATTCCTGTCCCGGCAAGAGAAAGACACAACCTAAAAATGAAGGGCAGTCACTGCCAATACGACCGCCACCACACACATAATAAGTTCAAGTTCTTTTTGAAGTAGAATTCCAGTTAGTTCCAGCCACCATGCCATGAACCAGTCCTACCCTACAGTATGCAGTAACTGCATGAAAGCCGACCCTAACTTGGCCCTGGCTGGGACTGTGTTGTAAAAATACATTAGACCACCAGAACTTACAACTCATATTGACCTTACACTTTTCCAAATCATTAAAGCATGACAATTTGATAACAATGAAGGTCCATGACAAATTTTTTAAAATTAAGAGTAGGAATACCTCTATTTTGTACATCTCAGAATTATATAAGAAAAATAGGTGCTATCATAAAGTATGCCAATTGTAATGAACAGAATCAAGTGTTCTGTTTCCTAAGTCTTTGAATAAATTATTGATTGTTTCGATCAGCCACCATAGGCCTTGGCCCCCCCAGACGGGGCCGTGCTGGGAGACTCTGACTCTCCTGGAGGACTGTGGGCACAGCTCCACAGGCTGAACAGGAAGCTGTTCTCCACCTTGTGCCTGTCAACAGTTTCCACAGAGGAACCGGACCGAAACCTGCCAGGTAGTGTCCCAAGCCGGTTTAGGAGCCTTTTATCTTTATATCTGTTTATTTTGTTTTCCACAGAGACTTGCACTTGGCTGCTTTTTGCCTTGATTTCCAGGTTCAAAGCCAGGAACAATGATAAAAGTCCTTTTGGAACAAAAATGTTTAATAGAAAAATCCTTATTATCTATCAAAAAAAAAAAAAAAACCATGGAGTTAAAAAACACTGCTCCCATTTCTTCAGAGTTAAAGGGGAATTTGTTTTATATTTTGAAAGTTTCTTTTTTACTACTAGATTGTGAGGCAAGAATATTTTCTTCTTCATTTGCATGTCAGGTGCATCCTGGGTAGACGGGTTATCAGGCAGCGGTTCTGAGAAAAGACTGTCCATAACAACCTCTTCTTCGACCAGTTTCCAAAGGCAGTAAAAATGCTTAAGGAGAGACAAGTGTGTATGTGACTCATGGCTTCTTAGAAGGGCAGAAGGCTGATCCGTCCTGCCATGTCCCAAGAGCATTCCCCCTGGGAAGGGGCACTAAGAAGGAATGTGTCCTTCCGATTATTCACGAGGCATGCATACACTCTTCGGTCAATAGTCAGCAGTTGCTCTATATAGCAAACCTCAGCTTCTGCGTCTACTATTCCCTTTCACTTCTCTTGTTTGTCAAGAGCAATTTACTAAGTAACAAAGACTTAAGAGTTAGAATATTCTTTTACTTAGCTATGCTTACACAGAAAGGTTTCCCATGAAAAATTTTTAAAAAGTAAAAAAATAAGGAATTTGACAAGTGATTATTCAAGATGCATCCTTCAAAAAAAGCATTTTGAACCAATTTGAGAAATTCTAGAGGCCTATGGTGGTCAGGATGGTGGAATAGGTAAACACTGTACTGCTTCCTTCCACAACCATGTCAAAATTACAACTAAACAAAAAACAACCGTTATTGAGAACCGCCTGAAATGGAGCTGAACAGCAGTTCCACACTAAGGGCATACGGAAGCCATGTGGAGACTGGTAGGAAGGACAGAGATGCAGGACAGGCTGGTTCCACAGTAACATATTAAAGAGTCCGGAGGGATATCCTGGCTGCAGAGATCCCCCCTGAGGAGTGAGGAATCCCAGTTCCAACAGACTCCCCACAGCCCAGGGTTCTGATGCCAGGAAGAGAACTCACAATAACTTCTAGCTGTGAAAACCAGCAAAGACTGTGGCCAAGTGACATGGCCGGCTTCTAGATTCCCAGGTGTTCTTCTTAAAGGGCCCACACATGGACTTATTTGGACTCTCTCCTTTGGAGCATCAGTGCTGGAGTAGCAGCTCAAAAGGTACCAGGGACATACAGGGAAGAACTGAATTCTCTGTCATCAGGGCAATGAGCGGAGGGGCAGCACAGAAGTGCTGGCCAAAGCCATTGTCTCTTTGCTGAGCCCTCCCCCATGCAGGCACAGGTGGGTTAACAGTTTGCCTGGCCCTGGTGATTCCCTGAGACCCTGTCCCAACCAATTTGCTGGCCCACTCCAGCCACTTCCAGTGGCTTCTCTATTCAAACAGCCTGTCTTGGCTCCTGCTGCAGGCTTTCTTAAGATCTCTCAAAGGTTCACAAACCACAAACAAGCAGCATCTGGCCTTGGCATGCCCCATGCCCCTTACTAAGCAGCCCCAAGCCTGGCACTAGCAGCAGCAGGCCTCACTTCACAGCTTAGTCTCTACAGTGTCTCCAAGCCCAGCACTCCCTGTAATGGCCAAGAGGTCCTAGAACCAACATAACCGGTAGTCAGCTTCACGCCACATCAGAGCACCACCCAACCACCTCAACAAACGACACACCCAAAGCACAGACTCAGCAGGCACTCAGTCCAGTTAAAGTTAATCCTCTGTATGGTCAACAGCTCCTCCACTGCAGTCTCAGTCAGTCTTCACAACCAGTCAGCCAGCTTGAGGGGCAATCCCTCCAGTGATGCACCAACAGCAAACGAGGCTCAACTAAACAGGGAGGCATCACAACCCATACAAGGGGCGCCCGGCTCAGGTGAGCAGGGAGACTGAACTGGGACACCTACTACCAAAGGTAACTCTACCAAGACTGAAGACATAGCAGCTCTACCTAACACATGAAAACAATCACAGGAACCCAAACAAAATGAGACAAAGAAACATGTCCCAAAAAACAGAACAAGATTCCAGGGAAAGAGCTAAACAAAATGGAGAAAAGCAATCTACCAGATGCAGAGTTCAAAACACTGGTTATAAGAATGCTCAGTGATCTCAGTGAGGACCTCAACAAAGAGATGGGAAACATGAAAGTGAAGATAAATGCCTGTGTGCTATAACATTTAAGGGTTTACTGAATAACCACAGACTGTAGCTCTGTACATAAATGTCTGGTACAGAAACTTACTGCTCCCATCAGATACCAGGTTAAGGCTGGTTTGAAATGCACAACTGTGTTTGAATTGGATCAAAGTAATGACAGCTCATCAAACTGAGTGCTTGCTATGTTCCAGGTTCTGTTCTTAGTGTTCAATGCACTTGAGATACATAATGTCTCATTGAGAGTTCAAAGAACCCACCATCATCCCCATTTTGCAGACAAAGAAACAGGAACACAGTGAAGTAACTTATGCAAGAACCCACCGGTTTAAGTGGCAGTGTTGGAATTAAAGCCCAAGCAGCCAGGTGTCAGACCCCGTGGACGAAACCACTACGCTGTATTCTTGTCCAGATTGTTAAATTACTACTCCTCAGTTGGTCACTTCAGCAGTAATGGTTTTATGTCATCACGTTTACCAGCTCCCTCTCACCCCCCACTATTCTTTTGACATTCAGAAACATAAATAATCACTTACACCTGAAATAACTTGTTCTGAGATAGTATTCCTTTCTTTACGTCATTCTCATAAGGCTATTGATTTTAATAGAGAGAAGTAAGTTGAAATTTACAGAGAATACTTGCCCCAAAGCTGCCGCATGCTGGAAGCTGACAAATCCTTTTCCAGTCTGGTGTTTGCCCGCTTCTTCTTCTTCTTTTTTATTTTTTTGTAGCTGACAGCAATATTCCCTGGATCACTTAATGGTTAATACATACTGGAAGGCCTTTGGCATTTTACACAATTTCCTGCCTTTCTTTCTTCCCACTTAGAATGATTTATTCTCTAGTTCTAGCCATCTAAAAGGGCACGCAATGTTCCTGTGCTTTCAGATTCTAAAATCTGGTATTGAAAAATTGTTGAGGATGCATTTACAAGACTATATATATGGAAATATATTCATACAAAGACAAGTACTTTATATTGTCCAACTTTCTTATTTATTTCAAAGGGAATGTCATTAATGTCATAGGTGGGTCACAGGTTCTGTAGGAATTTAAACAGATTTGACACTTTGTCTCAGACTATATCCAAATGCTTTTACATAATTCAAATGGTTTTACCTATGTCTACTCTGGAATTGTCTTTTATAACTTCCCCCATGCTACCACCACATTGTCATTTTCAAAAGATCTCACATTCCTCTGTCTCGCCTTGCCTTTTAACAGGCCATTTCATTACCGTGAATGCCCTTCCTTGTCTTGCACCTCTCCTTGTCATTTTGTTCATCTATGAAGATACTCCCTGACTGCTTCCAGGTCAAGTTTATGACTCCTTCCTTCTATATATCCTTTGCATACCTCTTATAGCACTTATCCCTTATGTTTCGAATATAAGTTTACAGGTCTGCAATCCTGGAGGGTAGGAACTGTGTCTTACTCAACTTTGTATGCCCAAAATTTTGTACCATGGGCTGGCCTTAATGGGGATTCCTGACATGTGAATGGATGGATGATATACTGGACATTTAAAAAATTTTGTGTTTTGAAAATACTTTTAGGGAAAAAAATACATTACTGAGACACTAAATAGGATAACCAATACTTAAGTCATCTATGAAGCTATGTTTCAAACCCACTTGAATCTAAATCTAAACAGTAAAAATTACATTTTACTATAGCTTCCCTGCCCCACAGGAACTGAAAGAATCCTACAAATTAATCTGAATTCAATAACCCAGCCCTTTCTCAAACTTCTCTTTGGAAATAGGATTATATTTCTACAGGGGCATGCTTAGGAATGTTGGGGAAGCACCATCCAGCTTCTTCAGTCTTGCTGGCCAGAGACCAATGTATTGCTTTCTCAATGTGATTGTTTTCATGAAGTAAGCAAAAGAACAGACAGGTATAAATGAGACTGGCATTATGAGACATCAGTTTCCACCTGGTAACAGTACCCTCATCTGTCTCAATGGCATTTCCCTGACTCACTAATACATTTCCAGACAGATTATAGGAAGAACCAAGCTTAATCTGGAATCAAAATAATACCAACAATACCATACTAATATATTGATGATAAATAAAACATTTATTTGGGTCAGGATTGTTATACTGTACTCACTATAATCAAAGAAAGCTCTCAGATACTGCTTGATGTCTACCAATAGGCAAAGGGAAAATGGATATTACCTGCCTCAAGTGAGGATACAATGACTCATACGTTTTGCTGGTGGGAGGGTAAAATGATATATCTCTTGGAAAAACAATTTATCAAGAACCCTAAAATATCTACACCTTTTAATCCTGCAATTCTACTTCATAGAATCTATCTAAAGCAAACAGCTTTAAATATGGTAAAGACAAGATGATCACTGCAGCACAACAGTGAAAAAGTTGACTAAGTCCCCGAGAGTCAGGGATATACTACAGTAAGGACAACCAAAAAACTGTTATACAGCCAGTAGAGTTATGGGAGGCGTACATAATATTAATAACTCCGGGAGAAAAAAGCAAGATGTGGTTTAATCACAAAGCAGAAGAAACCCCCACCCTAAATTTACAGTAGTTATTACTGGGTGACAAGATTATGTATGCTTCTTTTCTCTAATTCACTTTTATATACTGAAATTTTTTTCCTACCAGTTTACTAATGAAAAATGAAAGTTTCATAACGAAATTAAATTTTAACAGATGTTTTTATTTTTAAAAGTGTAAAATGCTAACCGACACACCAAGCATTTTGATGGTAGTTGCATGAATATTAGGTACAATTACACAGATTTTCTTCCCTATACTTCTCTGCCTATGTCTGACTGGAAGGCACTATAGTCGTCACTCACTGTCATACCACTGGAGTCACAAAGACCTGGGTTTCAAGCCTGCCTGTCACATACTGACCCTGTGATCTTGAGTAAATTGCTTTACATTTTATCTGCCTCAGTGTCCTTCTCGAAAAAACTGGAAAAATAGCACCTACTTCATGGGTTTGTTGTAGATCATCAAAACACTGAACCTGGCAACATTTGACACATCCTGAGTACTTAACACATGGTACCTAATCCTTTTGCTTATTATAAGAAAGAAAAATAGACATTGTATCATTATAAGAATGGAATCAAATACAAACATCAGGCTAGTTGGGTCTTTATGGCCAGAGGCATTTCAAGACCCATCTAGTCATTTTAAAGGCATACATGCTACCAGAACGCTTGTAAATTCAACACTGGCCTTTTTGTGAGTACTTTAAAATGCAACAAACAAGCAAAATAGCAGGAGCCAACTAGGTAAGTAATCAAGAACTTTCATGAAAACACATAAATTTGTGAACAAAAATCTGAACACTTTATTCTTACAAAAAAATAGACAGGATGCAGAACAAGTTTCTTTAGATGGTACGTGCAGGTTACTCTTGAGCTGAACTGAAAAGTACTGGTCCACCTAACAGCAATACGTTTAAGAATAATAACAAAAAATGCCTATAAAAAAGCTTCCAAATTAGACATTTCTGAAAGAAAATGATAACAAATGAGTTACAAGCAGATACCCTTTTTTCTGACCTATATATAGTAAGAGCAAAAAAAGGTCCCTTTTATAGTCATTTAGTTACTCGGGTAGAAGTAAAGAAAGGAATTAAATTTAATCATGTGGCTAATTTATGGAATGTTATGACATTAATGTTGTACGCTGCTCATTCTTTTTGTAACTTACACTACTGTTGCAATTAAAAACGAACAACAATATGCCAACAATATAATCTCTACTTCAGAGTTGATCTTTCTCCCAGTTACAAAGTCATTGGCTAGGTGCATCGTGAGATGGATGTGTCTCCGAAATTCTCACTAAAGATGCAGCATGGGTATGACTATGGGCCAAAGCAGCCTTGCCTGACTGTGCCTCGGCATTGTGGTCAAGGACCCTAATCCGTAGGTGGTGGAGAAGCTTCAGAATGGCTTTGAAATGGATGGGCGTGGCTTGTGTCCGTACTACTGAGCCACACTGACACTCTGCTCAGACCACTAGCTGAGGGTTAAATGAGGCATACGTGCATATGTGAAAATGGCAACAACAAATTTGATAGTCTTTTTTTCCATTCTGATAGATGTTTTTCAATTTTGTATCTTTCAAAGGTGGGGCCCAATTTTCCATTTGCACTTTTGTCAGCCAACACTAGCTTAGGTCTGGATAGCACTTGTGAACAGAATTATTTGCTTGAATTTCTAACTTATGTGGGCCCTCTGGTTATAATTGTACAAACAAAAAGTACAGATTTCCTCTTCCCACTGCTCTACCTAGTTTGGCATGTTAAAAGGGCCATCAAACTTACAAAAAAAAATTTCTGCAGAGAACAAAACAGATGACTAAACAAACTGAAGACAATTCTTTTTGTTTGGTGTGGTAGGTTGAATAATATTCCCCCAAAGATATCTATACCCTGTGCCCAGGATTTGTGGCTATGTCACTTTATACAACGAAAAGGGGCTATGGAGATTGATTACATTAAGGCCCTTGAAACGGGAAGATTACCCTGGATTGTCTGGGTCAGTCGGAGGAGGCGAGGGAAACAGAGACTGGAGTGATGCTACCACAAGCCCAAGAATTCTAGCAAACCTAGAAGCAGGAAAAGGCAAGGAAACGAATTCTCCTTAGAGTATGTCGAAGGAACCAGCCCTGACAACACCTTGACCCTAGCCGCATTAAGACGCACTTCAGACTTCTGACCTCCAGAACTATAAAATGATAAATTTGCTTTGTATGAAAAAATAAAGAACTCTTATCCATAACTGTATATGATAAAACAGAAGCAGGGGTTTACCTGAATAATACCACAATGATGATTCTATTTTCCTGCTAAACTGATCAATTTTGGGGGGTAAACTGACTGAATCCAGCAATTTACTCATCTCAGATATTCACTGAAATTTCTATAGCATATGTTCACTGAAAACATCCAACAACTAGTCTCCATGGCTGCTGCCCCAAAGAAAAGTTTATTCTGACGGCACAAATAGCAACATAGAAAAATTAATTTTCCTTATTCTTTTCTGACTCCAGTTTCAACTCATGATTATTCATTTGGAAAGTATTCATTGAGCACTCACTGCGTCCCAAGCATGACTCCAGGCTCTGGGAATATACCAGTGAACAAGAAATAAAAAAGCCTGCTCTCATGGAGGCTACAAGTCTGAAGACAGACTATAAGTAATATGGTTCGTTAGAAGATTATAAATACTAGGGAAGAAGAAAAAGTAAAGCAGTGCAAAGGAAAAACGAGGTGAGGAGTGACCGACTTCTTCCAGTTCTATCCTTGAGCTATAATTGTGTATCAATAATTGTGTGTCAATTGTGTGTCTATAATTGTGAATCGAAGCAACAATTCTGCTCTTTTCAGTAACTTCTCATCTAAACACGGTTATCTCTGCATAGTCACAAATTTCATTCAGGAAGAATGAGCATGAGAGTATCCAGACTACTGTTTTTAAAAAGTTTATTAATTTGTATAAGTAACCCCAAATCCATGGGTAATTTAGGAGATAATTATAAATCTGAGTTACTAAGAAATCCCACAACTTCTGAGTGTCTGATACTATCTCTTGTGAGTTTAGTCCATAGACAGAAGATTAAGACTGACCTTGGAGATAAATTTATTTAATCTTTTTGTCATATAAAAGGTATCCTTCTTCATAAAAAAGGCATGTTCTTTCAGGATTTCCTCTTGCAAAACCAAACTTGAATATACAAAGTAAGGCTAGTTCTTCAAGAAATTGCCAGAATTATTCCTTAACTAGAGACAGAATTTTATTTTCTATAAGCACATTAATTCTGCTTCACTAGCTAACTGGTTTTAGGTCTAAGTTGGGGGAAAAAGAAAAGATAATTCCTGACAAGGACAGGAAATAGGTTATCAGTTTTCTTCCTAAGTCAGCAAGAGGGGAAGGGACACAGGTAACTTTTTAATGTATTATTTCTCTGAATGTACATATTAAGAAGCAAAGCCTAATGGTATGGTAGAAGTCACAACTTTAGAGAAAAAAGCAAATGAAAATGAATAAAGTAACTTGTAAACTAAAACAGGAATTAAGTGAATAAAAAAAAATATATACACACACACACACACACACTGTAGCAACAATCTATTTGCATTAAAAAAAAAATTAGGTCTGCTGCTCCAGGGCTTAAGTGAGCTGAAGTGAAGCTTTACATTTTCAACCAGGTAATTTACACTGTATAAATTATGACCTAATCCCAATTTTTGAAAGTCGTCATAAAATAGAAATATAAATACTTCCAAGATAAGATATAGCTATTTCTTTAAACCCCAAAGACTTATGGTAATTTAATTGTGCTCACTCAGTGGCTCTTTGGAGGCCACCTGAGAAAATGTGTGTGGGGTGGAGGTGGGAGAGGAGCTGACGATTTGCTCCAACCCCCACCTGCTCACTGGCGCTGTGGGAAAGGCTTAGGGGGACCAGCAGGGGTGGTCCTCTCACATCTGTGCACAAGTTCGCATTTTCTAACTAAACACTTTCACCAGCTAGTCTTCTTTTCTTTTTCATCCTCACCTGAGGACATTATTTTTTCATTGCTTTTAGAGAAAGAGGAAGGGAAAGGGAGAGAAAAAGAAACATCGATTTGAGAGAGAAACATGACCAGTTGCCTTCTCCTGTGTGCCCCAACCTGGGATCGAACCCACAACCTTGGTATGTGCCTTGACTGGGGTTCGAACCCGTGAACTTTCAGTCTCTGGGATGATGCTCCAACCAAGTGAGCCACACTGGCCAGGGCACACCAGCTAATCTTAAGTGTTTCTCAATATGGTCTGCCTGCAAAGCTCCTGAGGTACTTGTTAAGACTGCAGATTGCCCCTTCTCAGACCTCCCAAATCTAGCAGAGTCATACGGTATGAATGTTTGTGTACTCCTCAAAATTCATGTCACAATCCTAATCTCCCATGTGATGGTAATAGGGTATAGTAATAGGGTCTTTGGGAGGTGATTAGGTCATGAGGGCTAAGACCTCCTGAATGGGATTAACGCCCTTAAACAAGAGCCCATGAAAGCTCCATAAAAGGTTGAAGAGAAAAGACAGATATCTAGGGCCTGCCAGTACCTCGACCTTAAACTTCCCGGGCTCTGGGACTGAGAAAAGTTTCTGTTACTGAAGCAACTCAGTCTATGGTGTTTTGTTATAGCAACCAAGATAGACTGAGAACAAAGAGCAACCCGAAAAGTCTGCACTTGATGATGATTCTTAGGAGACTTTCAGACTTGAGCTTGATCTACTTCAAGATCATCATGATTATTTAGCTTCATATCTTCAGCCACCACAATCCCGCTGGATTCTTTGATTTCCTGTCTCAAAGATTATACAACTGTAGTAACATGTCAAGTTCAATTATATCCTACAGTTAAATAAAAACCTTCTAGCTAATATCATTTTTATACCAAAAAAATCAGTGCATTACCTCTAAAAAGACTTTGATAAGAGATAAGAACTACAGAAAAATGAAAGTGGCAGACAATCTCCCGTACCGTGTGTTGGCAACAGACAGGACGTGACAAACACTGAGCTGCCTCAGGAGTACCGTGACCAGAAGTGAAGGCTGTGGCTAAGCTAATGCTTCTATTCACATGAGAATTTAATGAAAAACATTAAATCAATCTACAATCCCTTGCCTTTTTAAACAACAACAAAAAAAGGTGAACCCTAAGATATAATTTTTCAGGAACGGCTTTGAGGATGATAGTTGAGTCTAACATCAGAGATCAAAGATGTTTACTTATCTCATTAATAAATTTTTGCAAAGCCTTTTGGCTTATAGTACAAAATTTTGCTGAATTAGTATCATTACTTAGAGTTTACATGGTCAGAGAGTAAGAAGAATTGTAATTCATTCATTCTTTTATATTGCTACTCAGTGAATATTTATTAAATGCTCACTATATACAAGGCTAAATATTGAGGAGAGTTAACAAAACAGACACACCCCCCTGCCTCCTGGACACTTGACAATCTTTGAGGTGGTGGTAGTGGCGGGGGAGTAATAGACAAGTAAATGGAAAACTGGGGCAATGCATAAAAAGGAAATAGTCCAATAAAAATAATAAGGATACACTCTAATCCAGATTTAGACAGGGTGAGTAGGGGAGTAAGAACAGCATGCGCAAAGAGCCAGAGGCAAGGAGAGAAAGCACAAGCAAACAATTCTAAGAAATTGAGTGTGTTTGACCTTCCAATCCAACAAGTATGTTGAAGAGGGTTGAACTGCAGGTCTAAGAACTAGGTGGAAGCAAGACATGAGGGCTCTTATAGATTATGTTTAAGTTTCCTTTTAATCCTAAGAGCAATGGGAAGCCACTGAAGAGTTTAAATGAATGAAGTCAGCATGGTTTTGTGATATATAAGGACTGTTCACTGATAAAATCTAAGTGGGAGCTTGGGTAAGTCTTGAGTAAGTGAGTGATATGGATATTAGGTAGGGCAGGGCCTGGAGCTGAAGATAAGGCAGAAATGAGTAATGTGGTCACAGGCAGCTCCCAAGTCTGCACACCCCCAGTCGGAGCACATTTCACAGTAGCTGACCATGTGGTCAAATGTGGTCAGGTGCCTTCTGCAAATGATTTCGCTCAAACACTTATCTTTGAATACAGAGCCCACGGCAAAGTGTACTATTTCCTCATTGCTTTTGGTGCTTATCATGGTCTCAGGTATAAAATTATGCTCCCTCCCATCATGTGTCAATCACTGGTATGCAATGTCAGTTTCAGGACTACTGAAACATGCATCCACAAGCCCAACCAACAAGACAGAACTTGTAAAGGTAAGTTCTTAGCTCAGGTGGGGTATGTTTTTGAAGGACCAAGAAAGACTACACTCATGAGGATAAATAAGTGTATGACCGTGTTCAAAGATTTTATATCTACGCCTTGAAGGTGGAATAAACCTTTTTAAAGTACATGTTTATCTTGCTTATGCAACAGATTTACTTCAGGGAAACTATGTATAAACTTTTTAAAAACTAAAGTGTATTTTGAAAACATTTGAAGAGCCCCTCTACTTAAGAGAAATTTAATGATTATTTGTAAAGATCAAATCTTGTTATTGTATTATCTATTCTCTCAAGTGACACACCTCTGTACTGGATTGTTCTCTCTCCTTGGCAGCTGAGAGAATAGAATGCCCCCAATGTCATCTCTTGGAAAGTCCTTGAGTCTCTAAAGAGAAGCCACGACACCAGGGCAGACATTATAGCAAGTGATGTGCTCCTCATAAGTCCTTTCACTGAAACCCTCATTTCAATGGCCTGATCATTAGTGAGGCTGTCTGGGTATGGTGGTATAATGGAAATACCATCCATAATACCCTTCTCCTCTGTCATTCCCTTCAAGTGATTGGTCGTGGGAGGCCATGTGATGGTGTTCTGGCAATGACACAGGAGTAGACATGGTCAGATGGGACCTCTGGGAAAGCTTGATTGATTTGGCTGGCATGCGCTTTGGACTTTTACTCATTTACACATCTCTTTCCTGCCTAGTCACAGACCTGATGCCTGGGGTAACAGCTGTCTCATAGCCGTAAGAAAGAAAGACGGGGCAGAGAAAGGTAAGAGCTTGGTTTCACGATGGTATCATGGAGCTCTCGGCAGCTCTAGATTGTGTGCTCCAGACTTTAGTTCAATGAAACAAGGAAACCGCCAGACTTATTAAGTTCTAGTTGTTGTTTTTCTGTCATTTCTAGCCCACCATACTTTTAATCAATACCCTGAATGTCTATTGAAACTTCTCTCAGTATAAGATAAACAAGTTCCATTGTTACCGATAGTATGTGGAATTCCCTGGTGATTTAATAACTTGGTTGAGAATCAGTAAGCCATTACTTCAACATGTTTGTACATGTTTGTATAGTGACATCCATATAGCCTCCTTCCAGAAAGATGCCAAGCTGACTAATCTATGGGAGCTGTGTTGGTACCAAAAAACAGCAGGAAAACGAAAACCAAAAAAAAAAAAAAAATCCACACACTCCCTAGTATTTTGTCCAAAATTATTGTCATTTGGTTGAACTTGATTGGTCAAGTATTAAAAAAGACTTGAGTTTTGGATGCAAAAGCAGAAGTGACACACTGGCCCAAGGGAAAGGACTTTGCATAAGAACAGGAAAAAAAATTTTATGGACAATTTTAGGCAAATTAAGGTTACACAATTATAAGCACTGCAAACCAGCCAAAAGAGTCAGCCATCAGGGATTGGATAGTTAAGCAAACATAGCATGAGGGCTAAAGATTGCATCAGCTACATTTATTCAAATGTACAACCTGTCTGGCAGGCTCTAGGATTTTCAGACTAGTTTATATGCACAAGATTAAAAATCTTTTTAGGATATCCAGAACAGTAGATTTATATTTGTGCATGAGTGTGTATTTATATTGGCATTTAAATGCCTATAAAACATAGGTGAGTACTAATTTCTGCTCAAGGAGATAGTATGTGAGTTTAACACACCAGACAGACCATTAGAGTCTTCTCACTCCCACTCCTATACAGAAGCTCTAGCTGCACTTTGGTTTTCTTTGTGTATTAACAGATTCTTTTATTGTTATGGAAGGCTCCTAAATCATTGTCTTACATTATGTGTAGTTGTGGGGCTACACCTTGGACATTGAATTGAAAATAATGAAACAGAGAAAATATCTGCCACAATGATTTTTAAATTCTTGGAAACCACCAGGTGTCATGCACTAAGTTTCACATTTCCATGCACAGAAACTGTTCCAAAGAAGGAGAGGACACGCTTATCAAAAGGTCTAGGAGCCTGGGCTGCTTGAATCTAGTTGTGTGGATTATTTTTTGACCTGTTTGCTTATACAGCTTAAAATTGGCCACAGGATTTCCAAATCTCCAGTTCATTTTACAACATATTGACAATCTTTCCTCTAGAAAATTAAGTTGTCTTTTATAAATGTGGTGAATATTGACAGAAGTACCAGCAACAAATCCAAGTTACTACAGTGTACGTGAATAAAAAACAGAATCCATGTCTCCAGCTGATTTGTTTATTCAAAAATATGTATTGAAGACATGTATTCAAAAAATTTACTCAGGGAGTCTATTTAAAAATCAGAAATTCTGATTCTCTATGCCCAATGGTGGAAGAGAGGGCTCAAGAACATGAGTATTAGGAAGAGCCCAGTGATTCCGACAGAGTGCCTGCAGACCACTTTGAGAAACACTGGTTAGTACTGTTTTTGATGCCAGGAACACAAATCTCAAACTGCTCAGCTTAATGAGATATATAAGTAAAGGACAATTTTATTTTGCTTTCTAGTCATCCCAATGAAGAGGTGTGAAGAGGATAGAAGACATGAAAAGACAGAGTGAAATTCTCCAGCAGAAATAACCAGTTTTACAGGAGGAATAGAACAACAAGAGGAAAATGGTAGAAAAGGTGCTTCGGGGAGGAAGTCCGGTGCGGCCAACCACTCTGTGGGGCATGTCAGAGACGTGAACAAGGACTTTGGAATAACAAGGGCACCAGATATAAGAGTAGGAAATGAGGCTGGAGAATTAAGATAAGGTGGCATCCTGAATGACTTTTACAACTGCAAGGGGATTCTTTGAAGTTTTTATCCTGTAAGGATAAAAGGAGTAGGAGGCCACTGAAGCTTTTAGGTGAACGAGAAGGGCCAGAGTCAGCTTCAGTTGCTCGAAAGCCCACCAGGCAGCAGTAACGTGGAGAACACCTGGGAGGAACGTGACCCGATGAAGGTGGAGACCCAGGTGACTGCAAATCTCATCGGAGAAGAGGCCTGTACTGGTGGAGGCAGAAAAGGTGAAAGATGCCATCCAATCAGAGCAATCATTCTCTATGTTTACTGAAGTGAATCAGCAGATTAAGTACAATAGACAGGTCTTAACACGTTTAACGTGGGAGAAAAGGCAAGAGAAAGGAGGCAGTGATTCTTGGGTTTCTGATTTTGTCTGATTTGGTAGCTGGTGTTACTTTGGTGGGTGGGAGGTAAAGAGGCAAGCAGCATTTTAATACTTACTAATAAAGATACTTGATAGGACTATAGGACTTGCTGGTAGAGATGAAAAGAGATCGTAGGGTGTAGGACTTAGAAATTTCTCGAATGCCAGTATCTATTTGGAAGCCATCCATATCTGTCTGGGTGTCGGTAGTTGAAGTCATGCATGTGAATGAGATCATCTAAGGGGTATGCTCTGAAGGTAATGCTGGAGCCTAACCCGGAGGTGGGGCATCACCATGTAGTAAAAGGTGGAAAAGAAGGAGGAAAGAGTAAGTAGAGATAGCTGAGAATTCTTAGAAGAAAACCCAGGAATGTAAAAGAAAAAAAAAGGGAAGGGAAAGTCAAGTGCCACAGAGCAATCAAGTTGATTAAAGTGCCAACAGTGTTCCACTGTGACACGAAGTGGCCTATCGGTGCTTGTTCATTCATTTCTTCAATAAATATTGACTGAAGTCTTCTGGGTGCCAGGTGCTATGCAAAGAAACCTTAAACTTTAAGAACAGCCTCATCCTACTTTGAAAGCACAGCAAAAGCATTTCTATTTCATCATAAATACCACACTGTGTAAGGTGTGAACAGGAAGTGGATGTGTGTGAAGCACTTGTTGACACCGCATTTGGGGAAAACCAGGAAGTGGTGAGCTGAGTGGGGAATGGGGCTCGGAGGCCGCAGGAGCCTGGGGGGCAAGTCGGGGAGGGGAGAAAAGGCCTTCAGCACCCGACCTTCTCATTCTCCGACCTTGTATTCTGCTTGGCAGAATACTCAACTCCCACATCTGTTTCGGGAGCAAAGTCCTAGGCTGATGAGAAGTGGTTATTTCCAACCACTCCCTTTTGATGTTGAAAGGAAATCAAGGTGGAAAAAGTTAAAGGCACCAAAGTAAACTGTTTCTGGGCTCTGACTACACTTTAGAGAAACCTCATCTTATTGTTACTTAGCACTGACCAAATGTCCCTTTCTTCTCTCTCTCTCTCTCTTTTTTAAACAGGACAAGTCTTTTGATTTGTGTTTTATTACTCAAAAACCTTCATTTTTAGTTTAGCTTTCTGACTGGGTGCTTGTGCCTTTGGCACCTCGCTGGGGTTTCCCACTCCTCCATAGGAAGGAGCCCTGGGTCAGGTCTGGGACACTTCGGCACTTTCCAAAATGAAGGGACGATGAAACGAGAGCGTATGTCCAGAGAATAAGAATTAATTAGTTTGATAAATGTGTCCAATATTTCAAACTGATGATGTGGAAAACAAGGCAGAGAGGGAGTTTAAGGTGGAATAGTGCAGGGCCTTGAATTCCAAGCTAAAAATGTGAGGCCTTTCCTTTCATTAACATTCCCTGATAAGACTTGAAAACAGAACCTAGGACAGTCCTCTAGTATGACCAGGTGAAGATGAGAGAATCACATTATGGCATCAAGGAAGTCACCAAAAATCATCTGAGGATGCTCAATGACGACAGGTTTGAACTTGTATCAGAGTCCAGTGCTCCTCAGGATCTCTCAGGCACTGTGCTGGGAAGGTCAGGCAGATTTCTCCCTCGATACTCACGCCAGCTCCACTAGATGTATGTACCATTCTCATTTACACATGAGGAAACTTGACAAGGTTAAATAACTTGCCCAAGTTTGTACAAAAGTAAGTAGTGGTGTTCTGGGTTCAAACTGGCCTCTGTATGGCTACAAAGCCAAGGTTGGCATCGTCGGGGAGAAACACTGTAAGTGAATTAGCAAACCTGAAGAGTCCAAAACACATGTAATGAAGCTCAATAAGGCCAGGTTAGGGCAGCAGGGCAGTAGTAGCCCAGCGAAGAAGAGAAAGCACTGAAAATGTTTCAGTGTAAAAATGGATAAGCTCAGTGTACACCTGGAACCTACATGATCTTGTTGACTAATGTCACCCCAGTAAATTTCACTTTAAAAAATGGATAAACTCAGAGGCAGGTAAAGACTTGCATGGGACAGAAGGCAACCGGTGGAGGGGCTGCAACACCATACCCTCTTCTTCCCTTCCCGCATGTTTCCTTCCGCCTCTCTTCTTGTCCTCAGCCTCACCAAGGCTGCCTGGGGGAACAGTTCAGCAATCATCTTGTCCTCTGCAGGGGTCTGATCCAAGACAGACACCAGAGACAACTCAGTGCTCAGAGAAGGTCCTCAAAGATGAGCAAAGGGTCAGAACATTAGATCTGTGAAGAAACATCAAAGGGAACCAGGAAGAGAGAAGGCTGACCATAATTCAGTATGAGGTTTTCAAAGAATAAACCTAAACCTGCATTAACGCCACAAGAACTTCAACTGGAAGTGAAACTGTGAGTCTAGTAGAAAGTGAATTCTTCTTTAAAACTTAGTGCAGCTGAAAAGGGGTCTCATACTAACCCTGACAAGCCCAGGGGAGGCCTGCATGACAGCCTCACAAACTCAGAGACCTGAAGTAACCACGTAGGATGGTCTGAAATTAAGACTTTCTAACTAAAAGGTCATGGAAGGCAGGCATATCCTAGGCTAGAAGGCTAGAATCTTCCCTGACAAAAGTCAATCTTTACCTTAATTGAACCTGGCTCAATGATAGCATGTATCTATGATAACATGCCTTTGCAATGTCAGATTTCCTTTCTCTGGGCCCCTCAAAGCACATGCGCTGTGCCAGAGGGAGACCACAAATCCCCTCGTTGTTGTTATCATGTCAGTTGTTGACTATTAGCTATCCTTTACCCACCTGTGTAAAAGAAGTCTATGTCTATCATTTTACTTTTTATCCAACCCCAGAAGTCATTCCGCTCTTGCTTTGCTTTCTCCCACCTCCCTAATCTATCACCAGTGGATTTTGTATAACCCACTCATGTCTTCTCTTTTGATTGTGATGTATAAAATAATGTGCAAAACTGTCATTTTCTCAATCTGTTGAGGTTTTCCTTCCTGGCAATTGTTGTCAGTTTGGCTCAAATAAACTCATAAAAATTCCTACAGGTCTGCATATTTCTTATGTTGACATTAGATATGAGGTTAAAATGCTAGTTTAATCATTATACACTGAGTAACAATATAAACAGTCGAGTCTGGGTTAATATGAAAGAAACCTACAGTGGGCTCCTTAAAGCACTGAGCATGCCGACTGCACCCTCACAAACAGGCGCACCTGTCAGGAAATTTAACACAACACATTCTTGTCCCTCCATTAATGCTGTTTCATAGGAGTCTAGATATTTGAAATTCTAAGTATTATTTTGGTCTCAATTTTCTAGATAAGTAACTCAAATTCCCATTTTACTTTTTGACAAACCATGAATGCCCACAGATGTTTTCTCTTGAGCCAGGAATCCTGCATTAGGAGCAGACATGTAGATAAAAGACGTTAAGTTTCTTATTTAAGTTCAATCAACTGCCAAGTTAAAGGCTGTGTGACAGTTGTGGGTTGAATTCCCACAAGCAGGTTTATCATTCATAAAATGTTCACTCTATATTGAATACCTCACTGAAGATGTGAGAAACGGTTGTGGTAATGAAGCATGCCCTGCCACAAACAGAGCTAGGGTTTGCTACGTGTTCCACTGACTAACAGGTACAATAGTCTAAATTAGGAGCAATCAGCACTTCCTTATAAACTGAATTAAAAACTGGAGCTGTAGATGGGAGAATGACTCAGCACAGGGATCCTGGCGGCTGTCCCTTCCGCTCTCTCTCCAGAACCCAAACCCCACCCTCCCCAAGAAATCAGGCAGAAAATAATCCACAGGTGATTTGGATGTCCACCAAGTTTAGGAATCACTCCATCATCCACGACACTGACCCAGTGAAGTGTGTCGGCACTGAGTCTGTGAAGATCCCAGGCTCTGAACCTGAGGCCTGCCATTGCTGTGCTGACAAAGGCAGTCTGCAGTGACAGAGAAGTGGTCAAGACACACCATCAGCAAACTGTGACTTCCTCATAATCTCAAGGCTTTTGGGATAATTAAATAAGAAACTATTTTTTCATTATGCAAAAAAAAAAAAAGACTGGAGGTATAGTCTTCACATCAGCTCATGAATATTTTCTTATTTACCCAGAATTACTAATTCTGTGGGATCTGCTACTGATCTCTAATTATACCAGCTGGACCCAAGAGGCACATTGCACGTTATGTTATCCTCTAAATAGCTGGCTCAAGGTCAGCTGTGGTTTCACGAGTTTCATATCACCTTTGTGTTTCAGGTTCTCAAATGTTAATTTATCTGTGATGCTGCTTTTTGAAGCTGAATTAACAAAATTAGCAGCCAAAATGACAACCACACCTTGTCCTCCTGTATGCTAATACAGAGATAAGACAAGTTGGGGGAAGGATAGAAAAGGTGGAAATGGTGAAGAAATAGAGGCCTGGAAAGAAAACCTTATTCCAGAAATGTCCAGATGGCTTCTGGAGTTGTCCCTGAAAAAGCAGGGTCTACATCCATGCAGAATTACTCCCTTGAACTGCCAACGTGACAAGGACACACACTGAAGCTTGGTAAGAAATACCCATGGCTCCTGTGAATTATGGGTTGGTGCACTATATAGGTCAAAAATTATAATAAAACTAACTTATTTGGTTTCCTTAAAGACTGGAAATCAAAAGAACTTTAGACGTTTGGGTTAACACAAGTATGTTTTAGTTCTCTCCAGCACCAGAATTCTTTGCAGTGATTTTCTGATTCAGCCTAGATTAAATTTACCTTGGTTGAGTGTAAACCTAGATTACTGGCTGATTGCCTTGAGTGATTTTCCACTTTATGGCTGCTTCCTCTTAAGAAGTTCACCATTGTGACTATCTCTGGGGCGAAACAGAGGTCAAAGTCAACCAGAAAAATTCACCTGCCTCTATCTGTAGAAGCAGACATTTTTACTACGAAGCATTAGCAACTGTCCAAGGTTTTATAGGCTATTTTGACTTTACCGTACATGTCCTATCCATGCCAGTTAAGCTTATGCTTCTGTAAGTCTAAAAGCTAAGTCACTATTAACAGATTTCTCTTATTAATAGAATCTATTGTTTTATAACCCTATAATAATGGTAACAAGACCATACATGTGTATGCCCCTTTGCAATTCACAAAAACTTCTACTAACATTTCATAAATTCCTGGACATCCCACTCTGAGACAATAGCAAATTTGTAAAAATAACACAATTGGCAATGGGCTCCCAGATGCCCAGAATTCCCAGGCAGCTAGCTGCATGAACTGTCCCTTTCATTACTTTCAAAATAAGAAGACTGTGCTCATTTATTTATATTAACTATAGCAGGATTTAACTATCTCATGTATCTCCTGTATTGTTCCTATGAGATGAAATTACTGCCTTTTACAGATAAGAAAACTGAGGCTCTTAAGAACTTGAGTAATAAATGACTAATGAATAGCAGATCTACGATCAAAGAAAGTCCAATTCTTTCTTCCACCCACTTGACTTCTGCTCAAGACATTATAGAAAGGGTGGAGCAATTCTCCCCATCCCCACAATGCTTCGGTTTCTCGGCCCCAGTAACCTATTTTAGCAATACAACATGCTTTGTACTTTACTACTGATGTAACTATTGCACCAGGGATTTACCAGTAAATTAATTTGGTAAAACATGACTAATAAAAACCAATCAAACAGCAACCTTCTCTTTCTTCATGGCCTCATGGTTATAAAGCAAGCTGGTGACATAATGCTTGTGGATTTGTGTCATTGATACACACCTCAATGATTCCGTAAATACCAATCAGGCACCAGGTATCTGCCTGACCTGACCCTAAGCTAGGTGCTGGATACACAGGGCTGAAAAAGGTCAGCACCACTGTGAGCCTCACAGAGCTTGTCCTATTGAGTAGGGAGCTCCAGACACTAACCAACAAACAAGTAAAAACTATGATGCGTTTGGAAGGAAAACTAAACAGAGCACTGGGAGAGACGATGTGGGTGGGGAGTTCTTTTAAATAAAGGATGAGAACGTCTCCATGAAGTGTTGGCACATGAACTGAGATCACCGAAGGAAGAAAGAGCCGGACTTGAGCGGATGAACATTCCAGGGAGAAGGGACTGCTGCTAGAAAGGCTGAAAACTAGAGTTTGGTTTGCGTAAGGAACTGAAAAATGGTCCCTGTGCAGGTAGGACACAGGCAGGGTGGGGGTGGTCTGAGATAAACGTGAGTCCTAAACAGCTCCTACGTGTGCGCCCCAAGGTCCTGTTTCCCATTTACTGACCTCAGTCGGTCATGACTTGAATGACTGTGTTGTAAACCCACACACTTAACAGATTAAGCATATAAAACTAAAAATAAAACATTATCAACAGACTACCTAAACCAAGAACACAAGTGTTCTGTGTTTTTTTTAAATGCAGTTTGCACTGTTATTATAATTATAGATACTGATAAGAATACATCCAGAAAGATAGACACGCATTATTTCTAGTGTTCTAGAAAAAAGTATTATTTTTCCAAGGTTAGAGGGTAGTGAAACTTTCACTTCCTGTGAGATAACGTAATTTTTTGAGTGTTTTTAAATTTTATTTAAAATTTTATTTATTGATTTGAGAGAGAGCAGAAAAGGGAGAGAAAGAGAGAGAGAAAATCAGTCATTGTTCCACTTATGATGCCTTCATTGGCTGCTTCCTGTATGTGCCCCGACGAGAGATCAAACCAGCAGGCAGCCTTGGTGCGTGGGGATGATGCTCTAACCAACTAAGTTACCTGGGCAAGGCAAGGTGTGTTTTTTAAATTAATAAAATAAACAACAAAATGAAGAAAACCTTTTTGTCTTTATGAAAGCCTGGTTTTAAAAAAATTTGAACTGCTTAAATTTAAGGAGCTAAAATAAATCAGTTCCAAGAATGTTCCCTGGAACTGAGCCCAATGCATTTATATTTGAGTGGGAAGTGCGTATACATTTTCATCCCCTCGGGGCTCTGGGCTGTCAACATTACACTGTTCAGAGACAGGCAGACACATGCAGAGAGTCACCAGGGCTCAGCAGCACTCCTTTCTTCATACAGGCCTATTTTCCTTTCACCGTGTTTTTGCCTGTTAAAAATGAATTTTTTTCTTGGCTTACCGATATATTTTTAGAGAATAACCACGCTCATAAAAACACACTCCTCCCTCTGCTGGACCAGGACTTTTTCTCTTACGGGTCTACTCTTTGTCTATTTTGAGAAGTGATTTGGAAGCAAAGAGAACAGCTATGTAATCGACCCTACTCTTCCTATCAGCAGAGTGTTTTTTTTTTTTTTTTTTTTTTAAAGATTTTATTTATTTATTTTTAGAGAGGGAAGGGAGGGAAAGAGAGAGAGGGACATCAATGTGCGGTTGCTGGGGGACATGGCCTGCAACCTAGGCATGTGCCCTGGCTGGGAATCGAACCTGCGATGCCTGGTTCGCAGCCCGCGCTCAATCCACTGAGCTACACCAGCCAGGGCT
>PVIA01001031.1:0-169519 GCA_004024845.1 Tonatia bakeri
ACCAATAGTGAGGGGAAGAAAACTGGGACTCAAATCAATGGAGTGGACCAGAAGGAAGAAAGGAACAACCAAACAGAAAAGAATGAAGAAACAAGAATTCAAAAAACTGAGGAGAGGCTTAGGGACCTCCAGGACACCTTTAAACGTTCCAACATCCGAATTATAGGGGTACCAGAAGGGGAAGAGGAAGAGCAACAAACTGAGAACTTATTTATTTATTTTTA
Organism: Tonatia bakeri; assembly: GCA_004024845.1. Classification (NCBI taxonomy): domain Eukaryota; kingdom Metazoa; phylum Chordata; class Mammalia; order Chiroptera; family Phyllostomidae; genus Tonatia; species Tonatia bakeri. Next base: position 225 of record PVIA01001031.1, read on the forward strand.
TAATATTTTATTTATTTATTTTTAGAGACAGTAAGGGAGGGAGAGAGAGAGACATCGATGTGTGGTTGCCTTTCATGTGTCCTCCACTGGGAACCTGGCTCGCAACCCAGGCATGTGCCCTGACTGGGAATCGAACCTGCAATGCTTTGGTTCGCAGCCTGTGCTCAATCCACTGAGTTATGCCAGCCAGGGCGAGAACTTACTTAAACAGATAATAAAGGAGAAATTCCCCAATCTGGCAAGGGAAATAGACTTCCAGGAAGTCCAGGAAGCTCAGAGAGTCCCAAAGAAGTTGGACCCAAGGAGGAACACGCCAAGGCACATCATAATTACATTAGCCAAGGTAAAAATGAGGAAGAGAATCCTAGAAGCAGCAAGAGACAAGGAGACAGTTACCTACAAAGGAGTTCCCATCAGGCTGTCAGCTGATTTCTCAAAAGAAACCTTACAGGCAAGAAGGGGCTGGAGAGAAGTACTCCAAGTCATGAAAGGCAAGGACCTACATCCCAGGTTGCTCTATCCAGCAAAGCTTTCATTTAGAATGGAAGGGCAGATAAAGTGCTTCTCAGATAAGGTCAAGTTAAAGGAGTTCATCATCACCAAGCCCTTACTATATGAAATGTTAAAGGGACTTACCTAAGAAAAAGAAGATTAAAAATAGGACCAGTAAAAAAAAAAATGTCATCAAATGGAAGGTTAGCAACAGGGAAGTAGGAGGAGAGAGGGGGAAAAGATATAGAGAATAAGTAGCATAGACAATAGGTAGAAAATAGACAGGGGGAGGGTAAGAATAGTATGGGACATGTAGACACTAAAGAACTTATGACACATGGACATGAACTAAAGGGGAGAATGTGGGTGGGAGGGTGTGGGCAGGGTGGAGGGGAGTGAAGGGGAAAATGGGACAACTGTAATAACATAATCAATATAATAAAGAATTAAAAAAATTTAAAAAAAGAGATGCCCCAATATGGGGAGATTGCAAAAATATGTTACTGCAGTAGAAAATCAAGGTGCAGAGCCACGTTTACAGTATGAGTCCTTTGGGTTAAAATATTTGTATAACTAAAGAAATCAATATACATGCGATACATGAGTGAGGCTTTAACTTTCATTTTTTTCAAAAAGATTTTATGTGCTTATTTTTAGGTAGAGGGGAAGGGAAGGAGAAAGAGAGGGAGAGAAACATCAATGTGTGGTTGCCTGTCAAATGCCCCCTACTGGGGACCTGGCCTGTAACCCAGGCATGTGCCCTGACTGGGAATTGAACCAGCGACTCTTTGGTTTACAGGCTGGCACTCAGTTCACTGAGTCACACCAACCAGGGCTTAACCTTCGTTTTCTACCTTTCTTTACTGTTTTGAATTTTCTAATTTTATATGGGCATTATTTTTTAAATATCACTGAGGATTATCTGGAAAGGAAGGTTATAGCTAGTTTTTAAACTTTTTCTATTGTATATTCTCTTATTAACGTGAGTCTTCTTATATTAAAAATAATCTACTATTCTTGTATTTAAATAATGAATCTTTTCCCCAAAGCCTATTGTAGGAGTTTTTGAGGTTCCAGCTGCTGTTGCTAATGTAACTGCTACCCCTCCCTGTGTCTGGGACAGAGTAGATACTAAGTAAATGCCTATTCAGTGACTAAGTTTGGTGAACAGGTTGTAAGCCTTTCTTTCTGACCTTTGTTTCCAGAATTGAAGTCACTGCACCACTGGAGCTCAGCCCCACAATACCTGAAGAGCAGGTTTGGTGACAAGGTTATCGCAAATGTGACCTTTGCAGCCTTCCTCTTCTACCCGAAAAACTCAGCCATTTTCACACACACATTTATGACATGTTTCATCTGTCACTTACTACATGTGCAGGACAGAGCAAGGGGCTGGTGTTAACTTCCCCCAACTGTTTTCAGAGTTACGTCATTCATTCCACAATGCTTGCTGGTTAGGAACAGAGCCCGGGGTGTCTGGGCATGACTTCCGGAACAGCAGAGAGGCAGCGGGATGCTCGCTCCTGTCCATGGAACCACCTGGGTGGCAGCTGCTGCAGAGGCGGAGGGCGAACGGTCGGCTGCTGCTGGGGCGATATTTGAAATCCCAAACAAAGTAGTGTGTGTTAAAGCAGATCATTGCAGACTGCGGTCCAGCGGGACACAAGAAACTGGGCGAGCGGACTGGGGCATGATAGGACGTCCTGTGCCCCTGGCACCACCCCCGGATCACCAGGCCCTTGTCCCCAAGGCTGAGAAAGGCAGAAAGGCCTGGAGGGGAGACACCGCCCCAGAAGAACGGAGTCCAGGGGCAGCCAGGCGGGGCCTCAGAGGCTGGAGCTCTGTGGGGCCGGTCACACTGCTTATCTTCACACAGCAGGAAGTCCTGACGCCCAGAAGAGTGTGGTGTACAGACCCCAGAGCAGGGACGAGGGTGTTGGCTTCCCAGGTGTCAGACAGCAGGATTCTGGCTCAGGCAGATAGAAAGGTGATAATCAAATAACACCCTCCCAATAAAGCACCTTAAAAGAAGTACCAAGAGTATGCCAGCCATGCCTGCCCCCCTTGGCACACAGGGCTGCGTGCCAGGTGACAGCTACCTATTTTATTTTTTAAAAACCAGCCCTGGCTGCTGGCTCAGTCAATTGGGCGCTGGCCTGCAAACTGAAAGACCACCGGTTTTCGGCCCCGCCGGGGTGCATGCCTGGGTTGCAGGCCAGGTCTCTAGCTGGGCGCGTGCGAGAGGCAACCCACTGATGTTTTTCTCTCACATCGATGCTTTTCTCCCTCCCTTCCCCTTTCTCTGAAAATAAATAAGTAAAATCTTAAAAAAAAGAATAAAAACCTAACAATTTTTGAGATGCTCGGGAAGCCCAGCTGTAGATGCTCTGGAGTTGGGAGGAGGGGACCAGGGCGCACGCCCTCTGGAACACGTGCAGGCTCCAGCCAGGTGGTGGGACCAGTAAAACACCTGCCGGGCGTGTAGCCGCCTCTACCTGTCACCTCTGTCCCTACACAGCGCTCAGTCTTTCTCCGTTTTCCTCAGCCCTCTGGGGCAGAGGGCCTGGGTGCCCCTGTGAGTCAGGAAGCGCCTGCATGGTGGACGGAACTTGTCAGACCCCCAAGGCCCTCTCCTCTCTGAAGTGGGCTCCGTTTTGAAGAAATGGTGGCACTTGTTAAAGACGGGACGGCAGATGTTACTCAGGACCGTGGTGCTAGACACTGGGACTGCTACCATAGAATTCTGCAGGGGAGGGAGAGAGACCGGTCCCCCCCCCAAGTGCAGCCTGGGCAAGTGAGAGTTCACAGCCAAGCAGCAGGGTGGGGGAAGGTGGCTGGGAAATTATTGAGAGGTGATTAATAAAATTACATTAAAACTACTAAAACCCCATCAGGATAGCGGGGACTCTGGCTAAAGTGATCTAATAGGGTTCATGCTGAAGACAGCCAGAGTGATCAGACATCATTGGGGGGGGGTGGAGGATGAGGAATCGGACCAGTTATGGGGGCGGGGGTAAGGCGTCCTTATTAAAACTGGATTTCACCAGGAAGTGCACAGGCGGGCCCAGGAGAAGGTTCTGGAGTCTGACTGCAGTTTGGTCCAGCAGAGAATCCTTGCCACCCTGGGGCACTGCAGTTTCCTTCTGCACGCCCGGGGTCCCGGGGTGGGCCCAGAGTCCCCCGAGGTGGGACTCTGAAACCGTGTCCCTCCCTCCAAGTTGTCCTGGATGGCACAAGAGTTGATTTGGAGTCTCCCAGGCAGAGAAGGGACAGGCAGAGCCTCGAACCCCTCTCAGCTCTGCTGATTGAGACTCTGGGGCTCCTTCCCACCCCTCCTCTCTCCTGGCCGCTGGCTGATGTCGTGGTTCCCGCCAAAGAGGGTCAGGAGTAATGCAGACAGTGAAAGTTCCAATTAGCCTCCTGGGATAGTTGACTGGCAACTCTGTTTTTTTAAAAAAGAGTGGGTCAAAGAGGAGATTGGAAAAAAGGTTTTATATGGATTCCAGTTCTGCCCTGTTCTGCCTTTAACGTGCAATGGAGCACTGGTGGAAAATGTATTCGTAACAGTTCTGCACACGGAAGGTGCTTTGAAAGACTTGGATTCGCAGGTTCTGTTTCTAAATACCCCGGCTTCTCCCAAAGAGACTCTTCACGTGGTGAGAGAAAGTGCATTCTGATTAGCAACGGAATCAGAGAATTCTAGAAATCCTCCATTCCAGTCCTCAAACTACACCAGCGCATTGGAATCCCCTGGGGTGTTTTAAAAACTTCTGATAGTAGGGTCCCACACCCGGAGGCTCACATTTCATTTCCTCTGAGGCGTGGCCTGGAGTCAGTGTTTTAAGAATCCCCCGAGGCCATCATGATATGCAGCCAAGTTTGGGGACCTCCTGTTCTCAGCTTCCTCCTCCACACACCAGGAAACTGGGGCTCAGAGCCTCCACCCCTTGGGCCCAGTTTCTTCCGCACATTAGCCCGAGCCGCCTCCTCGGGGAAATGACAGATCTGTGTCCCCGTCAGGGCCCTCGCGCCCTAGGTGTGGCTCATTGGCATGCTAATGCTCCAGCGGCCTCACCTTTGGGCAGCTTCACAAGTACCTGTCAGCTGACCACTTCCTCCAGCCGCATCTCCAAGCTTCGGAAACTTAATGCGGCCCCAAGACCCTTTCATCCCCTCAGTGCCTTTCATCTGAGCCTTTTAAAGGGCCGTGAAAAGTTTCAACTATCAAAGAGCCCGGGAAGAAGGTGGGAGGCAAGAACCACCCTCCCCATTTCACTGCTGGCAAAGCTGAGGCCTCTGGGAGCTGCTGCCAGGGGCCCCAGCGGAGCCCTCCTGTTCCTCTTGAGATAAATCAGTTGACAGAAGCCTGCAGAGCCTGCAAGATACCCGACTGAGAGCCTTCTAGAAAGAGATGCTGACCCAGACAGTTGCTCTTGCTTGGACGCCCAGCCTGTAATCTCTTGCGTCTCAGCACCTTACAAGGATGCTGTGCTCCTCACCTTTGCCCCGTTGGGAGCTCACACCTGGCCGACCCCGTTGGAGCTGGTCCCCGAGTTCAGCACACACCTGGGACCCTGCCCACCAGGAGCTCACAGGCCAAATGGGATCCGAGATGAATACACCTGAAAACACACTGACTTTGCAAAGCAGTGGGTGACAGACTTGCAGCACGGGCGCCGGCCAGGTGGAGGCCCCGAGGCCCTGGAGGGCGGGAGGGGGTGTGGACGGGGCCCAGGGTCCCTCACTCAAGTTGCAGCGCCGCCGCCAGGAATGTCCCGAGGATCACGGAGATGCTCTGCGGGCAGTGTGCTGTGGTGTGTCCATCACCACCTACGTGCTGGCCCGGGGTGGGCTAGCCGCCTTGAAAAACCCTCTCGTAAATGTGCTCCTTGGCTCCTCAAAGGCTCATTCTGCGTCTGAGGAAAGCAAAGCTCGGAGACAGCTGACAAGGGACAAAGGAGAAGACAAACTCGAGAGCCTGCACCCAGCCTGGGTTGGGACTTGACCCAGAGACTCACGGCGTGAGTTCACCCAGTGCCCAGTGCACCTGAGGCAGCCAGAGCCTCAGGCGCTTATTCCTAATGGACTGTTCACCAAGTGCCCCAGGCTGGAGTTGGGCTGGCGTGGGGCTCAGCCTCCGTCAGTCTCCCAGGGATGGACACAGTGACCCAGAGATACGGTCGGGAAGGCAGGATGTGCAGGCAGGATGTGCAGGCAGGACTGCTGGGAGTTCCCTGCCCCCCTCCCCAGGAGACCCTGGCCTAGTGTTGGGGTCAGGGCTCCGTTAGGGTGTCCACACCTACACTGCTCTGTGGGACAGAACCCCGGGCCACCTAGCTCAGGTCAGAAATGCCGGCGACTGCGTGGGAGGAAGGGAGAGTCCCTCAGACGGGGCTGTGTGCACCACTGGTCTGGCTCGGGGCTGTGGCCGGCACCCAGGCATCACGCTGTGTGATGCCTGAATAGGCGCCTGCTGCGGGAAAAGCCATGGGGCTAAACCAGGGAGAGGCTGTTCAGAGGCCCGGAAGGATGCTCCCCGCCTCCAGCCCGCAGACTCAAGGTGCCTCCTGGACCCCCAAGTACAAGATGCCCCTGGTCCTCCAGCCACACTGTCCACTCAACCTCACTCCTTTCGGCTCAGATTTCTGATCCTCTCCGGACCTACAGACTTTCAGAACCTCTTTGGGCCCAGACAACGGTCCCCAAGGCCCCAGCTCAGACCAGATCTCCCCCCAGCCCTTCTTGGAGGGAAGTAAATGACTTTTGCCTCTTTCCCCCATGCCACCCACAGATGCTCTCTGAGCAGGTCTGCCTCGGGTAAAGCGGGGTCTTCCCAGGACTGGTGCGCCCTGGGCACATCCCGAGTCCTTCCAAGCCTAGAACGCGTGGCAGGTTTCAAGAGTTTAAGAATGACTGCTATACAATAAATACGGATATTTAAAAAGCATGAAAAGGAATGTGTGAAAGCCCCTCTCCCCATTCAACCACCCCCTTTCCCCACAGGTGGGCACACACACAGATTTAGGGTTGTCAGCTGTGCGATTTCTTCCCATGAATCAATCTGATACATGCCGAGAGCCTGTTACAGTATCATCGTGTGCCAGGCTCTTGGTGGGGGGGCGGTTTGGACAAACTAATATTACATATTCATGCCCACAAAGAAATTATATTCAGGTTATGGAAACACCATTAGTTTCATAGACATGAAATTTATATTTATTATATATAAAAAGCACATGCCCACACGTGTACATGTGTGCAGACCCACACACAGGCACATGTACACACCTAGAAAAGGTTTCACATGAAAGGGTTGATAGCAGCCGCCCTCAGATTTGTTTGTGGGTCTCTTCCTCTTCTCTGTGGCTTACATCTGATTTCTACAGAAACGAGGACTCCCATGAAATGCCTGGGAATCCACGGAACTGTGAGGGGCAGCTGAGGGGCAGCTGAGGGGCAGCTGAGGGAGGGTGGGCCCCAAGAGAGAGAGGGACCTGTGTTTGCAGGGGACAGAGGCCCTGAACAGGGTTTGGCAAGGTGGCCGGATGTGGACAGAGTATCAGGAGGAGGGACCAAAGCAGCTTGGAGCAGGAGTGTGTAGTGGGTGGTAGTGGACCGGTGGTGTTGGAGGGGGGTGGTCTACTACTTGGTGGGGTTGGAGAGGGGGCCCGAAGAGGGAGCGCTAGCCCCGAATTGGTCAAAGGGCTTGATTCCAGTGACCTCGAGCCTCCTGGGCCCATCTCCTCCTCCAGTCACCGCTCACCCACGGAGACATCCACCGGAAGGAAAAGCTCCTGGAAACCAATGTGCAAAGACCTGCAGCCATCAGTGCCTCACAGGCCTCCCCCACTCCCTGCCAGGGACCTCCTGGTTGAGCTGTGCCCGGTGAGGTCAGTCCTGCAGCAGGCACCATGGAGAACTTGCAACCGCAGGCTCTCCAGCTGCCGTGAACCAAAGGCGGTCCTCCCTGCTCTAGAAAGTTGCTGGGGTGGGCTCCTCAGGTCTGCACCACCGGGAGAGCACCCTTGTGTCCTCCTGTCTCCTCTTGCCCAGGGCCCAGAGGTGGGCTCCTCCCGCCACTTGCACCTCAAAGCACAGCCTTACCAGACGCCCCATAGGGCTGCCCCAGGGGATGTGCTCCCTGCCGTTGCAACTTGCAGCCTCTGCTCCCAGACTTACAAAGAAACACTAAACTGACCCTCTGACTGTGGGGGTCTTTGCCACCTTGGCTGACATGACTTCTAGCCCCTTCATCTCGGGGTGGGGGGAAACTTAAGAGAAAAGACAGTTCCCAGAGCCCCCAGAAACTTGCACTGGACAGCAGGGGAGAGGACAGGGGCCTCCCGGGTGAGGGATGGTTTGCTGGATTCTGTTCTGGTCCTTCGTTTCGGCAAAAATGGTTCTTAGGTGCTGTGTATTTCTGCAAGGCAGTAAGGACCACTGCTTAGGTTCACGATTTCATTAGAGGCTGCACAGTGGGAATATTCTAACTCTACCACGCCTTCTGCCTTTATCAGCAGAACACTTCTACAAGGAGAAAGCTTTCTGTATCAAACAGTTTACCCTGAGTTACAGTCATACAGAAAGAGCAGGATAAATGCTTGCTTCCTTTTTCATGTGCCAGAACGAAGGGTTTGTTCCCTAGAACCTCCCAGACGTGGCGGTTTTGGTTTTTCAATGATGACCGTGACCTGGTGGGTTTTAACATGTCTGATGTGTTTCAATCTATTGTTTTTATGATTCCTATTGATCCTCAGACTGTCCTGTTTGAGAGCGCCACCTCCGTAGCTTCTAACAGTTTTGTCATTTTCAGATACTACTAAGTATTCCAGGCTTCCCAGGTGTTCTGGTAGGATGAGATATCCCAGCCCAGACTCAGTGCCTGGTGTGGGGCTGGCACTTGGTGCCGCTTCCTCCTCTGTCCAGACAGGTGCTGGGAGTTCATATTACTATGAAAGCTAAACACCCAATCACCTGAGAGACAGGGATAGTTTATTTAAGCCTCCATGTTGGTGGTGTATGCTAAAATGTGTCAGAATCTATTTGAGAGCGCCCTATTATATCCTATGGCCTCCAAGAACCCGTGTTTGCTTGGGCCAGTTCACAGTGGTATTTGACATGCCCAGATGCCTCTCAGCTATGGTGGGCTTCGAATCTCCAGCACAAGGCAACCTTGAAAATGGCCACCCAGTCCATACTGGCAGGGACACAGAGTCCAGAATTGATTTTAGGTTGTTCTGGGTATCAGCTGACACTTTCATAAATTATTTGGGGGCAGAAAAGAGAGGTATGGCCAGATACTGTGTTCTCCTGACACCCCTCTCTTTACTTTCCCTTTTTCAGTGAGGCCTCCTGGAGGACGCGTGATAGGCACTCATTCAATACAACGTCACATCCCTGCCGAGAAAGTCAGAGAGCTCCTGAAGCAGAGTTAGCTTCGCTGTGTGGTTAGAAGAGAAGGAAGTGATCAAATGAAGTGGGGCTTACATCAAACGTCAAATGATGACGTTAAAGAAACGTTCTGTAGTACCACAGGCCCGTCCCCAGCCAGCGTGAAAGGGCCCTTTTGTACACGGACTGCTTACGAATGCCACAGTGATACTAGATGTGGTGCTCAGATCTGGCTATGACTGTCTGGTTTGAAAACAGATGCAGAGTTCCGTTTAAGCCACACAAATGCGAGTCCACCATGCAAACCCAGTGTATGGTTTTATGCCAGCTCAATACCTCTTTGTATCCACCTATAAAAAACTATCAGAGAAGAGAGTGATTTGCCAGATGATGATATCAGCTGAAAGAAGAAAAGTATAAGAAACACAGCCTGCTGGGTTCAAGATGTGTTTTGTGCTTGTTATTTGGATGTATATGGGGTCACACTAAACCACAAACAAAAGCTTCTCAGCACGTATCACTTTCCGGGCACATCAATGCCTTTTGGGGGCGTGCTGTCTCTCAGTCTCTTGCAACCACTGGTTCTGAACTGAACGCCTCGGTCTGAAGAGGCCTGGGCAGGAGAGGAGGTGAAATCAAAGCGAAGCCAGGATCAAAGGGGCCAACAGCCCCGGGGTCTCAGGGTGGAAGCAGCAGAGCCACCGACTCCCCCAGGCGGCCTTTCCCGGTCCTCTCTTTGACAAACAGCCAGGGCTCCGCGCCTGGGCTCAGGGCAGTGCAGAAGGGCTGACTCAAACAACAAAGAGATCTGGGGAAGAGCATACTTAGCACTTAGAGAGGACCGGCAGGCCCCTGAGAGATTTGGGGGAGCCAGGAGCCACCGTGGAGGGAAATGTGGGGGGGATGCGGAGGATGCAGAAAAGGACAGAAGTGGACGGTAGCCCCGACCAGCAGCTCCATCCTCCTCAGCCAGGGGAGGTACTCAGAACAACGCTTTTTTTTTTTTTTTTTTTAAGCTTACTGCTTTTCTACTGCATCTTTACTTATGTTTACTGGCCTTCCCCTACTTTACAGAAAGAGTCCTTGAGCCTGGTCTTCTATGTTACCCTGCCCTCCCCTTGTGTCTGTTTCAACAGACAGACCAAACATAACTCAGGGCCAAAGCAAACCAAGCGGGCAGCCGGTGAGCCCAGGTGCTGCCAAGGGGACTCCTGTCCTCGACCTCAGCCACAGGGTCTTCAGCTAGCCCTGAATTTCACTTGGCTGTTCTCAGACTGCTACTCTGGCTTACTTTGATAAGAAAAAAACAAACTACTTATAGAGTCAACTTGAAATAGACTTCAATGTCACAGATTACCTATTAGGGAAAAGTATATTGCAATAATTGCTTTTTAAGATATTGCCCAAAATTGGGCTTTTTCCATTTTCCAATTTGGGATACAGGTATAGAAGAATTACCAAATTATTCATTGTACATTTGCAGCAGGGTAACCGAGTAAGGAATCTAGAAATGCATTTGGTGCAAACCACTTATGATTTCATAGCTGTCCGTCAAACCAAAGGGAAGGGGAAAGCTAACTTCAATTTTGAGTGACTGCACACGTCAGAGCTTCTGCAGAGACCAGCAGAAGCTCCCATCTTGCTAACCCTCACCAGTGAAAACCCCAAGAGCACTGGGAAATCTAGTCCCGGGGTGAAGTGAGCTTTCTCTCCAGATCTCTGACACTGTACCACCCTCTGCTTCGTTGTTTTTTTTTTTTTAATTCAGATCTCACCAATTTTCCCACTAATGTCCTTTTTTATTTCCTAAGGACCCAACCCAGAATACCACGTTGCATTTAGTCATCAAAACACTAGGTTTTAAACATAGACTTATAACATTAATACATGCACATGATGTACTAAAATAATAACAAAGCTGCACCAAAGGGAATACGGTAAAGAGTTCCTCTCCAACCCCTCACTCCCAGTTCCAGCTCTGGGTTTCCACTCTAGGTTATTTTTAGGCACATGCAAGCAGACACAACTAAAACTTCATTTTAAGCAGAAGGAGGAGAGAAGGGGAAAGGCTGAAATCTTAATTTAGTATAGATTATAATACACACAAGCTCTCAGGAAAAGTCATAAAAACTTAATGCTTGTTTAGTTCGTTTGGATAGTTATTGAGCCACAAACTGGATGCTGGAATTTCTTACCACCAGTTTAAAAGACAGAGAAAGGCCGTGGCTGCCCCTGGCTGGATGGCCTCATCAGGCTACCTGCAGTTTCCACATGTGGCCAGCCGACCCATTTGTCTCTGCAGGTCCATTTTCCTGGCCCACTGCAAAGCAGACCCGCTCGCTCGGGGCCCGCTCACCAGTGAGCCCAAACAGCAGGGGAGTGAGCCTCGGGAATTTCCACACAGGCCGGAGAACCCCCATGACTCTGGCCCTTGGCAGAGCTTCTGGGTTGCTGGGCCGTCTCTGGCTGTCAAACCTCAGCTGGCAGCCAGCAGCCGGCAGCCAGCAGCCAGCAGCCAGCAGCCAGCAAACCCTGGTTTCCTCCTGTGGCTGGCTTCCTGGTCCTCCTCACGACAGCAGCGGAACTCAGGTCTGTGGAGATCTGGCCCCATCACCGCTGCCTGCTCCTGGGAACCTAAGGAGGAGCCCCATGTGCCTGAGAGACCACACTGCCCACACCCACACCCACCCCTGGAGTGGGGAGGACAGAGGGCTTTGCCTTCTTCCGGAGGTGGCAGGGGACTCAGCAGTGAGCTTGGAGCCATGTCTGGAGGCCAGCCTGGCACAGTGGCTTTGGAGTCAGCGGGCCTGTCTAGATGGTGAACTCTTTCCTGATTTGTAAAGATGGGACAGAAATACCTAATTTATAGAAACAAACTTAAAGCATGGCCTAACACAGGGACACTTCAGAAATGGCTTTGAGTTAATGAAAGAATGAAAGAGCACAGAAAAATAGAGGGTCTGCCCCCCCAATCCCATATCCTCCTGCCTGAAAGTACCCGATGAGCAGGCAAAAGAATAAGGGAGGAAGGGAGCAGAGAGGGAGAAAGAAAGAAAAGAGGGATGGAAGCTTGGGATAGATGGAAGGGCAGGTGGTGAGTGTTATCAGGTTGCCTCTTAGAGCCTCAGGGGCCATGCAGGGGTCTGGGACAGGCCTCGACAGTCCCTGACACCCCAGCCCTGCCAGGAAAAAATCAAGCTCAGAATTCCTCCAGCAGCACCCCAAATCCCTCCTGCGCTGACAGCTGGAATGTCCATCCAGGGTGAAAGCATCCAAGCTCCTGCTGAGGTGGTCCTGTAGCATTCTGGAATGGATGGCGCCGGGACAGGGGCCCTGAAAGGTCCTGGTGAAATCAGGGCTCAGGTTCTGGGAGCAAGAAGACCTGGTCTTCTGAGTTCCTCTCCTGAGGCCTTGGCCTGGTCTGTGTGTTCCTCTTTCTAGCAAGTGAATCCCAGGACAGCCACTTCCCGGAGGTCCGTGCAGGGGCAGCATAGAGCCTGGTGAGCAGTGGTGGGTGTGTCAGGCAGTCGCCCCATAGACTCCAGTGAGACAAATGGGCTTCTGCTCCCTAAGATGAAATGGGGGGGGGACCCTTAAACAAGGGCAAAGGGTAGAGGCTAAAGGGAGTGGAAACTTCTGGAGCCCCTTTCCATCTCCTCCCTTCCAGAGGGACACGTCCTGAGCATCACTGGATGCCTCCAGAAAGGCCAAATCAGCGTCTGCTAAATATTACCGTACTTTCAAACCTGCGTGCTCAAGGAATCCTTATTTCAATGCCCGCGCCACGTTCCAGGCAAAAGGGTTGCCCCCGTCCCCCCATTCCCAGTTCCCCAGGGTGAGCTTACTGCCTCCCTTTGAGGTCCCTTTATCTGCACCCCCTCCTTCCGAGTCAGGATGTGTTAGGGAGGCTTGAGGAGGTCAGGGGCGGGCTGTTTGACCAACCTGGCCCAGGGTCTAGCACGTATCAGGGGGGGTAAATAAATACCTTTGAAGATGACAGGCGGGGCCGCGGGCAGAGCTCACCACCAAGCCCTGCGACAGATAGGCTGGCCCAAGGCCCCTCTCGCCGAGTGGGTGACCTGACCCCTGGGGGAGGGGGTCGCTCTGCCCCACTGGCCTAGGCGGTCAGGGTCCCAGGCCGCCCCTCCCAGAGCACAGCGTCCCGGGGATGTTGATTGCGGCAGAGGGGCTGGCGGGCGGATGGACGGGGGAGGGCCCGAGAGGGGGCTCCGGGCCCAAGTTCGCGCCTCCCTCCCCGCATCCCACGGGCAGCGGAAGCGATTATTCCCACCGGTGTCTGGCGGGGCCAGGGGAGGGCTCACACCCCGAGAGCCACGGGCCTCCCTGCGTCCACCCCTTTGATCGCCCGCCACCCTGGTCCCCTCCCTGGGCTCTGGGGTCCGTATAACCGTAGTCTGTGCCCTGCTCGGTGGCACTCCAGGGTCGGGCAGCGATGGCCACGGCAGGGTCCCGCCAGTTCCAGCTCGGGGACAGCGCCGCATTCCCGGTGTACCGGCCAGTTCACACCGGCGGGACGCTCCTGCCGCCCCCTAGCCCCGCCACCGCCCAGCTGCACCCCGCGCACCCCTCGGGCCCCGGCCCGGATCGCGGCGCCCCGGCCGCCTTTGCCGGTTTCCTGGGGAGGGGGAGGGGCCCCGGACCCGCCGCACTGCCCCCCGCCGGCCTGGACCCGCCTGCGCCCCCCAAAGGCGCGGCCGCCCCGTCGGCCTCTCAGCGCCGCAAGCGCACGTCGTTCAGCCCCGAGCAGCTGCAGCTGCTGGAGCTGGTTTTCCGCCGGACCATGTACCCCGACATCCACCTGCGCGAGCGCCTGGCCGCGCTCACGCTGCTCCCCGAGTCCAGGATCCAGGTGAGCGGCGCGTGGCCGGGGCGCCCTGGGTGGAGGCCCTGGGGTCAGTGCCCGCGCCCGTGCCTGAGCCGCGGTGACCTCGCCTCCAAAGCAGGGACGACATCAGTCCCGACGCACAGGGACTTCACGAGGCTTCAGTGAGGTGTCACTGCGGGGGCGGGGGGGCTCGATGACGTCTGTTACTGCCAAGTATGATTAGGGCCCCCCCTCTCCGGAGGAGGCAGGCTGGCTGGCCCCTGGAAAAGGTCCGAGAGTAGATTCTCAGCCGGAAGGTGATGGGAAGTATTTTCCCACTTCCTCCTGGAAAAAGAGGCGGATGAGGCCCGGCTGGGCTTTCCCTCGGGCAGGAGAATGGCAGCGGAGAGAGAGAGAGGGCAGGCCGGGCTCACCAAGTCACCCCTGGGCCCCAGGCCACCGTGCTGGCAGGTCTGGGGTCTCCACGTGTGGTTCCAAAGGATGTAGCCTCTTGGGACAGAGCTGGAAGCAGAGGAGCTTGTCAGAAGCTGCAGCGTCGAGTGCAAGGTGCGGTTCTGGCTTCGTTGAGGCCGGAATCCTGGAGTCCGGTGGTAATGAGAAGCCCGCCAGCTGCAGCCCCTTCGTGTGAGCCCAGAGCAGTTTTAAGTAGGGGCGCTCGTTTTAACGTGGGGGAGAGGGTGGGCTTGTAGCTTTGCACCCCGGGGGACCCCTGTGTCCATTTCCACAGCTGGTACAGAGGCTTCTTCCTGAGCGGGACACTTCAGTATTTGTTGGGCAGAAAAGTGACGTCCATTGAGCAAAATACCTCCTCGATTAATTTGACAGGGGAGTGCTTGTGCTTTAAAAAATTGATTTTCTGAATTATTTTAACGTCCATCATCTTTAAGCATAACAGTATTGTTTCCCCCCAATGTAAGTGCCTTTATTTCTGCGCCCCACTGTGGAGCCAGGAGCCGGGGGCATATTGATCCGGAGCTTCTGATACACGAGTCCAACCAAAAGCTGATTTTCTGTCCCCTCCTCCAGGTATGGTTCCAGAACAGGCGTGCCAAGTCCCGGCGCCAGAGCGGGAAACCCTTCCAGCCCGCAGCCCTGCCGGAGCTCCTCCTCCCGCACCCTGCCCACGGACCCGAAGCGCGGCGTCTGCGGCCCCAGCTGCCTCTCGAGGTGGATGTGAACGGCCCTCCAGATTCCAACCGGGTCGGAGCGGCCAGCTCTGACCTTAGCTCCCAAGGTCAGCACTGCGAAACCTATTCGCTCCCGGAAGACATTGGTTCAAAGCTGGACTCCTGGGAGGAACACATCTTTTCTGCCTTTGGTCACTCCTGAGGATTCTGGGACTCAGGACAAGCTCAGAGGAGCCAGGACTGACTGGCAACCAGGGAGGCACGTCAGACTGCTGTCCTTTCTGGCTTCCGTACTAAGGACACTCCCTGTGAATCCTGCTGATGGTTCTGACGTCACCTGTCACCTGGGGAGGCTCCTCCCCTTTGCCTCCGAGGCCTTGGCCCCGGCTCATTTGTTTTTTCCTCTGTAGCATCCACCCCCCCCCCGCCCCCGCCCCACCAGGAGTTCTGGCTCTGTCTTCACCTGCACATCTCCAAACCTGCATGCTCCATTCTGTTTCTACCCGTGTTCCTTCTTGCCGGCTGTGTTCTTATTTTTGAACTGGTTTTAAAAAAACTCATTAGCTTCTTAACAAGAATGCCCGAGCTTGACTCAGTTTCCCCTTGGGCTCGACAGCCGCCCTCTTCTCGTGCCTCCTGAAAGGTTTATAACCTTAAACTGTAACCCAGGGGTGTCCAACCTTTGGGCATCTCTGCTCCACACTGGAAGAAGAGTTGTCTTGGGCCACATGTTAAATACGTTGCGACACATAATCACACACAAAAAAATCTCATAGTGTTTTAAGCAAATGTATGGTTTTGTGTTGGGCTGGATTCACAGCCATCCTGGGCTGCATGGGCCCGCGGGCTGCAGGTTGAATGGGCCTGCAATCTGACCCACCTCCATCAATCGTCAACCCAGCACCAAGCTTCACTACTTTTTAATTTGTTCTATCATCTTTACACTCAGCTGTAGCTTCAGTGATTCTGTGTCTAGATTATTTCAAGAACTCCCTGCATCTAGGTTCTCAGCTTCCAAAAAATTATTAGGTCAGAGAGCTAAATTGCAGAGCAGGAGTAAATTTTTGGACTGCTGAATTGAAATACAGAGTTTTGGGTGTGGTTTTTAAAATTGTTAAGACAAAAAGTGTGAAAAACATTAGATTTTAACAAATGACTGATTTAAAAACTCGATGTGGTTTTTTAGAAAGTAAAGCTAAAAGTTGGTTAGAAAAAAGCAAAGTCATGCCAAAGGGATAATGAAGACTCAAATATCCTCAGGACAAAATTAAAATAACTGTAAAAGAAAGTTAGTTGACTTCTTTAAGTCACATATCCAAATGATTTTAATAAAGCCATATGTGTAAAAGCGAAAAAAGAAAAGTTACTGTCTTTGGGAATCTGTAGTAGTCTCCAGCTGCTACCAAGTTATAAAAACCTCTGGTAACCCCGCCCTGGCTGGTGTAGCTCAGTGGATTGAGCGCGGGCTGCAAACCAGGCATCGCAGGTTCAATTCCCAGTCAGGGCACATGCCTAGGTTGCAGGCCACAACCCCCAGCAACCACACATTGATGTTTCTCTCTCTCTCTCTCTCCCTCACTTCCCTCTCTAAAAATAAATAAATAAAATAAAATAAAAAAAAACAACCCTCTGGTAACCCCGCAGATACATGACAGCTGTAACCTCCAGAGCAGGTGTGCAGACCTCCGTAAGGTGACCCATCCATGGCTATGCCTCTGTCTCAAAGACACTCCTTTCAGTTTCTGGGACCAAACAAATATCTCCTTCAAACACCAGGGATCCCCTTCTCTCTGAAGTCTGAACCTTTCTCTAGCTCTAGCTTTGCACCTGTTACTTCAACCGCTCCAATGTTAATTATCCTCAGCACTTGTTACTGTGCTTCTATGCAACTTGACTGAATTATTAAATGTTTCCCACAAATGTTTCGTTGTAATTTATTCTATTTAGATAACTTCTGTCCTTTAGGCAGTGTCTTGCTCCTGGGTTTTTTCTGTATAATATATTATGGGGCCTTGAAAAAATTTCCAAAAGAAAAACGTCTCTTATACCGGCAGGCCACTGTGCCAAGAAATTGAACTTAGTTAAAAACATATCTTTGGCTTGATCAAAATCTAGTCTCACAAGTCTTTTGGTTTCAGGAAATCTGTCTATCCCAATTCATACATTAAGAACATATGTAAATTACCGTTTCCGAGTCAGCCTGAGATAAATGATTGTTTTGCCGTTTTGAGGGTTTTCAAACTGCTGAAGGTCCAAGGACACCGCGGGGGAGGTAAGCAGAGGAGGGGCTTCTTTGTAAGCTGCACTTTGGAGAAGGCTCACAAAAAGCCGCGGCCAGGGCCAGAACTCGAGTTCGGTGGTTCCTAGGAAAGCCTGAGCCCTGTTGAATGTCCTCGAGATTGTACACGCTAACTGGCCCCATGTTCACAGAGGTGGTATTCAAACGGCTTGCACTTCCCAGGGTAGCAAATCCATGGTTAAAAGCAACAAGGACACACTTCAGGCTTCAGCAGCAGACATGACTTTGGAATCTTGAAAACTGTTGGAAACCACAAAGGAGATGGTAAACATTAGAGATTATTTCAAGTGTTGGCCATGTGCCAAACATCATGCTCAGGGCCGACCGTGGGGGTAGCCAGGTGTCATAGGCCTTCCTTTGCACTTAGCCTTGGGACATGGCCAAATGAGGTACCTTCACCGAAAGACCTAACACTTTAAACTTAGAGACCACTGACGATCACATTTAAAAGCAAATCTTGCAATTAGCTTATTAATTGTAGTATTGCATTTAAACTGTTGTTTTCCCCAGGGAACACTTTTTAAAACTTTGTTACATGGATCTTCTAAGAACAGCAGTCTGCCCTTCTTTCAAACTCCTAAGAGACCCTAACTGCTAAGTGTGTTACAGGCATTCTCTGTTTAGTCCTCACAACTGCCAAATAAGGTAGGGCCTATTAGTTCAAGATCAAGAAACTTAGGTTAAGTAGTGGTTCACAATCACACGGCGAATAAAGATGACAACTGGGACTCAAACCTGAGAGTAACTCACTCCGCCGCTCACCCACCACC
Source organism: Tonatia bakeri (assembly GCA_004024845.1). Lineage (NCBI taxonomy): Eukaryota > Metazoa > Chordata > Mammalia > Chiroptera > Phyllostomidae > Tonatia > Tonatia bakeri. The sequence goes on from PVIA01001031.1 coordinate 18,150, forward strand.
ATGTAATGCCTCCTATAGTGGCCTGGACTTATTAAACCTGGACTAGTGATGACATCATAGGTTTAAAGGCAACCCTCTCATTAGAATTTCTCCATCCAGCTGCTCACTGTCTTGTCTTTCGAAGTGATCATCAAGAAAGAACATACTTTTATTCCATTGCCACTAATGCTAGAGCTTGTTTGAGACCCTCGTTTGTTCACTCATTCCACAAATATTCGGTGCCTATGAACAGATGTTTTGCCAAGGTCTGACAATAAAATGATGAGAGAACCAGAAACAGTCCTTCCCCTCATTGGGCAAAGAAGGCAGCTGGGATGCAAAAGAAATATAAAATCGCACGTGACACGTGCTGGAAGGAACGGTAGGAGGGCCTGGAGGTGATGTGCTGTAGCCAAGGGAAGCTTCCGAGGAAGTGGCGCGAAGGTAGGGGGCCGCAGCTGTTGCCAAGGTGAGGGGGAGAGGTACCCAGGGCTCTGCACGTGCACAGGCCCTGGGGAGCGCGGGGCAGGATGGAGAAACCGGAAGGGGAGGCCAGGCCCCATGCCTGGCTCTGGGAGTCCTGTACAAGTTCCAAATTTGTCCTAAGAGCCCTAAGACTTTAGATGGGGAGAACAAGAGCGAGTCTGCATTTTCAAAGATCGCTCAGTGACAGCTGCCGTGTGAGGACCGAGCGAACCCTGGGAGCTGATAGAGCAGGAGGCAGCTGCAGTGTGACGTCCACCGCAGCGGGGCGGAGTCACAGCGACAATGAAGCTGGAGAAAGATGCTGGAATCAAGGGAAAATGTGCGACAGGCAAATCTTTTGTTTTTTTATTTAAAAAATTTTTTTAAGTCTTCTTTTTTAGATTTTATTTATTTATTTTCAGAGAGGGAAGGGAGGGAGAAAGAGAGAGAGAGAGAGAGAGAAACATCAATGTGCGGTTGCTGGTGGCCGTGGCCTGCAACCCAGGCATGTGCTCTGACTGGGCATCGAACCTGCGATGCTTTGGTTCGCAGCCTGCGCTCAATCCACTGAGCTACGCCAGCCAGGTGACAGGCAAATCTTTTGGTAGATTCTCCACGATAGCAAGTGAATCTGTATCTGAACTAATTACAAGCAATTCGGAAGTAAACCGGCCTAGCCCATGATGTGCTTGTCTGTTTGCCCAATCTGGCGCCAACAGCTTTCTTTAGAGCTGCAGAAAGCTGTTAGGCAGTGGCCGTCTCACTCCAATTCACGCGCTGACGACCCAAAAGGCCTACTTTGGATGGTGCTGATTTTTTCTTCCCCAAACGGAAATAAAATGCAAACATATTCTTGAGCAGTTCCTGCTGTCGACACGTGATAGCACTGGAAGTCGTGGACAGCACGGAAATATGTGCAAAATGAGTGTGATAAGTGAGCCTTAAGGAATGTAAAATCTAAAAAAAGTGTAAAATATACTTACCTAATGCTAGGCAGGACACATTGAAACGGACCTTTCATTAGGTCTATAGGGAAGACCAGCAACTGAACTTGCGTAGTGTTTTCCACAGTGACTTAGGGGTGGAAGAAAAACCCCCTTAAGATAATATTGGATGGTACTGTCATTCAGAGTAAGTTGGTAATTAATCTGTACTGTTTCCCATAAAAATAAAATTTAGTAGAAATTATGATTTATTAAAACTTCCGAAGTAGAAGGAATACTTATCAGCTTATATTAGTTAAATAAAAATGTAGACAATATTAATTTTCATAGATCAATTTATTTAGAATTACAAATATTAAGAATAAAAGATTTATGCTTTTCTTAATTAACATAACAGTTGAGCTAAATATAAACTCTGCACTGAAGTTCTGCAGTGGCACAGAATATGGAAGCATTTTTAAACTATACAAAAATTTCAAATGGAAAATAATCTTGTTTCAGTTTTATTATACATTAACATATAAAAAGCCTCATTTTATGAGACGTCTAAAAGAATTAAAGCCACTTCTACAGCTATATCTTAAATTCCAAATCTGAAAACAATTTATTATATTTTGACTTTATAATAATCTATATTAAAACAAAGAGAATTCCAAATACACACTTTTTACAAGATTAACATTTTAGGCAGGGTTTTCCTTAAAAAACAAAACAAGAAAACAAAACCACAACCAAATACAAACCTTTTTTTCTGTATTTCACAGCACTGGTTATATGTTTTCCTTATAAAATCTTTTTACTTTATAAATGGTATACTGTTGGATTTTAACCAGCAATCTGGTTCAAGAGTTGTGCAAATAAACAAAAAATACGAAAATAGTGTGTTATCAGTCTTTCCTTTTTAATAAATCTCATAACAATAGCGCTTTTTGCCCTGAATTGACAGGAAAAGACATGCCAAATCCACTTGCTGAAATTTAGCATTTTGCAAGTTACGTTTTTTTCCTGCTCCTTCATTTTCTTTCAACAAACGAAAGTTTATTTTATAAATTATGATAAATTAAAATATTTATTATTATAAAACGGTCTACAGAACCAAGTCACATTGCAAGCATAGGCTCCACACACTTGCACAGTCCACACCCCCACCTGCGTGCCAGTGCCTCCTTCAACGAGGACTTCCCCAGTCTCGTGATGTTCTACGAAGACTGAGACGGTGATCGAGTGAACGAACTGGAGACGTCACGTTCTACACGGAACTTCCACACTGCCGTGTGTGTGCACGGAAGGCCCGTGTTTCTTCGTGTTCTCCGATACAGTTGTCTGTGTACGTAGGGTTGAATTCATGCACGTTAAAGAAAAGGGTCAATGTATTCTTCCGTGAAATCATGTTCAGACATTTCAGTTTCAAAGCTACCGACTGATAAACATACATAATACAAGCAATGCTACTGCAGCTGAATAATGAAAGGAAAATAAATATAATGGTGGTCAGCAATGCTGGTTTAAGAAGCAGTACAGTATATAAAATGCCTTATTTGGAGGCGGACATTCCCTTGTCTTCCAGCAGCTGGGTCATCTGGTGTTGGAAGCCTGCAGAGAGGAAACGAACTCCTCGCCAACAGCGTCTGCGCGGTCGGGGCCACCAAGTCCCCCCCTCAGTCCCTGTTGGTGTTATTTGCTGCAAAGGCATGTAAATTTCCCATCTGGCTGAGGCCACTCTGAATATGTGCAACATGGATTTCTACGTTGTTCTGAAAGCAACTAAAGAAAGAAGAAACATGGTTAACTGCTTTGTTTCACAACATTAAAAACAAATTTTTAAAAAGGAAGAGCTTAATGTTAGTTGGGAGACAGCTAAGATAAGGATCCCGGGGAAGGAACACATCTCCCTTTCACATGAGCCTGAATTCTACGCCAGAAGTCGCTGGAAAAGTGCGCTCCAAAGACGAAGGGGCTAAGGAGTGCTGGGAAGAGGACGGACTCTGTGACTGGGGAATCTCTGCTTCTAAGTTGAACCTCCATGCTCAACCAAAACCTAAGTACTCTGTCTTCTAATTCCTTTGTATTACAAACTCCATGTGAAGTTTCTACTCTATCAGACTGAATATACATGAAAAGTTCTTTTACAATTTATTTAAAGGATACAAATTATATAAATATTGGGTTGGCCAAAAAGTTTGTTTTTTTTTCCCTAACATGGCTCTAGTACTGCTTAGTTGTCTTTAACTTCATTCCAAACAATTTTGTTAGACTGCATTATGACAGCTGTCATATCAGCATGCATTTAAAAAAAGTAATTTTTTTTGTATGGTCATTTTAATACTGAAAATGGAAAACATACACAACATTTCTGCATATTATGCTTTATTACCTCGAGAAAGGTAAAAGTGCAACTGCAAAGCGAAAAAAGACCTGTGCAGTGTACGGGGAAGGTGCCGTGACTGGGCGAACGTGTTGAAAGCAGTTTGCCAAGTGTGGTGCTGGAGGTTTCTTCCTGGATGACACGCCGTAGTCAGGAAGACCGGTTGAAGTTGATAGCGATCAAACTCAGACATCAACTCCGATGGCTGGCATACTCAAAATATCCAAATCCATAAAGTTATTGGTGAAAGTGAAAAATGTGTCTTTTATTTTTTATGGAAAAAACTAAACGAACTTTTTGGCCAACCCAATACTTCACAAACAGGCACAATTCTTAAAACCTGTGCTGGAAGTCACTATGAATTTAGTATAAAAACCGCTAGGGTGCACCTAATGAATTACCTGATATTAGAAGCATCTATTGTACTCTTGATGTCATTCAGTGAATCTGTGAGCGATTTGAACTCAAAGGAGTTCAGGTCCCCTCCTTCTGCTAGACACTAAAGGAAAGAACATTTCAAACTTTAATTGAATTACAGTTCAACTACAGACAGGAAAATACCTGACATAATCTATGTCATAATTCTTTTAGCAACAAATGAGCAGAGTTCATTTAGGTGTTAAAATTAAGGAAGTATTTTCTCCGAAACACACCTTAATTTGCAACAAAATGGCTGTAAGCCTGGAGATTAAGTTCGTCAGGTTTTCGTTCTCCACACAGGGCTGTCCTGTGGAGGAGTTCGCGAGCCGCACGATCTCCTGCGCCTCCTCCTCACACCGCCGCCTCATGTCCGTGGGCTGGTCCGCGGGCTGCAGCCCCTGGTCCGGGGCGAGCTGCACGCGACGAGGGAAACACAAGGTGCACATTCGTGAGGCCGTATCTTTTGTGTGCTGTGCCTGTTTTCAGATTTGGGTTTTTACAAAACCAGCATTTATAACAAAAAGGTGGGGCACTCTTACCTTACAAGCTTTTTACTCCTATAATAGTTTTCTAGAGAAAAGAGAATTCTAGATAACTTTTTACCCAAATTCAACTATTTATGGCTTATTTCATTTCACTTAACATTTGACCTCTCTCTGTGCATACCTAATTCTTTTCCCTGATACTCTTTTATCCCTAAATACTCATTTGTACTTCCGCAGTACAAGGATATTCTCTTACATAGGAATAGTGCAATTATCACACTCAGGAAATTTAACACTGATATAATACCGTTTTCTAACAGACTATTGTCAAAGTTCATTAACTGACCAATGATGTACTACACATGGCTGTTTCCCCTTGAATACATTGGGTTGTCATGTCTCTTTAGATTCCTTTATTCTGGAACACTTCCAGAGTCTTTCACGACCTTGATCTTTCTGAAAAGCAGAAGCCAATTATTTTGTACAGTCCCCTCAGTGTGGGTTTGTCTGTTCCCCAGACTCACTGAGGCTGCGCAATCCGGGCAGGAGTGCAACGGCAGCAATGGCTGCTTCTCGCGGTGCTGTGATCAGGAGGCGGAGGCACTGGTGCTGACCTGTCCCATCACCACAATGTCGTCTTTGACCGTTCAGTTACAGCAGGTGTCTGCCTGATTCCCCACAGAAAGCACTTGTGAAGGGACGTTTTGAGGCTCGGTAAAGATTTTGATCCTCATCAAATTTTATCCACTACTTTTAGTATCTGTTGATGATTCTTGCCTTTACCAACTTTTCCTACAACAGTTGACAAATGGTCTTTCTCATTTTTATTGTTCCTTCTAAGTTCATTAGTGGGTATTTTACTATAAGAACTTTTCCTTAAAAATTAGTTAATTATTAGTGGACTCATGGACCTTATTTTATTCAGTGGGTTATAATCTCTTCCTATAATTACTTACAATGAAGCTCCAATGTCCCAGATTTGGACAGTGGAAACCCTGTCAAGCTGGTTCCTTTTGATATGTCCCCTTGTTTTGGGGGCACATTTTACTTTCTGGCACAAGGAGATGGTCCAGGCTCGTCTTTACTTTCTCTGTTGTAGCTCTGGAATCAGTCCCTTTTCCAAGGAGCCAGCTTCCTTTCATTGGAGAGCAGTGCTTAGAGACCGGGACTCGGGTGTGAGGCGTGTCCAGTGTGTGTATCGGGGGCCGTTGCTCTAGGCCCTCTCAGCACACATCCACACTCAGTTACACCCATATTGTAAAATAAACCATGAATTCATACAGATTCCTTCCTATTCTAATCTAATCCAACAGACCATGGGCTCCTAGTCTTCCCCTTCTTCGACAGGGGCAGACCTGACTCCTGTTCTTGTCGGTATGCTTGTTTACTCATCTGCTCAGTCCTGGAACACAGAGTTTCAGAACTGCTAATCTTTTACCACTTTGAGAGAAACTGTACCAACTAGAGTTTGGTATTTGTTTAAAGTTTGGTTTACAGGGTATACAGCCAAAACGCTGTAGCAAAGTTGCATGAATTCACGTTGCCCCCTTCCATGTGTCTATGCTGTCCCTTTGGAACACAGTCCGGCTCAATGGTTTGTATTGCGTTTACCCACATCTGCTGGGGAAACAAACACTTAGAGAAATGTCAGCCCTTCTCACTCCCCGTCCCTACCCCATTCCCAAATTGTAATAGTTTCTGGCTTATCCTTCCTGTGTTTGTTTTTGAAAGACGAAGCAGATGCATGTATATTTTATTTCTGCTTACCCGAAAGGTAACATACTATATGTACTTTTTTGTATGTTACTTTTTCCACTGAATACATCTTGGAGGACCCACATCAGTAAATGCAGTGTGTCTGGGCTCGTGCTGACAGCAGCACAGTGCTCCACTGTGTGGACCACCAGACGTCAGTTAGCTGAGCCCCTGGGTCTGGGCATTCAAGACTTGTATCATATTTTGTATTACCAGTAATGCTGCAATGAGCAGCCTTGTCCTTTAACACTTGATTAAAAAATTGCAATTGAAGTTTCACATCAATACATGAAAGTTCACAAATCATGAAGTGTATGGGTTAATGAATTATCACAAATCAAGTATGCCTGAGAAACCAGCACCTAGATTAAGAAAGTGAGCATCGCCAGCCCCTTGAGGCTGTCCCAACACCGTCTCCCAATGTAATCTTCTGAGGGTAACAACCGTCCCCACTTCGGGTATCACAGACTAGCTTCTGGTGGCTTTTGAGCTTCACATAAATGGACTCATTCATTATATGTTTTTTCTTTTGTGTCTGTCTTTATCTGTTCAACATAATATTTGTGAGTTCATCCATGGTACTGTGTGTAGTTGAGTTCATTCTCATTGCTGAGTAATATTTCATTGTATAATTTTATGACAGCTTATTGATTTATTCTAATATCAATAGGTATTTGAGTGATTTCTAATTCTTGGCTATAATGAACAGTGATGCTATAACCATTCTAGTGTACACCTTTTGGTAAATACCTGTTCACATATGTTAGGTATTTGCTTAGGAGTAGAATTTCTTAGTCATAGTGTTCTCTCTGATATGTTCTTACTTCAAAATCAGTATTATACCTCCACAAAAGTATTCTGAAAATTGAGTAATTTTACTTTATTAGATAATGAGCCTATCACAAATGACCTTGTGCAAACAATGAAATTATACAGAGAGAAGATGAGCAGCCCCCTGCTGCTGCACCATCAGCTTTGTTGTGTCATTGTGACTTGCCTGGTCTGCAGGTCTCGTAGCTAGTGGCTAGTCCAGAGGGAGAAATACACTTGCTAGGACAACACATTTTGCTATGTAGTATGTGATAACTACTAGAAAAATAAAGAATAATAATAATTGATGGCTAGAGGAATGAGTAAAATATACTCAGAGTTTAGTTGAGGGTCACCGCAGTTCATTTCCCTCAGTTTAATTCTAGTGTATTGACAGTATTGCCCATGGCCAACATATGGGACTCATCAATGAGGCTAGTGTCCTAAAAACCTAACTGTTTAAGAATCTCGTATCACAAATGAAGGTGGCTCATGGGAAACATGAAACCTCTAAGAAAAAAATAAATGCAGGAGCATTCTAAACTCATCTCAATCACTTAATTGAAATTTTAGGTGAAACTATTGAACCATATTCAAACATACAATTTTATGTCCATGATAATGATAATTCACAAATAACCCTATAATCTATGCGTTTATAGTTCAATGACCCACAGTTTTAATGTAAAGTTTAAAGGAGGAAGAAACAAAATTGTATACACAGCATGATCATAACCGAGAAAAAGCATGTAAAATAAATAAATATATGAAACTAATTTTAATATATATCTGTGTGTGTGTGTGTGTGTGTGTGTAAACCAAAAATATGGTCTTTGGAGTAATAGAATTAAGAGTAATTACTTTTCTAGATTTTTTTGCTGTGCTATATCAGTTGTAATCCAAACAAATGATAAGCTCACTGGATATAAAGCACTCTGTGACACTGATGCTATAAGGAATACAAATATATAAAATATGGTTCTGCCAAAGGATTTTTTTGAAGATATTGGCTTAGTTTGGATTTTCTAAAATGTAAAGGTAACTAAGCTTCAAACAAGAAAGTGTAGAGGGCACAGCCCCCTCAAGAGAAATTCATGCAAATCACCTACCTCGTAGCAGAACTGCTGAACTTTATGCAAAACTTTGTTTAGGTCCTTGTTCAACTGTTCGAGCTCTAGAACAATGGTCGCATATCTCCGCTGGAATTCAATGCCAATGGGCATGGAATATGATTTCTGCGAAGAAAAGATTCAGATTTGGATATGGAATTTTTTTGAGCAGTGCAATTTCAATGATCTAATAAGAGGTCTGACTTATCCAGTACCAACCAAAGGTTATTGAAATGGTCAACATTCAATGACATCTTGTATGCACAACATTATGTATTGCTTATTTATCTATTTTTTAAAGGATTTTATTTTTATTTATATTTAGGGAGAGAGGAAGGGAAGGAGAGAAACATCTGTGTGGTTGCCTCTCATGTGTCCCCTACTGGGGACCTGGCCTACAACCCTGATTGGGAATCAAACCAGCGGTCCTTTGCTTCACAGGCCCACGCTCAATCCACTGAGCTACACTAGCTTGGGTTATTTTTGGAATTTTCATTTGGTCCTTTTTACTGTTGTAGTTACCAGTCCTCATCCAATAGTCTCATTTTGTTCTAGTATCTTTAAACAAATTAAGCATCTAAAATCTATGCCTAAAGACTCCATTATCTAGAATATGTCAAGTGTCTATGCTTTCTGTTAGGGTTATCACATCTCCCATTGTGCCTGGGATTTAAAATGGAGGGTTAGACACTCTATATTGAATGTTGTGGAAATAATTTGAGGTCTAGCATGATGTCATATTCCTGAAAGAAGGCATAGTTACTTCTGGTGGGCTGCTTAAGGCCCCAGAGTTCTATAATCTTAGTTCAGTTTCAGAGACGTGACAATCTGAAGCTTCCATGTTCCAGGTTCCAACCCATAACACAGAAGGTTTGCCAGCTTCTGCAGACCCTTGGTGGGACTTTGGACTCTGATTTTTTGTCCTCCCTACCCTTGTAAGCCATTCAAGAATGCAACTCAGCTTCTAAGCCATCTTTTTTGAAACCTGCACAGCCAGACTTCCCCTTCTGAGTTTACATCTTTTCCCAAATTCTGTCCCTGTAATTATTTAATGCCTGGTTAATACTCTAGTGTCTTATTTTTATGTTTTATTCCAGAGGAAACAGTTATCTTAGCTATTTGAATTAGAAAGGTTAATTCAGCATTGGTTGGTGTGGCTCAGTGGATTGAGCACGGGGTTGCGAACTAAAGGGTTGCTGGTTCAATTCCCAGTCCGGGCACAAGCCTGGGTTGCAGGCCAGGTCCCCACCTGGGGGCATACAAGAGGCAACCGCACATTGATGTTTCTCTCCATCTCTTTCTCCCTCCCTTCCCCTCTTTAAAAATAAATAAATCTTTAAAAAGATATATGACAACATATTAAAAAAAAAGAAAGGTTAATACAGATCACCTAGTCTACCATTACCAAAAGCAAAAGAAAGCCTAATTTTTCTGAAATGATATGTTCAAATTCTTTAGAAATGTGCCTGTTTCATTTTCTCCCGATAACTTGGGTAAATGCCACATTTAAATTCTGTCACTGGGTTGAAGAAGGGACAGGAAGAGGCTGACACTGAATCAATTTCTTTTTACTGCCTCTTACTTCTGCAGTTCTCCATCACACGTGCGGCTCTGTGCCTGGAGCCCCGTCAGGGTTCCAACGTGCAGCCTTTAGTCATGGTTTTTGTTTCATCCAATGTGTCAGGGAAATTTAAAAAATCTTTCATACCTTGTTAAATATCTGCTTCCATTTATTCTACTTATTCCTTTTGTACTTATTCTGTGTGAAATTGTAAGGGCTAGGAAGAAAATGTCTTCAGCCTACCACCTTAAACTAGAAGTTTCATGAAACCTTTAAAAAGTTCAAATACACTGCCCCAGCCATTCTGCTGCCTAACAGTGGATGCTACAGACAGACACAAACAAATGCGCAAAGCTACATGGGCACGAGTATTTACCGTAGCCGTTCTAGTAAAGTAGTGGAAACAACTCAAATATCCATTAAGGGATTATTTAATTGACGTACAATACAGAAATTTTAAAAGACTGAGATAAGTTTCTAATGACATAATTCCATTTTTGTTAGAGAATAATTTTCAAAACCGTATGTGACAGTCATATATACACAGAGGAAGAAACTTATCTGCTAAATTTATAGTATAGACTAAACTGAATAGCATTTATTTATAGGCGAGGCATTATAAAGAATTGTTTTCCTTATTAAATAGTCTTATAATATTTGAATTTTTATAATAGAAATTATTTTTAACCACAAATAAAACAAAACAAATAATAAAACATATTAAAACAACTAGATTTCTACAAAGTTCTTACATGCCAAGAAGCCAAAACAACATCAAAACAGGCTTCTATGTAGGAGGAGTAGGTAACACTGCCCTGAGTAGTGTATCTCAGTGGGTTGGGCAATGTCCTGCAAACGGAAAGGTCATTGGTTCAGTTCCCAGTCAGAACACAAGCCCGGGTCACAGGCCAGGTCCTGGGTTGGGGGCATGGGAGAGGCAACCAATCGAGGTTTCTCTCGAAACATCCATGTTTCTCTTCCTCTCTTTCTTCCTCCCTTTTCCTCTCTCTAAGACTAACTAAATAAATACAATCTTTTAAAAAAGCAAGAGTAGGTAACACTAACCAAGCTAAGGCAAGCCCAATACTTCTCCCATGGAACGTGGCCAGTGGTTAGGGATATGAAAGTGAGATGCATAAAGATGGAAGAGAGGATACAATCAATCAGAGGAAATGTACTGGGGGAGCACAGAGTGAAAAGAAACAGAACTGATGGATGAGAACTGAAGTCCAGTAGGAAAGAAGTGAACACAACACTTTAATGTTTAGAACACATAATGTCACTATGCCATGGCTAACTTTTTCAATCTTTGATAGCCTATTCATCTGATAATTTCATATCAAGCCTAAATGAGTTAAATAGGGACCAAGAAGCCTGTTTTGGTACCTCTGCATGGCAGTATGATCTGAGACTAAAATCTCTTGACATTTTTGGTCTTCAGTTTCCAATTCCATAAAATGATGGATTTGAATTAGATAATTCATATTTTAAAATTCTACACTCCTAAAAGAGAACTGCTCCTCATTCAGTTGTGCATCTGCTTGTCCAGCCACCCCTGTACCATCCCTCCCAGAGCTGACTGCTGTCACAACCCCTGCTCCTGCACTTGTGACAGGTGTTGGTAGTCAGCTGTAAGACTCCACCCCCACTCCATCCACTCACTGAACCCCGCCCCCACTCGCATATTTCCGTGCAGGCATTTTCCCTGGTGTGCTACTGGAGACGAACTCTATTCGCCATCCTAAAAATCCAAGAGCAAGTTATGACTTTCAACATAGTTCAACCTGAAACCTATATAATTTTATTAATCAATGTCACCCCTATAAGTTCAATAAAAAATAAGACAAAACAAAACGCAAAAAAAAAAGTTTAAAAACTTTCTTGGCATTTTCTACATAAAAATAAACAACTCTGGTAAATGTCTCTTATGAATAAAACTGACTGTCATATTTCTGGACTAATAAAGTAGGATATAAATTGTCCAAATAACCTGAAGATGCCAACTTATGTATTTCCTGATTTATTTATTCTGCATCACTTTAACAACCTCTGTTAATACGACTTCCTTAGAGGCACCAACGCCACGGATTCTATACTGACGCGAACTGTCAAAGAAGCTGGTGCGTGCGCCCATGAGTCCTCTTCAACTGTACAGGCACGTGCGCAACGAGGGGCGGGCTAGCGAACTGTACTGAACTGCTCATTCACTTACCGCGTGTTCAGTGGGATGAAACAGTGCCATCGAGTGAGGATTTAAAAATAACATTTATTTCAAGGTGTTCTTCTATAAAATATTTAAAAATCTTTAGATATAGAAGCCCCCACCATTTTAAAACTTGACAAGCAAAAAGGAAAACCTTACCAATTTTTCTGCATCTGTGTTCATTTCCCTTAATTTCTTGATATGTTCCTTTTTAATCATGAGAATTTTTGATAATCTGGTCTATAGAGAAAGAAGAGATGTTTGGGAACAAATACAGGCATTTAAGGATATCAGACATCAAATTTCCAACTTTTCACTAAGACATTTTAGCAGTGGATTTTCGTTTTTCAGCATAAATATAGAACAGGCCTTTATTTTATTAATCTGATTGGCTGACAAGAAAATATGTAAAATCCACTGTAACTAGGACATGTCAAAATGACTAAAGAGTCCACTGAGCAAGTGGGACAATTCCTGGACCAACAAAAATAAAAACTGCAATGGACTGAAGCACAAATATGTTAAAACCTATAAAGGAACTTCTGTTAGAGAACACTAGTGACTAAAGTCATTATTTTATAAACTGAAAAACAAAGGAAGAATCAAACATTTATTCTGCCTTTTTATACAAACTAAACCATTAGGTAACCAAATAATAGATTAGAGGGAATCTTTCTTTATAGAATTCTTTTTTTTTAAGTAATTTTTATTATAAGGCAGAATGAACTTTTTAAAAGATTTTATTTATTTATTTATTTTTAGAGAGGGAAGGGAGGGAGAAAGAGAGAGAGAGAGAGAGAAACATCAATGTGCATTTGCTGGGGGCCGTGGCCTGCAACCCAGGCATGTGCCCTGACTGGGAATTGAACCTGCGATGCTTTGGTTCACAGCCCGCGCTCAATCCACTGAGCTACGCCAGCCAGGGCTCTTTATAGAATTCTTTCAGTTAAGAGTGAAGAAGAGTTGACAGAATGAGAATAGCATCATTTTACAATCCTAATAAATGATGGACCTAGGATTGATAAACAGTGCCAGCTAACATGATATTAAAAAAGAAAATAATGTCTCCTATCAGAATACATAACCATTTATAAAACCTGTCACATAAAAACAAGTAAACCAACCAAATAAACAACCCAAATCTAATCAAAATGACGTATCCAATGAGAAATTTACAAAAAGTACAAAAAACAGAAGAGCGTGTTGAATGACACCACGAGGACCCTGCAAAACCCAGACTGTGGGAGACTCTATGGGCGAATAATCCGGGTCCTTTAACAAATAGATTGTATGGGGACAGAGCATCCGACCTTTGAGGGGAAATGAAAATTTAGCTGCCAACAGGAAATCTGATACTATTAAGATATTTTTGTTAACTTCTTAGATGTAACAACGGTATACTATATATTATAGTTATGTTTCTTTAAAAAAGAAGAGCCCTTATCTCTTAGAGATACATAATAAAATATTTACAGATAAATGATATGCTGTCTAGTATTCGCTTCCAAATAACACAAAAGGGAGAAAGCAGGTGGGGGTAAAGATGAAACAGGACCAGTCAGGAGGTTTTTTGGTTTTTGTTTTTAATGTATTTCTATTGAATTTAGCCAGGAGTTGTTAATAACTGCTATAGCCAATAATGGATACATAGAACCGCATTATACAATTCTGTTTGCTCTTAGGTTAAATTTTTGATAAAAAATTTCTTAAAAACTGGCCTGGTGAGATACGTTACACACTTGTTCACACAGACCTGTATTTACCGCTCAGCAGGTCCAGAGCCCTGGACTGCTCTCCCTTCTATGAGTTACTGAGTTTTTATGGAAATTTGTGTGGCTTTTTTTGGAGTTGGAAGCAGTAAAAGATGGTATGAAGGCAACAGTCTGTCTCTCCCCTTTTGTGTTTGTTTTAGTTTTGTGTTGCTTATTTGTTTTTGATAGAAAATCACTGTTTCCTTTTAATTATTTTCAAAACTAAGTTCTCTATAACAAAGCGGATAGATCTTTTTAGATTCTTCCAAATCCCTAACCCCAGGAATAAAAAGTTCCCTCAAAAAGAAAATTCACTGTAAACTATGAATTATGAAATTTGTAAAAATATTTTAATGTTTGTTTTAAGAAAAATATCAGAAACAGAAAAAATAAAAACATATTCATCTACTTATCCATGTACTTCAAAGCTTAATATTTACAAGAACAAACCTGAGTTTCATAAAACCTTACATACTACACAAGACAAAAGGCCTTTTATTTTTGCCTCTCAGCTTAAAATAATAATGGAAATCATTACATGATTTAACTAGGCTTAACATATGTAGATTATGAAGTTAAGAAATAAAGCACTGAAATCAAATATCTAAGCATCAATAAAAGTATCAACACTTTAGCCCTGGCTGGTATAGCTCAGTGGATTGAGAGTGGGCCTGGGAACAAAAGGGTCACCAGATCAATTCTCAGTCTGGGCACACGCCTGGGTTGTGGGCCATGTTCCCCAGTAGGGGGCCATGTGGGATGCAACTACACATTGATGTTTCTCTCCCTTTCTTTCTCCTTCCCTTCCCCCTCTCTAAAAATAACAAAATAAAATCTTAAAACAATATATCAATACTTTAGTCCAGTGGTACTCAGTTTCTGGCTCCCCCTGCTGGTGAACCCCCCACCCCATCTCTCTCTCTCTCTCTCTCTCTCAGATACTTTGTTTTCACTTTCACTATTTAAAGAAAGCATGTCTTTAAATAACAAGTGAACAAGTATCCTATTTGTGAAAAGCATAACCTTTGGCTCTTTTCGTAATTTAAAATTTTTATATGAAAATATCTTATCTACCTCCGGGAGCCAAAAGGCAAAATAAAATTCTATATTGCAAGGAAATTTAACAACATATGACAGAAATAGAAAATAGTATATACATGTACACAGATGACAGGACTTCCCCTCAAAATAACATCAACTGCAAAAGGTAACACTGAGTATTTGAATGGACCATGCTATATAACATAACACATATAAACTTTTTGTTTATAAAGACTGTCCCAAGCCGAAGTATTTGTTCTTCTCTTTTTTTTTCCTTTTCAATCAACCATTAGACCATGATTCAAACCAAGTTATTTCACCTAATTTTCAAAACAAATAACTCATTACATTCTTAAGAGTCAGGCTATTCAGGAAAACTGTTCTGTATAGTAATTCTGCACTTGTTTCGATGCAGGCTTGGGTCTCTTCGTGAACAACTCTCTCTCTAGTCTCAGAAAATCCCTCCTAACCAAAGAGCTAGCCAACCCTTCGCAGCTGTTCAGCTGACCAATAATGGCAAGATGCTTTGCGATCACTAAATAAAACCTTCATACTCACACAAGTGAATGACAGCTTACCACTGACAGTTTCACAGGGCACAGGCTAGAATGTGAGAGTCCTTAACATAACAAAATAGTAAGAATCAAACCCAACAAAAGCCTAACAGACCTCGAAGTCTTTTTGGCTGTTATAACTTTTATTTTTAAGCTTTGATGGAAATAACAAAGTTCTTAAAACCAATACAATAATTAAAAAAAAATTAAGTATTAGGTCCTAGGAAAACTTTCAACTTTAATAACACAAAAGATACTGAGTTTTTTAACAAACAGTCAAGATATTCAGAACAATTCTTACCACTTGGATGAGGAATTCTACTGGAAAGCCACCCAAGGTTTCGGCGTCGGAGCCTGAAGTCTTACTTCTCCAAGGTGACTGCCCCAACAAAGGGTCGTTATCCTGTGGGCACAAGCAGGAATCATTCAACCACGGCTGCTCAAAAGGAAGTGTCTGATATTTAGGTGAAGAGTAAATTCTGCTATAATTAATATTGTATTAAAAATCCACTTTTTCCAGCAGTGATGACCTCCCCACGACAACATGCCTCTGGCAGAGGATCTCCTTCATCCCTCTCCGGAAGAGGAGAAGAGGAAACACAAGAAGCAGCGCCTGGTGCAGAGCCCCAATTCCCACTGCGTTGGTGTGAAATGCCCAGGATGCTATAAAATCACTGCCGTCTCTAGCCATGCACAGACGGCAGCTCTGTGCGCTGGCTGCCCCACTGTCCTCTGTCAGCTACAGGACGGAGAGCAAGGCCTACAGAAGGAGGCTCCCTCAGAAGGAGGCAGCACTAAAAGTGCCTTGAATCCAAATGAGTGGGGAACCACCCCAGTAAACACATTTTGAATACAAAAAATAAAAATAAAAATCCTACCAAAAAAGTTCCAGAGTTGAAGCAACTATTATTTTATTTAAAATCTCAAAATAACGTGGGTACCTCCTGAAGTTGCTGTAATAGATGTAGACATAGTTTACATTACTAATAATCACTTAAATTACTGATGGCATTTTAAAAACGTTACCGTGGTTGGTGCCGGGAGAAGAGGAGTATAATGTAACCGTGGTGGAGTCATTAAAAATCGAGAAGGCCGCTGTTTTTGTCCAAAGGCAGCAATTGGCATCGTCTCATGAGGCTCATTACTCTTAGGGAAAAAAGAAAAGTCCACAAGACGTGTAGAACTTTGCCAATCAGCACATATTTCCGCATAATACACATGAGCTCATATGCTACGATTTATCAGAGGATATATTATTCTACAAAGATCAAAGGGCTAGAACTTAAGTCAGAGTATGAAAATACTATTTTGCTACCAAAAGATTGAACACAAAAAAACAAGAGAATCAAGAAAAGAAAATGACGAAAAGACTGAAACAGAGGACCAAAGAGTAATATGGAATACTAGTGTTCTACGGCCACCCTCGGTTGTCTGTGTGTGAAGGACTGTCTCAGTATCACCTCTTATAATTAAAGTCGATTCTCCAGCCGGAGAGAAATACTTGGGTGATCTCATAAAGGGACTACATTGATGAAACAGAAAGCAATTTTCCTCTTTTAAAAAGATTCTGTTAATGTATTTTTTGAGAAAGTGGAAGGGAGGGAGAAAGAGAGGGAGAGAAACATCTTGCCTCTTGCACGCCCCCAGCTGAGGACCAGGCCTGCAGCGCAGGTATGTGCCCTGACTCACTGAGCCACACCAGTCCGGACCAATTTTTCTTTTTTTTTGAAAAGGGAGGTTGAAAGATTTCATCCTTTAATGAAAAAACTTAAGGTTGTGTACTTTGATCTATATTTAGTCCAAATGGTCTTTCTCTTTTATTTGTCCTCTAAAAATTATGTTTGATAAGGAAACCCTCACAATAAACAGAGTCATAGTTTTTAAAAAGTTCATATCAGAAAAGGAAGATTCTTCTATTTTTGCACTAAGCAGATAAAGAAATTTTAATTTTTAATTTTAAGCTCATAAACCTTAAAAATCAAGTTTATAACAAAGAAATGAAAAGGGGAGCAAAGGGGGAACAGTTTAATTTTCACAATGCTTAGAGGCAAACAATTCTGTTACAATAAGTTCATTATTCACTTTTTAAAAACTTTGTTAGACTGCACAGATTTATTCTTAAAATTATTTTAACTCATTAGAAAGGTGATAATTTTCATGACTTTGCTAAATCAGCCATGATCATGAAATAATGGCCTTGTAGTTTAATGGACTGCAAAGACATTCGAAAGATCTGAATTCTAGTCTCACAGGCCGGAAACCAGCTCCACAGCCTGGCTACATTACCTACAGTAATTTATAATTGCTAATGTCTCAGTGCCCCACCCTGTGTAATTCTGGGGATAAAACGGGAGAACCCATGCTGAAGTACAAGATGTTACTTCACACTTTAAAAATCATTTTGCAGAACTATAACAAAACAGTCAGAATGAAAATGTTCTGTAACTTATTCCCTAAGACTACATGTAGTCAGGAGCGATCAGTTCTGTCACTCTAAAGTGCTATTGGGTGAAGGTGCAACAGAGAAATGCCCGACTCTCAGAAATGTGGAGACTTAAGTAGTTCTGCCCCAGGGGTCCCGTGGGCACGAGTTCGAACTCCTGAGGATCTTTTCCTCTGTGACCTGAAATCTTGATTCTATCATAGAAGACAATCTCTAAAAAAATTCTATATAACATATTTAATAGGCACAATATACAAACATACATGAAATACTTACGAGAACCTCATAGTCAGGGATAGTATGCGTTCCAAGCCCCGCCCTATCAAAAGTCACTCGGTAAGTGGCGTTGTAAGTGTCCACGGCAGCTATCTGTCCAGTGAACAGGCCATCGTGAACTCCGCGTAATCGTGCTGAGAAAATAACCAAAAAAAGGCATCATGATGTTTGGAAGTCACAAAGAACTCTCAGTTATAAAACTGCTCCAAACATCTAATTTAAAATGTAGAAAGTACAGTATTGTTGTCTATTATAGCTTCAAAAAACAGTAAGCACTTTATTTTCAGTTTAGAGAAAAAAAAATTTTAAACAAAAAACAAAAGTGTAAATGATGATCCCTATTTTATTTTTTTTTTAATTTTATTTATTTATTTTTAGAGAGGGAAGGGAGGGGGAGAGAGAGAGAGAGAGAAACATCAGTGTGCGGTTGCTGGGGGACATGGCCTGCAACCTAGGCATGTGCCCTGACTGGGAATCGAACCTGCGATGCCTGGTTCGCAGCCCGTGCTCAATCCACTGAGCTATACCAGCCAGGGCAATCCCTATTTTAATATATGAAATCACGTATCTACCAAACTTAAAATAAAATATTTTTTAAATCATTACTTCAAATTTTGAATTGCAAAAAGAAAAAGTCAACAAAAGAACTTTGGTCACTACGCTAATAAGTGCAGTGCAGTTCAAGTTTAAAGAGAAGGCAAGGATGCGGTGAAGAAAACAATGAGGATACTGGCCCGAGACTGCTCTCCAAGGAGGGAAGGCCTGACTGCAGGGGTGGCATCTGGGAACTGGACTCCCAGAGCATTCCCATACTAATAAGGGTGGTTCCCTGTGTCTAGCCTGTTTGTGAAAGTGATGTGATTTATGCTGCATACCTGCTTTCCTTCAGAAGTCTGGAATTCCAGTATGTGCTAGCATGGGTGCCTACTTGAGCAGCCCCCAGTGGAAACCTCGGGGACTGAATCTGTAACAGGTTATTTGGGCGGACAACACCTCAAGTATATTACTACTTTTGCTGGAGGTATTGAGCAAGTTGTATGTGACACTGCAGGAAGGGGGTTCTTGGAAGCTTGAACTAGCTTCCTCTGAGCTTTTGCTCTGAGCACCTGTTCCCTTTGCTAATTTTGCTCTGTATCCTTCTCTGTAGTAAGCCAAGGCCACAAGTGCTGAGCTTTCTGAATCTTCCTAGTGAGTCACCAAACTTGGGGGACTTCTCACACAGATGAATTTTTATGTCACTATTATTTAAATGCAGTCTAAAATAACATCAGGAATATCCAAGAAAACACCCAGCATGAGTGAAAAACATAAGAATAGCATTTAAGGCATTAAACTAGACAAAGTGACACATTTTATATGGATAAAAAAGTACAATACATAATACCATTATAACAGAACACAAACATCTGATATAAAACTGTTTAAAAGAATCATTTGTTTAAAAAACCACAACTGTAGGGCCTAAAATATTCTGTCTTTGACAGATCAGTTAAGGGAAAAGTAAACAGGTACACAGAAGATATAAGTAATAAGTAAAGTTGAATAAACAAACAAATACAGAAAAGGACTTCCAGTCACACGGCAGTGTGAAGAGGTTTCCGACCCTTCTCTGTGAAAGACAAGTACAAACCTGCACTCGACTGCCCCACACAACCATTTCAGGGCACTGGAAGTGGATCAAATGCAGAGAACACTTAAGGCGTGTTCAGTGTTGAAAACCTGCCAGAGCTTCAGGTCAGGGGAAGGCAGGGGCCTTTTTGCTTGAGGCTACTCACACCCCAGTGTCATCACCCACTCGGCTGGTAAAAATGGTTTTACGAGTGTAAAAGCTGGTCATGCAAACCAGCAGCACTGCTGCAATAGGGGGTAGATTACACAGGGACCCGTGGGTGAAACCCGGGACTTTGCCAGTTAAAAGTGATGAACTCAATCAAGAAAGAAAAAGAAAAACTCACAGCTTCTGTAAGCCCACAGGGGAGGCCTGGCTGTGCTGATCGGCAGAACAGCCAAAAACATACTGGGCAGATCCCGGAAACCAGAAAGCCGTGAGGGGGCCGACATAAGCGCCCCGTAAACCCCTGGCTGAGGGGCACTGCATGGAAGGGTGGGGGACACCGGAGAGTCTGGTCGAAGGAAAAGCCAAGGCTTCCTTTCCTCCAGAAAACATTCCCTGGTTAACCATTTCGAACCCATTCAGAACAATTACTAACCTACCCACTCACATGAAACCTTGCTATTTCTTGTACCACGTAAGTTGCAATTTTAGTTTACCAAATCCTTTAAGGTTAACTTAAACTTGGCTTTGGTGGGACTTTCTCTCCATGTTATAACTGAAGCAAATATATAGAACCATATCTATAAATTGACAAAATTTATACCCTTATAAAATTTTGAGTAAACTACCAAGTGAATAATTTAGTTTTATCAAATCATCAGAAATGGACTATTTCTAGACCCAAGGATCATAAGAACAATGGTGTTTATGGACTACCCAGAAAAGACTGCTTAGAAAAGGAAAAAAACAGAATAATTTAACAGATGAAGAAACAGTAATCTCTACAGTGTATTGCTGTACAACTATAGTTTAAGCTTTCTAAATTTAAAAGCTGCTTCCCTATTAAAGGCTATTTTGGAGAAAAATCACAAGTCAAAATATTAACAATCTTCACTAACCTGTAACTTTTGTTCCAATAACCAGGGGTAAAGGAATCTCATCTGGGAGATCTTTGAATTGTGAAAGGTCTGCAACTTTCTTTTGTTGTAAGAGCCGGATTTTCTGCCGCTTCTGTTTTAGTGCTGATCTCTCTTCCTCAAAAAATGCAGAAGAACATCTAGAATAAATTATAAAAATAATATAAAACAACTATCCTACACAAAAACTTGAAGTGAGACCCTGCGTCTCATTGTTCTCTTTCTTCCTCTCATTCTTTTGAGTACTGTACTTAAAAACAAATTCCTAGAATAATCGTTTCCTTTCAAAATAAGTTACTTTTATATCTTTTAAAACACAGGGCCTTACAAAACTAAAAGATATACAAGCAAATCTAGACTATTCCTTCCTGTGATGCAGGATTTTACATTCTTTGATAAAACTGTAGCTGGATGCCAGGTCTTATCTAAGGACAAAGTTCAATTCTAATATTCTGTTCAGAAAAGCACGGCATTTCCTGTCCCCCAGTGAGCGCACTCACATAGGAACTGAAGATGAGACCTGCCACTGTGTAAACTTTTAAACAGTCCTCCTGCCTTGAAGTGTTAATGCTTAATTTACTCTCTAGGGTCTGTGTGTCTTCTAGTTTCAGATTCTACGACGAACCAAAGGTATTTAAACATAGGTCTCATACTGCAAAGTATACATCCATGAGACCATTGTCACTGTTGAGATAATGAAATTGAAGACATCAGTTATCCCGAGAAGCTTCCCTGTGCTGCTTTATTTCCCCTCCTTTGCATTCCTTACACTTCTCTGCTCCTACTTACCCAGCAATCTCCGAGTTGCTTTCTGTCACTATCATGTCTAGCTTGTAAACTTTTACATAAATGGAATCATCTGGTATACACTCTTTTGCCAGGCTTCTTTCAACCAGCATGGTTGTTCTAAGATTCATTCATGTTGTCACGCATCAGTTCACTCCTTTTTACTGGAAAACAGTGTTCTACTCTATGGCTGCATCACACACTGTTTATCCATTCACCTGCTGGTGCATGTTTGGGTTGTTTCCAGTTTGGGGTTATCACAACAATGTCGATACGAGTATTTTTGTATAGGTTTTTATATAATCATATACTTTACTTTCTCTAAAGTGAATACCGAGGAATAAAATGGTTGGGTCAAATGGTCAGTGTATGTTTAACCTTTTAAGAAACGGAAGAAGCCAAATATCACCAAAGAGGATATACAGATGGGAAACAAGCATATGAAGAGATGTTCCACACCATACATCATTATGGAAATGCAGATAAAATGAGACACCAGTACACACCTACTAGAATGGCCAAAATCTGGAACACTGACACCACCAAATGCAGGTGAGGGTGTGGGGCAACAAAAACTCTCATTCTTTGCAGGTGGGAATGTAAAATGGTACAGCCACTTTGAAAGACAGTTTGGTGGTTTCTTATAAAATGAAACATATTCTTACCATATGACCCAGCAATCACATTCCTTGGTATTTATACAAATGAGCTAAATAGTTATGTCCACACTAAAATCTGCACATGGATGTCTACAGAAGCTTTATTTCTAATTATCAAAACTTGGAAGCAACTGAGACGCCCTTCAGTAGGTGAATGGTACATCTAAATAATTAAATATTGCTCAGTGCCAAGAGAATGTGCCATCAAGCCACAAAAGGGGACAGAGTGACCTTAAATACGTATCACTAAGGCAAAGACGCTAATCTGAAAAGGCTACACACCGCATAATTCCAACACGTGACATTTGCAAATGCAAAACTAGAGGATAAAGCAATCGGTGGTTGCCAGGAGCTGGATGGAGGAGGGAGGGTGAGTAGGTGCAGCACAGGGGACCTGTAGGGCAGTGACTGTGCTCTGGATGATACCACAATGGTGGATAATACATCACTACATATTCATCAAAACCAACAGAACGGACAACCCCAAGAAGGAACCCTAAGGCAAACTATGGACTCTGGGTGATTATGGACCCCCGAGGCAGAGGGCGCTAGTAACCGAGGAGAGTACCGTGTGTGGAGGCAATGGCGTAGGTGGGAAATCTCTGTACCTTCCTCTCCCTTTTGTTGTGAACCTAAATCTGCTCTAAAAAAATTAAGTCCTAAGAAAAACAAGGAAAAGAATAAAGAAACTGTCAAGCAGTTTTCCAAAGTGGCTGTGCCACTTCCTACCCCCATGAGCACTAAGAGTCACCTTACCCCTGTCTCATTGACGCTTACTATGCTGAATCTTAGACATTTTTGATATTTGAGGTACCATATTTTAATCAATCATTTCCCTATTAACGGACATTTAGGTTGTTGCCAATCTTTTGCTACTACAAACAATATTGTAATAAATAAATAAATTTGTACATGTAATTTTACCCATGTACAAGTATTTCTGTGATATAATTTGATAGAAGTACTAGGTTGAGGGGTACGGAAACTTGTAAATTCGGTAGACGTTACCAAATTGCCCTCCACAGAGATCATATAAATTTAAATTCTCACCAGCAAGAGGGACTATTTCATCACACCATTGCCAACCCAACATATTAAAAGCTTTGTGAACTCTGTCAATCTGACTTAGAGAACAGTATGTCAGCATAATATGATTTTGTATTTCTCATCATGAGTAAGACTGAACTCCTTTTATATATTTAGCACAGCCATTTCTTTTTTCTTTACTATAAACTGTTCATAATCCTTTTTATTATGGGCTACTCAACTTTTGTTGTTGACTCACAGTCGTTCTTTACACATTAGGGAATTAGCTCTTTGTGATAAATATTGTAAATATTTCTTTCAATTTCATTTATGGATTTTTGGGAAGAACAAAGCAAAATGTTATTTTTATAAAGTAAAATTTATTGATATTTTCTTTCACGGTTCCTAGCATTGGAGCCTATTAGAAAGAACTTTTCAAAATCAAAATTAAGCAAAACTCTCCTGTACGTTCCTCTAGTAGTCTCATTTTTTAAACATTTAACTCTTTGATCCTTGTCAAAGTTTTTCTGGTATAAGGTATGAGGTATGAAACCAACTTGTTTCTTCTCTGGATGGCTACAGAGTGACCTCCACATGTATTAAATAATACATTTGACCCCTTCTCCCCCACGTATCTGAGATGCAACAACGGTCATCATGTACCAAATCCCCACAGGCATCTGTGACTCCATCTGGACTTTCCTTTTCAAGTCAGCTTTCTATTCATGCGCCACTACCACATTATTTTAATTATGAGTACTTATCATCAATTTTAATATCTGATAAATGTAATTTTCCTTCACTATTTTGCTTCTTCAGAATTTTCCTCAATCTTCCTGCTTGATTTTTCTTCTTTTAAATATGAATTTTAGAACTGATTCATCTAGTATTTTTTTAAAAGGCGTACTGATATTTTATTAGGACTGTTTTAATTTACAGATTAACTTAGGATTTTGCATCTTCACATTTCCTTATCTGTATCCTGCACATTTTCTGTTAAGTTCCTTCCTGGTATTTCATCTTTTTTTTTAAAGAATATTTTGAAAAGTTTATTGTATCAATAATTTGTACTGTACCTGGACTTCATCAGAAAAGAAAAACTACAAACTTCTGTTGAAAATAAAGACTTTAACTGTTAATTAGTCTTAATAAAGTA
Source organism: Tonatia bakeri (assembly GCA_004024845.1). NCBI lineage: Eukaryota > Metazoa > Chordata > Mammalia > Chiroptera > Phyllostomidae > Tonatia > Tonatia bakeri. The sequence continues at coordinate 42,629 of PVIA01001031.1, forward strand.
AAGAACTATAAGATTAAGCAATGTTATGGTAAGATAATTGAGGAAAAACTAACAAGAGAAATATAATGACAGTCTTACACAAGCTGTAGATTTATAACAGAACAGTACAATGAAGTAACCGATATCCCATTCTGATGGACAGTTAGAAACAATGTAACTCAACTTGGGGAAACATGTAAGTCACAGCAAAGCCTCCCCAAACTGACTAAAGTAATTACCAAAGACCATAAATTACCAGTATGGAACACACTAACATATCACATATTGATTTTGTTATTGTAAATGAGGGAAATATTAAAAACATTATCAGTAAGAGTCTCTTTTTTCATTTAAGTGTCTTTTTAATTTTATTTTTCCAGCACTCGTGTTTAAACACAAAGGATAAAACAGAATTTGCCAGTTCAACTAAAATTCACACTTGCATTTCATCACTATCTCCAGAAATCATTAAAACTGATTTCCATTTCTACTTGTACAAGTAACTGTAATTTCTAGACCTTCCTTGAATTTTCCCACTATTTAAAATTAAAAAAAAAAAAAATCTTACACATGCTTTTTACTAGGCAAGTAGACATAATATGAGAACTAATGATCTAACTCTTCTAATATATTTCAAGATTCCACTAAAAAGTACTGTAAGTTTGTATAATGTGTTAGAAAGCAGGATAACACTGGAAAAGGAAAAGTCACATGAAAAGTAATTCTCAGAAAGTAATATATTAGATAGATTCACTTGATTACTGTTTTTATATAAAGTAAAATATGCATTTGTGGGAAGTCTCTTGCAATAGTTTCACAAAGGATAATAACAGTACATATAACCTTACAGCTTTACTAAATACTTTTTGGTACATTCCTAAATATTTTTTGAAACACAGTGGAGTATATTTACATGTAACAAAATTATATTCAAAGCCTGTGATGTGAACAAAATTGATATTGCACACTTAATTATAAGATATGTAAATATAAAAAGCCCTTAAAGTTGCTTACTAGAATACATTTAACATATAATTAATCATTCTGAAAACTTATATTTTAGTACTAGTCCTCTTGAAGATAAAAATAATCAATGTAGTAATGATACAACCAACTTATTGATTTTATTTTAAACAAAAAGATTATTACCTCCGTGGTTTTCCCATAAGCCGCCTGATTTTTCCCCATTCTACTCTTGTTAATTTTCTCGTTTTCAAATTAGGAAAAGACTCCTTTAGACATACACAGAAATCATTATCGCCTTCAAAGAGTGGTCTATAAAATACAAGTGGTATTTTAATGGTTAATATACAATGTGATACTTGAGGCATAAAATTAAAAATAATGCATTTCAATTTTCAACGCCAAACTAATCACAAAACGCCAAACTCTCCCTTCTACCCAAAACATAAACACGATGGGTGCCTGTTGAAAATGCTAAAGCTAAGTTAAACCCTGGCACACGTGAGACAAATAGTGTGCAAAAGTTACTCAAGGAACACCATCTGTGTCTGAGATGTCCAGGAGACACTGATTTGTGTTAGCTCTCCCATGGGAGTCTGTCCTCTGGGGGGTCACCCTGGCACTGGTGTTGTATTTGCTGGGGACAAACAACATCAGCTACAAAGCACCTGTCCTGAAGGTAACACCAAAAACTGGAGAACTCCAGGGAGTTAGATTAGGAATTCCAGGACTCCTATCAGACTAGGACACCCCCAGAGCTTGCTTATATACCTATGGAAAATCTGTGGACAAAAATAAAACAATTCTGTTCACGAGTTTGGACAACCAGGAACCAATAATAATACACAAAGGTCTTGGACTTAAATATGAACATTCATGAGATTCACAAGCTTCGAGTAGGCAATTATTTTGGAAAGCAGAGAAGGGAAATAAAGATAAGTAGCTAGCAAAGCAAGTACCAATAGCTGGCATGGATTAGATTAGAATGGATGAGAAATCAGGATTTTTCTTCCGTAAATTCTAATGAATAGATCTCACTCAAATTTCTTAATGTTTTATTTAAACATTTTGTGTGTAACTAAAGTACATAAGTACTACAACATGAGAATGAGTATCCTCAAAATCTTATTGAATCAGCTATTTCTCTACTATTATACTAGTACTTAAGATCTCAAGATTTATAAAACAAGTTCCTTCACTGCAAATAATGGTGCTGTGTTTCACAGTCTTTGTAAATTATGTAGAAATTATACTTTCATTTTATTTTTCACTAAAATGTACAATAACTTCTTCAAAAGAGGAAAAGGGGAAGAAAACTAAAAAATGGAAAGGGATCAAACCAGAATGAGGAATTGAGAAAGGAATTTAGGAAAAAATAGGATAAAAATGGACCTAGAGAAAAGGCTGTAGCTTATAATGTTTGAAAAACTTAAATCTTTCATTCAAGTAATACTCATGCCATAAGCCATGACACATACTTATCGATGTTTGAGTAGAACCACTCATAAATGCACCATTTATGTGCTTTGGGAAGCTTGAGTAGGTTACGTAATCGAAACCCAATCTTCTGTGAGGCTTTCTTATCCGGTGTTGACATTGTTGCTGTAAATTTCTGTACAATAAAAAAACAAAGATTAATTATAGTTCCATTAAGTGAAAAAGATTATCTATAACATTGAATACATTTGTAAAATGGTAGATTGTGGTTAAGTACTCAAAAAGATTCAACAATATCCAACATGAAATTTTTGTTACTATTTAATAAACATTCTGAGGAATCCTAATAAAGTTAAAGCCTCCAGTCTCACAACACATTCTGACAAGGAAGGTGGAATACTCGTCCCCGCCATGGCCGCACAGCTGTGCAATTTCAATTAAGATGTGCAGGTAGAAGCTACTTGTGAGAAATATTCCTAGAGTTCTTGGGCCAGAAGAGTTCAAAAGAGCTCTGCTACTCTTGAGAGAGTGGGAGAAAAAACAAGCAAGCAAGCAAGCAATAGGCCCAAAGGATTTCCCGTGAATTCTATATCAAACCAGAGCTCCAACGCTATTGAATTGTTTCAAATTGCTGAAGAAAAATATGTTCCAAACTATTTTTGTAAAGACAACATAACACAGATAATAAAATCTGCCCAAGTATAATAAAAGTTTAATTAATGAGTGAGAAAATATCACTCATTTCTGTGAATTTTAAAAATGCTTGGAACGATATTCTGCATTCACAGATTGCAAAAATTAATACCGTGTGGGGCAAACATAGGTATACAGTTCTTTGTATGTAAAATCATACAATAACTAATAAATAATGACGTAAGAATAAATTGTGTTTTGCATACTCACAACTGTAAACCTACATTTGCCTCACTGTGTATTTTTAAAATGTCCACAGTACCCAAAACAATCTGGAGATTTAATACAATCTCTATTAAAATTCCAATGGAATTTTCACAGAAATAGAACCAGCAATCCTAAAATTTGTAAGGAACCACAAAGACCCCAAACCTCCAGAGCATCATGAGAAAGAAGCACAAAGCTGGAGGCATCATGCTCTGTGATTTCAAACTGTCATTTGATGACAAGCAAAGCTACAGTCATCAAACCACAGTGTGACACTGGTACAACAACAGACACACAGATCAATGGAATGGAAGGAGAGCCCAAATATAAACCTATACATATGATAAATTAATTAAAAGAGTCAAGAATATTTAATGGGGAAAGGAGAGTCTCTTCCATAAATGGTGCTGGGAAGTCTGGAAAAATATATGAAAAATAATGAAACTGATTTACTATCTTCCACCATACACAAAAACTAACTCAATATGTATTAAAGAACTGAATGTAAAACTTGAAACTGTAAAACTCCTACAAGAAAACATAGGCAGTAACTTCCTTGCCATTGGTCTCGGTGATGAATTTTTTGGATTTGACAGCAAAAGCAAAGGCATCAAAAATAAAAATTAACAAGTGGGACTACATCAAACTAAAAAGCTTTTGTACAGCAAAGAAAACCAAAAACAAAATTAAAAGGCAATCTTCTGAATGGGAGAATGTATTTCCAAATTATATACTTACTAAGAGGTTAATATCCAAAATACATAAAGAATTCATATAACTCAAGCAAAAAAAAACAACAATCCACTAAAAAATGGGCACAGGATCCAAACAGACATTCTCCCAAAGAACACAGATGGCCAGCAGGTCCGTGGGGAAATGCTCCGCGTGGTCAGCCATCAGGGAAACAGAACCCGAAGCACAGTGGTGTCAACGCACACTTGTCAGGATGGCCACCGTTACACAGACAAGAAATAACAAATGTTGACAAGGATGTGGAGAATTGGGAACCATTGTGTATTCTTGGTGGGAATGTAAACTGATACAGCCACCGTGGAAAACAGTATGGGGATTCCTCAAAAAGTTAAAAATACAACTACCACATTATCCAGTAATTCCATTGCTGGCTAGTTATCAGAAGAAAATGAAACACTATTTGAAAAGACATATGCCCCCCATGGTCACTGTAGCATTGCTAACGATAGACAAGATATGGAAGCAACCTAGGGGTCCATCATGGATGAACGAATAACATGTGACACACACACACACTCACACATACACACACCAGCCATGAAAAAAGAACGAACTCTTGCTTTTGCAACCACACAGATGAACCTTCAGGATATTACATTAAGTGAAGTAAGTCAGACAGAGAAAGACAAATACCATATGATCTCACTTACATGTACAATCTAAACCAAACAAAAACTAACAAAAAAAAAGGCCAAACACAGAGACACAGAGAACAGACTGGTGGTTGCCACAGGCAAGAGATGGGGGATAGGCCAAATAGGTCAGAAGGCAGAAACCTTCAGTTACAAAAGAAATAACTCATAGGGGTGTAGAATGACGTATGCTGGCTATAGTTAATACTGTATTGCACATGTAGAAGTTGCTAAAAGAGATTTTACAAGTTCTCACTATAATTTGTAGTTGTGGTGCCCGATGTTAACCAGACTTATTACAGTGATCATTTTGAACATACATAAATATCAAATTATTATATTGCACATTTGAGAATAATATGTTTTGTCATTATATCTTTATTTTTAAAAAGCTTAAAAAAAAGAAAGAATGCTACCAGATAAATACCATCAAAATATCAAAAGAGTACAACACAATCAACAGGAATTTATGTCAACAATCCAAGGATAACCCTGGCTGGCATAGCTCAGTGGATTGAGCGCGGGCTGCGAACCAAAGCATCGCAGGTTCGATTCCCAGTCAGGGCACATGCCTGGGTTGCAGGCCACGGTCCCCAGCAACTGTACATTGATGTTTCTCTCTCTCTCTCTTTCTCACACCCTTCCCTCTCTAAAAAATAAATAAATAAAATCTTAAAAAAAGAAAAAGAAAAAGAAAAAGAAAAGCTTCTCTGTCTTTAAAAAAAAAAAATCAAGGATAATAAACAAACAAAACAAAACAAAAAAAATGCAAAGGTAGTCCAGCATTAAAAAACTATTAATATAACTTGCCATTATAAATAAATCAAAACAATAAAAATCATATGGTCACCTCTGCTGATGCTAAAGATATTTGACAAACTTCAACATCCATTAAAACAACTCTTAACGGAATAGAAATAGGGGAGACCACTGAAAAAACACAATATGCCAAAGGTTAAATAATACAGCTAAAGTAATGCTTGGAGGAAATTTTAATTTATAGGTAAATGCCTCTATTGAAAAGATGTTTAGATGTGCACACCCCGTGATTCAACAGGTCCACACTGTAGACATCCGCCCTAGAAAAAGACACTACAGCACTGTCTGTAATAATAGTAAAGCCTGAGGAACCACTTAAATGCCCACATAGGAGAACTCATAAATAAACTACGGTATCATGAGATTGAATACTATGTTACAGTAAAAAGAATGGAATAGTAAGGCCTATCTTTCCACTCCATCCATCTATCTAAATCAACCAGCAGGCCAGACCTCAAAATGTTTCAAGTGAAAAAAACAAATTACAGAATGATACATGATATAGTATCATGAAATTGAAATTATAAATGTAATTTTAAAACTACATATATTAATACTATATATTTTCTGTGAACATACAGTTTTAGAAGTACTAAAAAGGTCAAAAGGAATAATTAAGCTAATTACAGTGGTTTCCAGTAGACAAGGGAAGTAGATCTGGAGGGCAGGTAGAGGTCAAAATTAACATTTTTATTTTATTATTTTTTTAGCAGGTCTTCTGGTAAAGACAGGAAGATCTATTAGACAAACTCAAAAAGAGCTGTAAGCACTACTAACTTTATTATAAACTTTTTACTTTGGAAAAATTGAAGATTTATAAAAAAGTTGTAAAGATAGTACAGAGTTCTCCTACACCCTTCACCTGGCTTCCCTAACGTTAACACCTTACGTGACTAAGGTCTGTCAAAACTGAGAAATTAACATTGGTACAATACCATTAATTAAACTGCAGACTTCATTTGGATCTCTCCACTTTTTCTACTTGTGTCCTTTTTCTGTCCCAGAATCCATACTGTACTTAAAAAATTAACTTTTTAATGCAAAAATTTTTTTGTACTTTTTAATACAAAAGTAGTTAAGCATAAATAACCAAATTACTATAAAATATTATTATCAGAAAAAGCGCTATGTTTCCACTGAGTTATTGACCCAGATTTTTAAATGAGGTATTGATGGCTTACTGGATATAAAACTGCATTAAAGATCCCCTGTTGAGTATGGGGAAATATATTCAAACTATTAGTGGAAATTTAAATCATTACAACTTTTATGAATAGATTCTTTTGGGCAGTATCTTCTGAAGTTTAAATGTTAATACCTTGTAGCAATTACACTTCTAGGGCTTATTCGACCCCTGGAAAACGGAGAACGACTGTTCTTGGGTACAGGGTTTCTTCTGGGGTGACGCAAACATCCTAAAATTGGTTCTGATGGTTGCTCAGCTCTGTGCCTATACTAAAACCACTGAACAGTGCACTTTAAATAGATGAACTGCATGATACATGAATTGTATCTCGATTGCACGGTATGTGAATTAAAAGAAATACAAAAAGCAGGGCTCTGGAGACAGGATGCCTTCCATTTTAGAATCAGCCTTCACTTCCTACTTTGTGATCCTGAGCAAGATACTTCTGGGTCTGTTTTCTCATCTGAAAAACGGGAGATAATACAATAGTAACCTATCTCATCAGATTGCTGGAGATTAAATCAAAGTAATACAAAAGAGGTGCTTAGAACAAGATCTACATACTAAGAACTCAATGACGTTGGTTTTTATAATTTTTTAGCTTTGGGGAGTGCTCTTTAAAGAAGTACAGACAGTCCTGGCCAGTTGTACCTTAGTTGGTTGGAGCATCGTCCTGTAACCAAAGGGTTGCAGGTTCGATTCCTGTCAGGGCACATACCTAGGTTGAAGTTTGATCTCCCCGTTTTCTCTCTCACATTGATGTTTCTCTCTCCCCCTTCCTCTCTCCCTTTCCCTCTCTCTAAAAGCAATAAAAAAATGTCCTCCGGGGAGGATAAAATAAAGAAGAAACACCAAAGAATACAAGGATTTAGAGGGTGTGGTTGGGAGCGGAAGGGAACAAGCCAAGTCATGCGAACGAAGACTGAAAGGACCGGGCATGTTAAGGCTGGGAACAAGGAAACTCGGGCAGCCTCACATCACGCTCAGAAGTAGAAAGGACCCTGAGAAACAGTCCTAGGAGGACGATGTGCCTGCAGGGAAAGGCAGTGGGTGGAGTTGGGGCAGCCTGGCTTTACAGCCAGGAAGACTGCAGTTTTCTGTGTGCTTGGGAATTTTCCTAATAAAAAGCTGGAGGGGAAAAAAAGAACTTTAAAAACATCCACACTTAGAAATTTTTAAAAACTAAAGAGTTAAATCATTCAAATTATCCTAATAACACAACTCTACTCAAGTTAATACAAGAGTTATTTAACTATTTTTTATATTCATGTAACTTTGTATCCAGTACCTACCGAGTCAAACAATGTGCATTAATACATAATGCACATTATGTATTAGTTTCAATTTTTAATTGAATTTTAGATGCTTATGTACATTTGTCCTTAACATTAAAAAAAGTTCAAAATATATTTTTGTTCATTTTACAGAACATGAACATACTTTACTATTTTATATTATCATAAATGTATGTAAGACTTTTTAGGGTTTTTTTTGGGGGGGGTCAATTGTTAGTCATACCTTTAATTCCTTTGATGCCCAATCCACGGTTGAGAAAAATCACCTCTACTATGGCCCATCCTACTGGAAAATCTTATAACACATTTTGGGGAAAAAAAATGACAGGGAAGTAGAAAATAACTATACCCAAAATTATGAATTTGATGAGAAAAATTACATTATTCTTTAATACTTTGTTATCCAATTTTCATTCATTCCTTTGATTCTTACATATCCACTAAAATTTTTTTAAAAGATGCCAAAAATGAAAAAGGAGATACAATTTCATGCAGTGTATTTTCTCCATGCCGAACTCCGAACTGACTCTACACTGTCAAATCCGTTTGCTTACAGTCCACTATCTCCATGCTTAAAGGAAAAGTGTGTAAGACTGAGGACTGGCTTTCTACTCTGGTTCCAAGGGCATCTGAAACCAGAGCAGAAATGGTCTTTTCTAGGAAACTAAAGTAGGAGCTGAGCTGGACCACTGATTTAAAGAAAAGAACTTGTTACTCAAAATGTAACAGAATTAACTTTAGTTTCAGAATAAACTTTATTGCACTGAGCAATTGCTTACTTCCTATCACGTGAAACAAAATGTCAGCACACACATACCTGTGGAACCATTGCAACCCTCTGGTTTCTTTTAGGTGATCTTGTATTTATTTGCCTGTCATCTTCATCAGAAAAGAGTCGACTTCGTTTTGAATTTCTGAAAGGCTATGACAGAAATTTTTTTTTATTTCATGAAAAGACTGAACACTTCCCTTTTTTGTTCCAAAATATAATTCTGTACTTGGAAAAAACAGCTAACTCTGGATTATCAGCAAGCACTACAGAAGGATGAAGTATGGGTAATAGAAAGCATGCAAGGTCAAAGACAAATGATCTTAGATTTAAAGAGTAATAAGATAAATGTTTATGCAATTGGTTTACAAGGAAAACACCTAGCTGATGATTAAAACCAGAATCTAATCTCCTTAGCACACTGGCAGCCTGGAATGAAGATAGGGTAATAAATTCTGGAAATTCCAGTTCTTGTGTTGGTGTTTGGATCAACACCAGCTGGGTGTATCACATAATACACCTTTTGCATAGGGCTGGTCTGGGGCAAAGTTACTAGATCATTCTAGAGGGTAAATCTAAATGTATACATTATTATACTAGATCTGCTGTCAAAAATTATTAACTGAATTTTCATTTGTAAGTAAAAATACAAGATACCTATAGCAGATACTCGATAAATGCCTGTAGAACTAAAAAAAAATTTAAATACCCAAAGTACATCATGCACTTAAGGGTCTATAATATGAAACATTTTACAGTCCATTCTACGTTCAGAAGTCTCATTAAGAAAGAATGACAGAAATAATACCCCAATAGTACCTGCATCCTTTTTCAAATCCTTCTTCCACTATTCAAGACAGAGCTTCACACCTAGTTGGAAGGGAGGCAGGTACAGAGGGCTAGCAACATGCGGGCAGTACCCAATTGGGTCAAGGCTAGAGGTATGGATCCTTGAAATTAAATCTGCAGAGAGTCCCAACACTCCACAGCCCTGACAGGAAGTGCCTTCTCCCCTGCTCCCCCTTCCCCTGAGAGGAGGAAGAGAATGACGATAGAACTGATAGAGGGAAGAAAGTCCTGCATATTCACTGTGGCCAGATGCCCAAGTTACTGTGACCACTGCTGTCTACCCCAGCTGCAGACCTGTTTCTTGAGTGATTCCTAAAGCTTCCCGGTTACCTAAGTGGGCAGGGGAGGAGCAGGGGTCCCCCAAATCATTAGTCCTGCCAACTGTATGTTCATCTCTACTTCCCACCCTTAAATGCACCTGCCACTGACTACACAAGATTTTATCTTGTCCTAGCTGGGGTGGCTCAGTGGACTGAGCACCGGCCTGCGAACTGAAAGGTCACTGGTTCGATTCCTAGTCAGGTTACATGCCTGGGTTGCGGGCCAGAATCCCAGTTGTGGGCATGGGAGAGGCAACCGATCGATGCATTTCTTGAACATCGATGTTTCTCTCCCTCTCTTTCTCCCTCCCTTCCCCTCTCTATAAAAATAAATAAATAATTTTTTAAGGAAGGAGACAGATATTTCTTTAAAAATATTTTATTATCTTACAACTTATACATTTTTTTTAAACTTACACATCTTTTTATAGGGGCCACAACCATGTAAAATTTTTACTACCTACTAATAATATGATTTTGGGTTGTTAAGAGTTTTTCCTCTGTTTTTGCCTATTTAAAAAAAACTACAAATGCTTAATAATGACCAAATTATCACAGACTACAGATTATTTATCTGTATATGATCATATACTGCTTACTGACACTTAAAGACTCAAATGCTTGCCTCGGCTGGGTAGCTCAGTTGGTTAGAGCATCACCCCAACATGCCAAGGTGGCAGATTCAGTCCCTGGTCAGGGCACACACAAGAAGCAACCACTGAATACATAAGTAAGTGGAACAACAAATGTGATATTTCTCCCCCTCTCTCTCAAATCAATCAATAAAAAAGAAAAAGACTCAGGTGCTTGAAGTTGGCGGGAGACCTTGAACAATGTTTACTGTGCTATAAAAACTTGTACATGACAATAATACAGACAATTTAGCTCATACTTTCAAGTGTGAGAAAAACTGATTCCTTACCATTTCCACAGCAGAGCCTGTATTCCTGCCTTTCCAAACAGGTGTTTTTTGTAAAGAACTGAACTTTTCATTCCATGTGTTAGATAAGCTTCCCTCTGTAATAAATAATTATTACTGATAAAATTTAAGTTTAGTTCAAAGGATTTCATGCTGTGAACATTGCCTTTTCAATAACAGCAATATATAAGAAATATTTACCAATATGAAAAAATACACTGACCGTAATGATTTTAGTTTATTACAAATGAAAGTTCTCTTCTGTATTTTTCTTGGTCAAACTCTAAGTAATTTGGCAAGGCAATGTATCTTGAAAATATTAAACTTTATTAAAACGTATGGCTTCTTTCTTTTTGGTTTTTAATAATTCCTCCATTTTAATTATCCGAGAACCACCTCATAAGTACAGTCTAACTGAAAATGGGGCAATGAAAAAAGCTTCTTCTGACCTTACATTTAAAGCTTACATCTAAATGTTTTCTGCTTCAATATATAAAACCCTTGATATCAAAAAAAATGAAATGTGCGGCATTTGTTTTCCTTAATTCAAAGAAACGTCTTGAGTTGTATGCAACCAGAAAAAATTCAAACAAGTGACTAGACATATTATGAAAAGGATGAGTTTAATTTTTATAGAAAGGATGTGTTTACACAGAGACTTAGACAAATATAGTCAGTTTCATTTCCTTCTAGCTGCATATCTGCATCTTCTAATTTTTTTCTATTACAAATTTATGTCACTTAAATATTTTTTTGAAGAACATGATTTTAATATTGAGGAAAAATAATGAAATACTTTTTCAAACATTTATTTTAATAAGTGCAAAAGAAAAGAGGTGGCCCTGGCTGGTGTGCTCAGTGGACTGAGTGCCAGCCTGCGAACCAAAGGGTCACTGCTCCAATTCCCAGTCAGGACACATGCCTGGGTTTCAGGGCAGGTCCCGAGTAGGGGGTGCACAAGAGGCAACCACACACTGATGTTTCTCTCCCTCTTCCTCCCTCCTTTCCCCTTTCTCTAAAGATAAATAAATAAAATCTTAAAAAAAAAAGAGGTGGGATGGTGTTGATTTTGGTAGGCAAATAAATTAGGAAGACAAGAGTTCTTGAGCCAGAAGGATTGAATCTGGTAAGTCACCAACTCCAAGTACGACAAAGTCGTTTTAAAGGTAAGAGTACTAATGAACATCAGAGTATCTAGCTTGGTTCCAAACGTACTTACCCAGCAGAACACTGCTCAAGGTGAAATTTAAAAATGAACTATATTAACAGGGGTTGGTCTGATTAATACTACTTACATAAAGAAACAGCAAGACCTAGGAACATATCTTTTTCTCTTAAAAAGAGGATTACGGTCATTCTTTTATTTTTAAGAGACTTGCATTATTACTGAGAAGGTAAGATTCTTAAAAAATAAACTATTATGTAAAAACACAGCTTAGAACAATTATTTAAGAAATGTTTTTGGATTGAGCTCGGGCTGCGAACCAGGCATCGCAGGTTCGATTCCCAGTCAGGGCACATGCCTAGGTTGCAGGCCATGTTCCCCAGCAACCGCACATTGATGTTTCTCTCTCTCTCTCTCTCCCTCCCTCCCTCCCTTCCCTCTCTAAAAATAAATAAATAAAATCTAAAAAAAATAAAAAAAAAGAAATGTTTTAAATCTAGTAAGAAAGTTCTTTAATCAGTAATTCTAGGGAAACATTTTCTTAGTAATTTCTGACAACCAAGGACCAATTTTCATGTAATAGCATATGAATTTAAAGTTATCATCAGTGAAAACCAATAATTAAAAGCTATAATGAGTCGTAACAGAAAAAGAAACACTGTATCCAAATTAATTTAATGACTTAAATTTCTAGCTTATGCCATACCTAAAGAATCATGCTGTGAATCTTACCTTTTAAACTGACAAGGGCTTTTGCTGAAGAACCTGCAATTAAAACAAATCAATATTATTTCATAATCAAATTGAGAGAAAAAGAACTTGGCTTTCTCTTGAAAGTTCTCAAGAACTTGGGAGTAAAAATGATCCATTTAGTTTTAGCTACGTTGACTTTGAAGTGAGGGTGGGTCGTGTAATCAGAAATAACTAGTAGACAATTCAAGCTATAGACCAGAGCTCAGATGAGGTAACAAGGAAGTGGAGAAACAGTTGGAAGACTCACTGAAGTTGTGAGAAATGGAGACCTTTCCTAGGGAGAAAAATGTAGAAAGAGAGGAAAGAGGTGGACTATAGACAGAAACAATTTTAGATCCTCATCCAGAAGTGTGCTGGTGTTGGAGAAGGAAAAGAGAAAGGGAACCAATGTTTACTGAGGCCAAGTTCAGAAGCGGTAATGGGGTGGAGAAGACAGACATGACCCAGGCACTGTCCTGGCAGGCAGGAAGGCCCCTGGGTGTCTAGAATGCGGGTATGCACAACACCTCCAGATCTGAGCTGCAGAAGACGTTCAGAACGGGCCAGAGGGACTGGCATAGAGTTGGAGGGGATCACTGCCTAAGAAAGCTTTAGTGTGCATTAGAATCACCAGGAAGCTCCTCAAACACACAATGTGTACAACTAATAATGGTCCTCAGGGGACCCTGTTGCAGGTAACCCTCAGGCTCACTCTGGGAAACACCGGGCTACTACTGGTGTGAACAAAGGATAGGATCTACAGGTGAGGGAAAGTAGGAGCATCAACAGAAGTTTTAGGAAAGAGGAAAGATTTTAAATTGGAAATCTCTAGACTGTGTATGTGAGTTGCAAAAAAGTCCAAGTCATTCTAAAACTAATAAAGGGTGATCTCTGTCACTTGTATGTGGCATTTAAAACAAACAAACAAACTCGGGTATACATACAGAGAACAGACTAGTGACTGCCAGGGTGGAGGAAATGGGTGAAAGGTACAAACTTCTAGCTGTAAGACAAATACATCCTGGGGACATAATGCACAGCATGGTGGATGTGAAGGTTGCTAAAACAGTGGACCTTAAAATTTCTCATCACAAGAAAAAAACTGTAATGATGTGTGGTAATGGGTGTCACCTAGACTTACTGTGGTAGTAACTTTTGACATATATACATACACCAAATCATCATATTGTACACCTAAAACAATATAATGTCATGCCAGTTATACCTCAATTTTAAAGAGAAATTAACAGAAAAAAACCTTTTCTATGCTACAAAAGTTATTCATAGAATTATAGATTAATAAATCTTCTTTTAAATTAAAAAAAAAATTGTTTAGTCCTGGCCAGATAGCTCTGTTTGTTAGAGAATTGTTGTTTATTAGAGAATTGTCCTGATACACCAAGGTTGTAGGTTCGATCCCTGGTCAGGACACATACAGGAATCAACCAATGAATGCATATATGAGTGGGATAACAACTGACGTCTCTCTCTCTCTCTCTCCCCATTGCCTCATTTCTCTCAACTCAATAAATAATTTTTTTAAAACTGTTTAGAACATCTTTTGCTTTTCTTTTACTATAGTCAAATTATTTACTATTACTTGTTTTGAAATTTGTGTTACTTTATAACCAACTACTTAAAAAAAAGACTTTTATTTATTTATTTTAGAGAGAGGAAGGGAAAGAGAAAAAGAAAAAGAGGGAAACATCAATGTGTGGTTGCCTTTCTTGCGCCCCCTACTGGGGATCTGGCCACACCCTAGGCATGTGCCCTGACTGGGAATGGAACTAGCAATCCTTTGATTCACAGGCCTGCTCTCAATCCACTGAGCTATACCAGCCAGGGACAGGTACTTTTTTAAAAGATTTTATTTTTTTTGAGAGAGGAAAGGGAGAGAGAAATATCAATCAGTTGCCTCTTGCATGCCCCCAACCAAGGACCTGGCCTGCAACCCAGGCATGTGCCCTGACTAGGAATTGAACCGGTGACCTTTTAGTTGGCAGGCTGGCGTGCAGCCCACTGAGTCACACCAGCCTGGGCTACAACCAGCTACTTCTTATCTTGGTTACTGTGATATCCATTTATGTTTGAGAGACTATAATCTAAGATCAGGCAATAGTGAAATTATTTGAAAAGTGGTCAGTTACTTGTACTGAGAAAAGACAAGTTTTTAAATGGCATGTTCAAAATGTGAGTAAACATCTTTAAGGAGCCAGTCCATCATGATACTACACACATAAAATTCAATAAATACAGGGTGATCTCAGGGGATAAAGAAGAACATGAACTTACACATAAATCAGTGAAGAAAGATGAGTTCTCCTTGGTGTTTAACAAAAGCAGCAGAGTTACAACTCATAAATGGACAACAGACCTTAAATGAAAAGCAACAGAGAAAGTACTGCAGTTCTGGCTATGAAACATTTTTATGCATTTCAGATCCTTAAATCTCAATTGACTTTTCCTCCATGGGGCAGTCTGAGTGGCTTATAGAATAACAGACAACCCATCAACATCAAAGCCAATGTTGCTTCACCCTACTCTCTTCCTGGATGTGGAGGATGGTTAACAGGACAACTCAAGAGCTTCTGTATGGCAAGTTGAAGTTCAATGACCAAAGGCAGGAACGTTGTGGGGAAAGCAGTCAGGGAGAAATGCTGTAATGTCTCGCCCAAAAAAAAGCCATACAACACAACTGGGAAGCAGCAGCAGTAGACCACACAGATCCACGTGGCCACCACGAGAAACACAGCTCTCTTGAGAAGCAGCAGCAATCGTGCACTCGTGTGCCGAGCTCCTACAGGCTGCCGGCTGCACCCCAGCCCCTGCCGCCCGCATCTGGGAGAATACAGCATGCAGCACAGCCGAACACGGAACTTACGGTCTAGTGAGGGGAGACAAACAAATACACCTGAAAAAAATACTGCAGGATAATAAGAACTGCGAAGGTAGGGTGGGGTTGGGCCGGAAAGACTATTTTTCTACAAAGTCCTTGTGATTGGGTTCTCTGAAAAATGATATTTGAGCAGATATCTGAAGGAAAAGGTGAGCAGCAAGGATCTCCATCCCTGCCCCATGGGGACAGGAGCTATTATCTTGGGGATTCTGACCCACCACTTTTCACCCTTCTCCATTTTTGAGAGACAGTATTGCACAGTGGTTGAGAGCACAGATTGAGACTGGTAATCTTGGCTCTGCCACATTCTTGCTCTGTTACCCTAAGCAAGTTACTTAACCTATCTGTGCTGCTGATTCGTCATTTGTAAAATGGGAATTGAATTAATTTATACATGTAAAAGTGCTTGTGCTTAGAGAACAGTGCACATAGCACATGGCTAATTTTTATATTATGCTATTAGCGTTACTTTGATGAATTAAAAAATATCTATTAGATTAAGAACATGGATTTTAGCCATGGCTGGTGTGGTTCAGTGGATTGAGTACCGGCCTGCGAACCAAAGGGTCTCTCTGATTTGACTCCCAGTCAGGGCACACGCCTGGGTTGTGGGACAGGTCCCCAGAGGGCAACACACGAGAGACAACCACAGATTGACGCTCCTCTCCCTCTCTTTCTCCCTCCCTTCCCCTATGTCTAAAAATAAAGAAAAATCTTAAAAAAAAAAACCCATGGATTTTACAGGCATGTGAAATTAAGTTAGAATCCTGCTCTAACTGGATATGTTCATTCATTCATTGAACACATACTTACTGAATGCCTGACACAGAACTATTCCAAGACCCGGGTTAACCAAAGGAAAAGACAGACTCTGCTTTCTTGTGGGAAGAGACACACTCTAGGAAGAGACACACAGTAAATAAGCATGTGAAATAACCACCCCCTCGGCAGTTGTTATAAAGGAAGGTGATCTCAGCATGGGAAGTTACTGTACACAGGGCAGTCAGGGAAGGTTTTTCTCTGGAGCGAACACTGGAGGGACCAGCCATGAGAGAGCGGGAGGTCAAACCAATGAGTCTGGGCGGAACGGTGGGTAAAAAAGTCCTGAAGTAGAAAGTTCAGCATATTCAAGGGAGAGAGAGGGGGGAGGAGGCCATCAAGCTTGGGGAGTAGGTATGCAGGGTCGAACGGTATGAAAAAGGTCAGAGAGGCCTGGAACGCACACGTGAAGAACAGTAATGCACCCTCTCCAGTGCAGCTTCCCACCTGAGCTCCCAACCACATGAACAGATGTGAAGCTGCAACCGTGACAGCTGCCACTCAGAAGTTGCACAGTGGTATGCAAAGATTTAATAAGAAGATGTAATCTTCATCAGGGAGAACAGAAAACAGCTGGGACCTAAAGGACAAGCAGAGGTTAACCAGAAGTGAGGGGAAGGAAGAACACTCTGAGCAGAGAGAAGGGCGTGTGCAAAGGCCCTGCAAAAAAAAAAGGGGGGGTGGGGGAGGGAGAAAGCCCGGTGAGTACAGGGAATGAAAAAGATCCAAATGAGCTCAAAGGGACGGAATTAGAGGAAGAGTGGTATACAATGGGGCTGGAGAGGTGGGGAGAGGCCAGACCATGAAGGGTCTTGTAGCTACTAAAATGTTTAAAGCAGCATACTCACACATTATGTGTGAGTATGTATATATACACAAGTATATATATTACATAAATGTATATTTTATATACACATTTTTAATATATACATACATATTTTTAGAAGGATCACTCTGATGGCTGAGGTGGGGTGGTAGGGGTGAGTCGGTGGATTATGAGAGGCTGAAGTGATTGGTTTAAGGAAGAGATGCTGTCAGCTTGGGCCAGGGTGATGGTGAGAAGTGGGTGGATTTTTTTTTTTTTGGAAGGTAGACGTTACAAGGCTTAGTAAAGCCTTAAATATGGCAAGTAAAAATGAGGGAAGTTCCAAATGTAACCTCCAGGTTTCAGCTGAAGGCGTGGTGCAGCCATTCACTAGGAGAGGAACCACTGGAACCATCTTTGTCCTGGGATGGAGTATGAGGTAGGCCTTGAACCTGTGACATTTGAGGGGCCCCAGGCATCTCAGAGATGTGAAACAGGCAAGAGACCTCAAGAACAGGAGCTCAGGGGGAATATCTGGGCTGAAGACAGCCCCAGTCTCCTCGCATGTAAAATTAAACTAGAAAGAGTACTTACCTCAGTTAAAGTAAGCATTAAGTGAGCAAGTGTGTATCATATGTTTTGTACAGCAGCTGGTTTATACTAAGTACTCAATAGAGGGTAGCTTTTAACACTGATAATATTATACCAGCTATTGGCTAATTTATTAGCTGTTCCCCTTGACTAAAACTGGCAAAGAAACATATTGCTATTTCCTGCATCCCTTTTCAAGACTCAGCGCCAGCTGCATTAATAATGCCACTTACCCTACACTTGATTCCGTATCAGTCACATGTTTGTGTCTCTGATGTGTGACACTGCACGACAAAGCAGGCACGGCAGTCCCTGCTCTCAACCAGCCCTGGTCTCGGGGAACAAGATGCACCCCACACACGCCCCCGCACCCCCCACCAACCCCAGAGATGCCACAAACTAGCAAAGACAATGTTACACGATTTGGGAGTGTAGCTGGAATTAAACCCCCAGTCCCAAGTCGCTACAAAGATCCACAGTAAGTCCTCACTGAACACGAATGACGAGCACATGTTCCAGGTGACAGTTGTAAGAAAACCACTTAAAACGCCTCTCCTTTGAACAGGATGACTGCAGCAACCAAAGCGACAGCGCTAGTGGTTGGGACTTCTAAGAAGTGATGAAACACCTTTGTGATCAAGACATCAAGGATTTTCAGGAGACACATACATTGTGCTTAGTAGGCCCGCCCTTACCTGGGAGCATCCTAAATCCAATACGGCAGCCACTAGCCACGCGTGACGACTTACGTTCAAATGAACGAAAGTTAAGCAAAACTGAAAATTCAGTCCCTTAGTCGCTCTGGCCAGCGGCAGGTGGCTGGTCACCACCATCTCCAATGCGGCTGAACGGAACACTCTCCTCACTGTGAAAGTCCCACTGGAACTCAGCACTGGCCCGGGGCAAACGCAAAACGCAGTCTCTGAATGCGACTCTCCACCAGTCTGGTCACTGAGCTGTTATTTTTAATTTACAGCACATTGTAAGTGTCTACCACAACGAAAACCAATTGGCTTTCATTTTGAAAGTGTCTGTTTGCGTCTTGCCCAGATAAGACTTCACGGTGATTGAGCCTTTTGCTTCTGTTACACTAAAACTCTCAGAAATGATATAAATACATACACTGAAGAGTGAGCAGTGGGGATCAGGACCTCCTTGCAATTAACGAGATGACCTGCCTTTTCCTATCCTTTACGCAACATAGTCAATTACAACAATATTAAGTTCCCTAGCGCTCGAACTAGGGAATTAGAGCTGTTCCTTGCCCAGCACAGGTGAGCGTACAGGTGGGAGGCGGCGGGGCGCGCCAGGAGGGGAGGTGAGGCAATGCGCGGGGTGGGTGTCCGGAAGGCACAGCGAGCGCGCGCCGGGCCGGCCACGTCCGTGGATAAAGGTGTCCCCGCGAGTCCTAAGCCACTCGCACAGAAGAAAGTCGGTGGGATAGGGGCCCCCCCGCACACTTGCGAATCCCGACCGGATCATCTCGGGAAAGGACCACGGCCACCTGTGGTCCCAGGGGAAGGGGCCAGCCCTCTGACACGGAAACACTTCCAGGGGTGGACACCCGCGGGGGGGCGGGGGGGACAGTGCAGATCACAAGTGCCTGTAGCGGCAGGGGCTGTGACAGGACGAGATCAGAGGCTGCCGCGAGAAGAAGGGGCTGTGCCCACCCGCCCCAGCCCGAGCCCTTCCCGGCCCCGGGACAGGCGGGTTACATAACCTGCCAGGCGTCTCTCCGCGCTCGGCGAGTGGTGCCGGCAGCGAGGACAGTTCCCGCGGCCGGGGGGCCCTCTTCCCCCACCTCGGCCCGGGGCCGGAATCGGGCCAGGGGAGCAAGCCACCGCCTCCGCCCCGCACAGGCTGGGCCCCCGGGCTTTCAGTTCCGGCCCTGGCGCTCCCACAACCCCAGAAACCAACACACAGACACCATAACAAAGGCGGCGACGCGGCGGCAACACCGGGGTGGGACGACTAGGGGACCTCGGCGGGGCTGGCAGTCCGCCCACTTGCCGGGCAGAGGGCACGGCCGCCCGTCCCGGCCGGTGCCGGCCGGCGGCAAGCGGCCGGCGGGAAGCGGGGGGTGCTTTGATGTGCTACTCACTCTCGTCAGGCAACTGGTCGAGCTCCGCCATCTTGAACGAGCCGCGCCGCTTTTTCAAAGGCTGCCCGCCGCGGTGCATTGTGGGGCGGAGACTGTCTTTGCGAGGGAGGTTCGAATGCAGAGCTCGCTGCCTGGGGCGCCGCGTCGCGCCGCGCCCGCCGCGGCCGGCGGAGGGGGGCTGGCGGAGGGGGGCCGGGCTCCGCCCGCGCCCGCCGGGGGAGGGGGCGCCGTGGGTTGGAACGGCGCCGCGCCCCTCCGCCCCCGGCCCGGCCCGAGGGAGGCGGCGGGGAGGCCGCGCCGAGAGGCCCGTCTCGCGCCGCCCGGGCCGGGGCCCGGCGCCGGAGCGCGGGGTAGGGGGGCCGCGCGAGTTCCCGAGTCCCGCCGGCCCCACTCCCGGCCCCGCGCCGCCCGCCCGCTCAGGGGCTCGCTCCCGGCTCGCGGTTCGCGTCTCGCGCTGCGGCTGCGGGAACTGCAGGCTGTTCCGAGTGGGAAAGGGAGGGAAGGTGGGAGGGAGGCCCCGGAGCGCCGAGGCGGGGCAGGGGGGCGGCACCTGTGGGCCCCGCGCGGGGAGAGGAGCCCCTGGCGCCGGATGGCGTTACCCGAGGGGGCTCTACTCCCGGTCGGTTTTCACGGTTCCCAAAACCCACGTTTCTCCGGCGTCGCCGTCCCCTCCCTTCTCCGGAAAAGCCGGGGGAGGGAGCGGGGAGGAGGACTCAGGCCGCAGCCCCACAGTCGGTCCGTCCCTGACTCCGGGTTCCGGTCGGGGACACCCTCCTCCCTAAGGTCGGAATCCCAGCGTGGAAGAGAGACCTTGAGAGGTCACGAAGTTAGTCATTTAGGTCATCAGCTCAAAGAACTGTTTTGCTCAGCTCTTTCATCCAGTCGGCGCTAGACGGGGTAGTGAGCTGGGAGAGAACTACAGAACCAGCGACGGAGGTTGGTGGAGGATGCAGAGCCGAGTCGGCAGGGACACCGCGCCACAGTCCAGTCAGCTGAATGGCGTGTTACGAGAACGCTGGGTGAGAAGCCAGCAGTTCTGAACGGAGCCGAGAGGAGAGACTCACCATGCCCGCCTGTAGCACTGCCCAGTGATAAGCCCCTGTTGCTTTTCCACAATTCATTTAACAAATGTGAGGAGTTCCGGCTCTCTCCCCGGAATGTAACGGGAGTGGGGGAATAGGGCAGTCCAACACTGAAAGTACAACAAGGGTGAATGCCAAGAACTAAAAAGTTGAAAGGTGGTAGGTAGCCCGAGATGAAGACAGCAGAACACAGGTCAGCGCACCCCGGCGTTGAACTTGCTTTGAGACCTGAAGCGCTGCAGAAGTCGGCTTTTAAATAGCAGTGGCGGCACGTTCCCTTGTGTGTTGCGGAGCAAAAATGGGTGGTGGATGGGTTGGGGGGAGACCAGATGACAGTCCTGGAAACCAGTCGGAAGGAAGCTTGCTGGGGCGGGCAGGCCCAGGACAGGAGGGAGAGGTCGAGGGGAGCTACCCTGGAGCTTCAGGGAGGGGGCTCTGGAGTCCAAGGCCTGACTAGGGTTCGGGGGGCTGGTGTGTAAACTCGGGCAAGTTTGTTTCTTCATTTAATTCCCTGTGCCTCCGATTCTCTTGTGTGAAATGCAGATAGTAACACGGCGGTTTTGAGGATTAAATGAGCTGATGGCTGTAAAAACCCTATACTTCCCAGCACCCATTCTGGCTCAAAGGTTAGCTGTTGCTACCTACCACTACTGCAGAACAGGGAATGTGATTGGTGGTGCCAGCTCTGAACCTCGGGTAACTGGGTGCTGCCGCTTGCTGGGGCGGGGCGGGAAGGCAGGATGTGAGCAGAGGTGTGAAAATTCAGTTTTACAAAGCAATCCTTCCTGGATAACTTACCCCCTCCTGTGCCTTTTAAGCACATTCAGATCCACCTTCTAAGAAGATGAAGAACAATTGATCCCTGGAGTGAGCCCCTGGGGAGTGGTGGGCAGTAGGACACTATCAGTTTGGAGATGAATACAAGGAAAGGTCAACCCTCTGAAAATGAAAGAAGGGAAACAAACAAACACAAAGCAAGTTAGGGGAGTGGAAGTAAAAGTTTAAATGTAAACCCTGGTCAAGGTATCTTCAGACCAACACAAATCGGGTTTTATGCTAAGCCGGTTTTCACACACAATAGCAGGGCTGCTGTTTAAATATGTATTTTTAGACCCCTCCTCTGGTGATCTGCATCTTAAACAAAAACCTTAAATGAATTCTCACACTCTGAACCCTGAAATTGTATCCCTGCAGCAGATCTACCACTTACTAGCTGTGTGACTGCAAACAAAGCCCTTAACTATTATTCTCAATGATGTTCTTTATTAGATATTTATGAGAGGGGTTTTAAAATCTCTAGTTTACTCGATTCTCCCCAAAACGTAACTCGCTCAAGGACAACCTCCACCAGATGATGGAATCAGGGCTCTGGCCTCCGTTTCTCACTTCATTTTCTTCCTCTGTGATGTGATGATAAGATCCACCACAGGACTGTTAAATTTTAAATTTTGTATTTCAATTTACAATGACATGATTGCATAAGAGTTATTGCTTTAAGGAAAAAATTGGACAAGGATACTAAGTCAGAAAATCTAGATAAAATACACCATAAGAAAAATAAACAGCCACATTTTAGGCATATCAAGTTTGATCATTTCCAGTCCCATGGCCCATTTATCAAATATTGCATTTTTTCTGTGTAAACTTGTGTGCTTCAAAGGACATTATTGAGAATGCAAAAAGACAACCTTCAGAATGGGAGTAAATATTTGCAGATCATATATGGTAAGGGACTTATATCCAAAATGCATAAAGGACTTAAAATATATAAAGAATCTTACAACTTGATAATTAAAAACAATAATCCAATTCAAAAATGGGGAAAGGCCTCAAAAAATGTACAATAAGCCAATGAGCACACGAAAAGATGCTGCCCATCAATGACTGAGATGCTCCCCAGTCATTAGGGAAACGCAAATCAAAACTGCAACGAGATACTACTTTACGCCCACTGGGGTGGCTATAATCAGAAAGGCAGATAGATAATAACAGGTGTCAACAGAGTTATGGAGAAATTGAAACTTGTCCACAGCTGGTGGGAACATAAAACAATGCAGCCACTATGGTAGTTCCTCAAACAACTAAATAGAATTACCATATGATCTAGCAATTTCACTTCTGAATATAGGCATATGTCAGAGACATTGTGGGTTCGGTTCTAGACCACTGCAATAAAGTGAGTATCGAAATAAAGCAAGTCATATTTTTCTGCTTGGAGGAACTGGCCTTCAACTTGTTAAAAAAAAAATCTGTGAAGCACAATAAAGAGGTATGCCTGTCTATGCCAAAAGAATTGAAAGCAGTGTCTTTAGATATCTGTACACCCGCATGCTCATCGCAACATTATTCACAACAGTCAAGTGGTGGAAGTAATCCAAATGTCCATCCCTGGATGAATGGATATACAAAATGTGGTAGACACATATAATGGAATATTATATAGCCTTAAAAAGAAAGGAAACTGATACATGCTACAATGTGATTGAATCTTGTGGATCTTACACTAAGTGAAATAAAGCAGTCATAGGAAGACCAATACTTCATTATTCCATGTATACGAGGTACCAAGAGCAGTCAAATTCACAGCAGCAAAAGAATGGTTGTTGCCTGGGGCTCGGGGGGAGGGGAAATTGGGAGTTACTGTTCAGTGGGGACAGAGTTTCAGTTGGAAAAGATGAAAAAGTTCTGGAGATGGGTGGTGGTCATGGCTGCATGGCAGTGTGAATGTACATAATGCCACTAAGGGGTACACTTAAAAATGGCTAAAATGGTAAATTTCATATTTTGTATATTTTACCACGATAAAAAATTCTTTGCAAAGACAATACACACAATATAATCCCATTTACAAATATACAGGCAGGGGATTAAAATCCAGAACAAAAGATATCCAGTAGGGGCCATACCTGGGTGGTGGGATTATGGTCAATTTTAATTTTCTTTGTGTCTGTATTTACCATTTTTCTACAGTAACATTCTTACTACTTTTGTAATAAAAGTAGATATTGAAATAAAGGTATACCTCAATACCTTTATTTCTCAATAAAGCTACTACAAGAAAAATCTCAATAACGCTGCTACAAGAAAAATCTTACTTTTCAGACTTTTTAGGTTTTGTCTTGATCTAAAGATTTTGGCAATCCCTTTTTACGGAATCCTTTTCTAAGCTAGGTAATGAAGATGCAAAGTCAAAAGCACTCTCCTGGGCCATTTCATTTGTAGAGAGATGGGAAGAGAGGGAGAAAGAGAAAGAGAGAAATACTGATCTGTTGCCCCTCACACATGCCCCAACCCAGGACCAAACCCACAACCAAGGCATATGCCCGGACCAGGAATTGAACCGGTGACCTTTGGCTTTGCAGGATGATGTCCAAACAATTAAACCACACTGGTCAGGGCTCTGCTGGGCCATTTTAAACAATAGCTATGAAAACAAAACAAAACAAAAAAACAATATCAAACTGCTTTCCCTTCCACTCTATCTTTTCTGCCAGACATTCTACTTACTATTCTGCGAACTGTACTAGAAAGAGAGGCTGTCCTTCCTGTGGACCCAAGTGTCTGCAGAAAAATGCAAAGGGCATTCTTGACAGATCCTGTTTCTTTAGAATAACCCAGCCCCTAGGAGGGTCATCAAATACCTGTGTCTCTTGCAACTCAGGTAAAAGTATCATTTATTAAAAAAAAAAAAAAAAAGGCATAGCTCAGTGGATTGAGCGCAGGCTGCGAACCAAAGCATTGCAGGTTCGATTCCCAGTCAGGACACATGCCTGGGTTGCAGGCCACGGCCCCCAGCAACTGCACATTGATGTTTCTCTCTCTCTCTCTCTCTCCTTCCCTTCCCTCTCTAAAAATAAATAAATAAATAATCTTTAAAAAAATCTCTATTTCAAAAACTAAAAAATTAAGAAAAAAAAGGAGGGATTGTTAAACCTATTTCCTAAGGTAGTAGTGAGAATTAAATGAGATCACTTATGTAAAATACCTGGCCCAGCTCCACTGCCCCCCACTCCCCACCCCTCTGCTATATCCTATTTCCCTAAGTGGTACCCAGAAGGAACTAAATGTTGTTAGTTGCATTTCCAAGACACAACTTCTAAAGATATTATGCTTGCAAAACTTACTGGTGTATCCCAGGTCATCTGTGGAGGTCTCTGTTTTTCAATCCGCAACATGGAGCCAAAGTTAAGGAAAACACCACATCCTTTAAGGAATAATAGCAACCTCTTTCATCAGATATCTTGCATTAAAAAAGATGAAATAGTTATGACAGATGATCCCATGGGAAGGAAAGCAGAGAGCCATATTTCCCCTACACGTGAACATAATCATTGTCCAGAATTTTCTGAATGAATCGGGGGGACATTACCTAGGGGACACAAGTGACCAGGCTCCCCAAGGCAGGGGGAGCTTGTCATCATGGCTGCCAAAACCAGAAAGATTGTTCCTTCAGAACATGGATGTGTCCATGGGGTGTCAGGAAACATTAACAGATGAATGTTATTGATTTCTCTTTCTCTTCTTCTGAGCCCAGTATTCTGAGCCATTTAACAGGGTACAATTATGCAGTAGTTGGGCAGCAAATATTTTACCTATGCCAGGCATTAGGCAAAATTCAATGTGACATAGTGCCTAGTCTTACAGATTTTATGGTCTAATGGAAGACAGACAAATTCTATTGGCAATACGATTAGTGTGAAGAGTGCTACTGTAGCATTGAGGACAGGATGCTTTAAGGAGTAGGTGCAGGGGCCAGGAGCAAGAAAGGTTTTTCAGGCACATGGTCTCTGAACTGAAACTGGAGAATGAGTAGAAGTTAGGGAAAAGAAGGGAAGAAGAAAGTAGTATTACTGGCAGAGGGTCACGTGCAAAAGCCCAGAGGTGAGAAAGAACATCACTTTTATTCCAGGGACTCTAAGTAGTTCAGGGGGGCTGGAGAGTTTAAGAAATGGCAAGAGGTAGGTGTAGAGCGATAAACAGGGATCACACAAAAGTTGGGGGGAATGTTTAAAAACTTTTCTTGGGGGAGGGGGCTATAAGGGGACTAAAAGGGAATGGGAAAAATACAATAAAGATTAAATTAAAAAAAAAAAAAAACCTTTCCTGAAGTGGGTTTTGGTAGCTATGGAGACATGGCTCTCAGCTCTCCCGCTGTGAGGAGTGCAGTTGGCTGACAGCCTCCAGCTGTTGCACCCTAAGATCTGACACAGCATTCACGCCGCTGCCATGCCCCCCCCAGGCTGCTCCTTGGCAGTAACTGAGCATGGCCATGTGCACCTGACCATTTGGTCTCCTGAAGTGGGTGATCTTCATCCTGGGGCTCCTGCACACCATGGTCTGGGTTGGCTGTATGCTCACCTACGTACAGAGCTGCCTGCACACGGTGGTGACCCTCGGCCAATGCTATAGGATGTATGAACTGAGGTTCTGTGACCATTTGTTCCGTGGGTTGTTTGGAGAGCAGGATATACCAGCTTGTCAGCATTGTTTAGTAATTGTAGCTTTTGGTGGAGCCTTGGGGATTTCAACGATTACCAGGGAAGGCTGGTGGTGGAGCTGGAATATGCCTACATGATCAGCTTGCTCTAAGAGCCTCCACCCTACGGGATCCTGTGGGATCCAGCAGGGGGAGGGCATAGCGCCCATGCCGAGAGCTCCAGCCCTTGCTGTTGCATAACTTCTGCCGTTAGTGCACTGTATGCATCCTTTGTTCTGCATCGAGAGGACCATAATGTAAACTATGGGCTTCGGGTGATGATGATGTGTCCACGGGAGTTCCTCATTTGTAACAAACGCACGGCTCTGGTACTCATTGGTGAAAGAGCTGGCCGGGCCCCCAGGAGGAGGAGGAACCAGCAACAGGTGGCAGGTGTACACTATTACTTCATTCCTCCAAGGGACCTATGTGTTCAGGTGACTGAGCCCGAGGAAGGGGAAATGCCCAGGTGTGCTAAGGACGGCTGACACAGAGTCTGAGTTCACATCAGCTCGCAGACATCAAAACACCCCTTTAAAGATGCGGTGGGGGCAGGAGGTAACAAATGGAGTTCTGATTAAAGTCTGGCTTGCAAAAGGCCCCGGGATAGTGTGTGTGTGTGGGGGGGGGTCTGTGGACCCACTTGGTGGTCATTTCCGCAGGCTCTGAGACTAGAGCCTGGGGTCTGGAGAAAGACCCTCCCTCACTGAGTCCTCGGCCTGTGGGGTAACAGCTACAGTAATGGGAAGGGTTAAATGAGCAACTGGCTGCCTCTGAAACTCCCCTCTGCCCTTCCCCACAAAATAGAAAATAAAAAACAAAGTCAAATCCTGGGGGTGGCGATGGTGAAGATTAGCACCACCACTAAAGGATGTCACATCTTGGATCTGGTTTTTAAAAGTCTTTTTCAGTTACTTGTACAATCATTCAGCCATGCCCTCACATTTCATGTTTTTTCATGTTCAACAAATTGATTCAAAAAAAGTTATCTCACCGTGTAAAGAAAAGAGTCTGTGCAGTCATTTTAAACCATGACGTTATCTTGATTTAACCGCTGGCTGCTTTTCTCAGAAGTTCTAATTCTCCCTTTGACAGATAACAATAGCCCTTAATCTCATAGGCATCTGTGTCTGAGGTTCGTCTTCCTCCCAAATACAATGTAGTCAACATCACATTCACTCTAAATATCTTCAAGTTGAGCCTTGTGGGGAATTTGTGGTAAATAATTAACGCCTTCTGGGGAAACCTGTTCCATGGGAATTTTTTTTTTTTAATCCTCACCTGAGGACATTTTTTTTTTCATTGCTTTTAGAGAGAGGAAGGGAGAGAGAAAAACGTTGATGCGAGAGAGAAGCATTGATTGGTTACCTCCTGTAAGTGCCGGGACTGGAGACTCCATGTGCCCCAACCGGGAATTGAACCCAGGACCTTGGTATGTGTCCTGACAGGGCATTGAACCCACAAGCTTCTGTTTACAGGACGACACTCCAACCAACTAAGCCACGCCGGCAGGGCCCATGGGAATTTTTAATTCAGCTTTGCCCAGGGCTCTGTGCTGCCTTCTTCCTCCTGTTGTCCAACTGCATTATTTTCTTCCCATCCTCCCAGAAAACTTAAGAGATAACTACAAGTATTGGGAAAACGACCCGAAAGGGAAATTTTAGCGTCACGGCAGCAGCTTATTTTCCATGTCGAATAAAATGACACTTAAAGTTCGATGCAATAGTCTCTTCACAATGTTTTCTTTCAAGTGACAGTTTGTTTTGGTTTTAGGTTCAATTTTATTGTTACCTTCATCAGTAAGAATGCACATCGCTGTCAGAAAATGAACCTGTTGCTCCCCAAAGTTGCCACCGGTTATTTCAGGCATGTTAACCTGAGTCTCTTCCATCCTAAACATCCTTGGTCTGGCTGCAGCAGAGGGTCCCGTGGCTGCACCCGACATCAAGAACCAAGCCCAGGCTGTGGGGCTGCAACTGTCTCCCTTGGGGCCTGCCCAGGGTTTCCTTCCTTTTCCGCTCTTCGCTGCAGTTGGCTGGTTCGAGGATAGGAAGCTCAGTCGGTGAGTCTCTCCTGCAGGGATTGTGCAATGGGATCCAGAAGAGTGGATTTGGTCACTTTCCAAGTGGCTACACAACAAAGCAGAAAATTGTCCCTTTCTCTGTCTCTGTCTTCTGCCCTGTGGCTAGGAAAAGCAGACAAAGCTAGGCCCGGAAGAAAAGAAAGTGGTGAACTCCCGGGAAGCTGTTGAGTGAGAGGAGAGAGGAGAGAGGAGAGAGTCGCAGCCGTGATTCCCCCACCCCCAACCTGGGGGCCTGGTCCCCTTTCTCCGCCTGCGCTCCTGTCCTGGGGTTAATTGCAACCCGAGGCCCCACTAACCTTATTTCTAGGCTGCAGTAAAACTAAACTGCGCAGGTGCAGAGGGTGAGGGGGGGCAAGGAAGAAAGGTGAGAACGGCTGTGTTTATTTAGGGGGTGGGGGTTGTGGGGGAATTTTCATCTCATTTTTTATTTCTTTAAATAGTTTGTACCACATCAAGATTTTAAAAATTGAAGCTTAATGTAGATTTAGTAAAGTGCCCAAATTTTAAACATGTAACATCTGGACAATTTTTAAAAAAATCAGCTTCATGGAGGTAACACTAATACACAATAAAATACACTCATAAAAAAATTAAATGCACCCCTTTTAAGTGTACAGTTTGATGAATTTTGACACCTTTGCATACATCACTATAAGATACATTTCCATCACCAAAAAAGTTCTGCTCAAGGTCTCCGCTGCACTCAGTCCCACCCCTCCTGGCACTAGGCAACCGCCTGTCTGCTGTCATTTTCTGGGATCTAGATTCTTTAGCTCAACAACAATGTTTCTGGAACTTGTCCCAGTGGTCACACGTATCAGTAGCTTGCTCCTTTTTATTGCTGAGTAGCATTCCATGGTATGGACACGCCAGTGTGCATGTCCTATAGATGCACACACCATTTGGGGTGTTGTGAATAAAGCTGCCATGAAAATGTGTGCACGGGTCTTTTCGTGATTATGTTTTCATTTTTTCCTGGGTAAAAACCTAGGTGTGAAATGTCTGGTCATAGGGTAGGTGTATGTTTAATTTTATCAGAATCTACCAAATAGTTTTCCAAAGCGACTGTGCCCTTTGACATTCCTGCCAGCAATGTCTGAGAGTTCCATTGCTTTGTATCTTTGTCAGCACCTGGTATTAATCAGTTTTTTTTTTTTTTTTTTTTACCATTCTGATGGATGTGTAGTGATAACTGATTTCTAGATTGTTTTGTGGTCAAGGAACACACTCTATATTCTTCCCATCCTTTTAAGTGTGGGACTTATTTTATGCCCAGGATATGGACTATCTTGGTGAAGGTTATATTTGCACTTGAAATGAATGTGTATTTTATAACTGTTAGCTGGAGTGCTCTCTACATACCAGTTAGGTCAAGTTGATTGATAATGTTCAAATAGTGGCCTGTTGATTTTCTCTGTACTTGCTCTATCAATGACTGAGAGATGATTGTTGAAATCTCATCTGTAACTGTGAATTTGTCTATTTCTCCTTTCAGTTCTGTCAGTGTTTTCATCCTGGAATTTGAACCTCTGTTATTAGAAACATGCTTAGGACCCCTCTTGATGAATTGCCTCTTTTGTCATTATGAAATTATTTCAAAAAAAGCTCTGGTAGTCTTCCTTATTCTGAAGTTTACCTTATCTGATATTAATTTAAATTACTGATGAGTCACATTTGCATAGTACAGGAGTCTCCCCTCACCTGTGGGGGATACATTTCACGACACCTCTCCCAGATGCTTGAAAGTGCAACAAACCCTATACATATTATGTTTTTTTCCTATATATACACACCTTTTCATTTAAAGGAAGCACTTTATAGCTTCTCATTGGCGTATCCAAATAGCCCGCATCACCACTCTTGCGCTGTAGGGTCATTATTAAGTATAGTAAGGGTGACTTGAAACCAGCACTGTGACACCTCAACTGCTGATCTGCTGGCTGAGATAACTGCTCCGTGACTGAGGGGTGGGACAGGCTGGACGGTGCGAGATTTCATCACGCTGCCCAGAATGGCAGGCAATTTAAAACTTCTGAATCATTTGTTTCTGGAATTTTCCATTTCATATTTTCAGACTGTAGTTGACAGCTGGTAACTGAAACTGTGTAAAGCAAAACTGTGGATAAGGAAGGGGCTACTATATATATTTTTTATTTTTAAGAATTAATCAATTTTTTAGAGAGAGGGAAAGGGAGGGAGAGAGAGAGAGACACACGTCAGTGTGAGAGAGAGAAACGCTGCTTCTTGCATGTGCCCTGATCAGGGACCACACCCACAACTCAGGCATGTGCCCTGACTGGGAACCAGACCAGTGACCTTCTACTTTGCGGGATGATGCCTAACCAACTGAGCCATACCTGTCAGGGCTATGTATCTTTTTAAATGGATGAATGAAATCTGTCTGTGTCTATATATTCAAAGTACATTTCTTTACACGGTGTAGTTTGGTCTTGCCCTTCAAATCAGTCTGACACTCTCTGCCTTTAGTTGAAATGTCCAGATCATGTATATTTAATAGTTATCAGTATGGTTGAACATTAGTTTGCCACTTAGTAGTTGTTTTCTACATGTTCTCATCTATTCTTTTTTGTTGCCTTTTGACTATTTTTCGTGATTCCATTTTCCCCATCTCTATTGACTTATTGACTCTACCTATTTCTGCTTCTCTGATTGGTTGGAACTGGCTGCAGATTGAATGTTTGTATCTTGCCAAGATTCAAACGTTGAAACTGAGTCCCCGGTGGGATGGTATTTGGAGGCGGAGCCCTCGTGAATGGGACTGGTGCCCTAATAAAGGCAACCCGGGAGTGTGCCTTTGCCCCTTCTGCCATGTGGGGACGAAGAGAGAAGACAGACATTTATGAACCAGGAAGGGAATACCGGACTTCCCAGCTTCTAGGACTGTGATGGACTTCCCAGCTTCTAGGACTGTGATGACGAAATTTCTTTTTTTTTTTTAAAGATTTTATTTATTTATTTTTAGAGAGGGAAAGGAGGGGGAAACAGAGAGAGAAACATCAATGTGCATTTGCTGGGGGCCATGGCCTGCAACCCAGGCATGTGCCCTGACTGGGAATCGAACCTGCGATGCTTTGGTTCGCAGCCCATGTTCAATCCACTGAGCTACACCAGCCAGGGCTGAAATTCCTATTGTTTGTAGGTCTGATACTTTGTGATAGCAACATGGACGTACTAAGACAGAACTCAAACATCTCTCTGCACAATGTGAGTGCTGGGAACTGTCCAACTTACATTTCTCCCATGGTTGTTGTTGTTGTTGTTATTATTATTATTATTATTATTCCTGGCTTTGCACGGTTTCATGTTCGATATAGACAGCTTAGTCTTCTTCAGCACAAGACTCAAAGAGATCCCCACACAGATTTCTTGGGTTCTTTCTCTGGGCTCCTTTCTCTGTGTTACTTTGCCTTGCAAACACCAGCTACCTTAGCCTCCTGAAGCCAATCTCTGTCCTTCAACCCAGCAGCACTGCCACCCTGCCAGGTGCCCTCTTCTTGCACCACAGCGGCCTGGGGAGCGAGCACCTCCAGGCAGAAAGCCTCGGTGATCCTGCGGCTCACTTAATTCCTTCCCTTCTCAAGGATCACGGTTTTGTGCTGACTGTTGCACATGGAGGAGAACATCAGTTTCTTACTTTTCACTCAGTTTCCCTACAGCTGGAGAGCATGCATAGTTCCTGTAACTCTGTCATGACTAGAGGGAGAAGTCCCCCTCAATAATTAAAATTTTCAACATTTCATGGACTAACATCCCCGTTGCTGTGGGCCTTCCTTCCTTTTGCTCTTTAGTACTTATCTTTTGAAAACACTGGGTTAGTGAATAGAACGAAAAAAGACAACTATGTAGACACTGCTCTTTTTCCTTTGAGATGACCTTTTCTAAAATGTGTCAGATCTCTGTTTTACTTTTGGGTAATCACATTCATTCCTGAACAGATAACTGACCATACTGACTATTCACTGTAGCCAAGGTAAACAGATACACCTGCTTTCAAATGAGCAGATAAGCTCAGTCTAAGTTTATCCATATCATAAAATGATGACCTTCCATCTGTGTTTCTTTGTAGTTCAGATTTTAGAGACAGCAAGGGAGGGAGGGAGAGAGAGAGAGAGAGAGAGAGAGGAAGAACTTTGTTGTTCCACTGGTTTATGCATTCATTGGTTGATTGTCGTACGTGCCCTGAACCAAGACTGAACCCCACAACCTTGGCGTATCAGGACAATGCTCTAACCAACTGAGCTACTGGCCAGGGCCAAAGGTCGTGAATTTTTAAAAATTCTTTCCAGAAAAGTAAACTGCAAAATTGTAGATACACTAGGGTTATAACCAAAATGTTTTATATTAAAAAAAAAAAAAGACTGCAAGGAAACATATAAAAAATGTTAATAGAGCTAGTTTTGGTTATTAGATTATAATTTGGTAATTACTGGTTAATTTTTTCTTTTTCTGGCCTACTTGATTTTCAGTCTTAGGTTATTTTTGCATACCTGCAGTAATTCTGCATTTTGTAATAGTTAGTAGTTACCATTTACATGATACCCACTACCTATGAGTCATTGGCTAATAGTACCTGCATTTTTCTCAGTTAATCCTCCTCATACCTTTTAAGGGAGGCGCCATTAGTATCCTCATTTCACTCCTGTTCCAAGAGTCTGTGCAACTTCCCAGAATCATACAGCTCATTAGTGACAAGAGTCAAGCAGCTTTCGCTCTTCCCACAGAATTTCTCAACAGCCAGAGCACCAAGCTTCATAGAGGCCTTCAGGTAGGCTTCTACGTGATGCCCATTTAGTAATTAAAAAATATAAAAATTGCTAACATTGGCCTTGGCTAGTGTGGCTCAATGGGCTGTGCGCCAGCCTGAGAACCAAAAGGTTGCCGGTTTGATTCCCAATCAGGGTACACGCCTGGGTTGTGGGTTTGGTCCCCAGTTGGGACACATACAAGAGACTTGTGATCAGTGTTTCTCTTGCACATTGATGTTTCTCCCTCTCTTTCTCCCTCCCTCCCCCCACTCTATAAATAAATAATATAATCTTTAAAAAAATTGCCAACATTGAAAAGGGTGGTGCTGGGTTACACTGGTCACTATCGAGTTCATATATTCTTCTGTGTGAATAGGATACTTGGCATTTTTAATTAAACACGTCACAGCAGATTCTACTGCGTCAATAATGTACTCGTCTCTGGAGCACCATAACAACAGGAACGAGCTGGCCTGCAGCAACTGCCAGGAAGCGGTCACTGAGAGCGGCCCACTAGGATGTCATTCAGTCCCTTGTACTTTCTATGCCTAGATAAATCCTCTGTACATTTCAAGACCCAGCTCTACATCACAGTCCCTTCTAGAGTTACTCCAGCAATGGTGCTGATTTTCCTTTCTCCGCACTCCAAAGGCATGCCAGTCTTGAGCCAACCACTGGCTTCTCAATCAACCAGTTTGCTGGTGGATTCAAGCGATATTCACTTGTGCTCTCACATGTAGGAGAGTGCTCTCCGATCGCCGTCTGAGAGCAGACCTTGTACTTGGCTGCAGGTGTTCCTGGATGTTTGTCACCTGCGTGCACAAATGCCGCAGATGTTTAACAACTACCTGTGCGTGCCCCGGCTCCCGCCCCCGGCCCTGGCACTCGTTTCGTCTCCTACCACCTTAGTTCTCTCATTCTAATCCTCCCCCCAGGCCTGCATGTTCAGCAGACCACAGGGCATCTCCATTAATCATCAGTGTTTTTAACTTCTTCCTGCATCATTCTAAGCCCTCTCCTAAAGCATAATTTCCTCCCAAACTATGTGTGTGGAATTTTGTCTATATTTAGCTGTTTCCTTTTAATGTCCCTCTCCTCCTCTGCCCTCGCGTTCTGTTGCATTTGCTTCTCACAGGTGGCTGTTCCTTTGGGGGGCAACACACACACACACACACACACACACACACACAATCACTGAACTTTGCCTCCAACAAGGAAAATCTTTTAAAAGTCCTTTATGTATTGAGATTCTCTACTATTTTCTTTAAAGATTGTATTTATTTATTTTTAGAGAGAAGTGAAAGGAGGGAGAAAGACAGGGAAAGAAACATCAATGTGTGGCTGCCTCTCTCAGGCATCCCCTACTGGGGATCTGGCCCACAACCCAGGCATGTGCCCTGACTGGGAATTGAACCAGTGACCCTTTGGTTCGCAGGCCCGTGCTCAATCCACTGAGCTACACCAGCCAGGGCTGAGATTCTTAACTATTTGTTGATATGTTTCTAAGTAACATAACACACTGACTCGAATGATTTGAAACAATGAAGAAATGGTACTGTCTCAAGTAATGAGCCTCCTGGAGGAGGCTGTGCACTTGGGGAGGTCTATCAGGGACAGGGCCCTTCTCTCTTGTTGCCTGGCCTTTCCCAGCACGACGGCTTGTCCTGCAGGGCTCCTCTCAGAGTGACTGATGGTCACAGTGAGTCTAGGCAGCCAGGCCCCACAATGCCCGGTGGGAGGAGCTGCCTCTTCTACTTCTCATCAGCGAGGACCTCATTTCCAAAAGCCCTCATCAGACTTCCCCTCATGCGTCACTGGCCAGGACTGGACCACGTGCTCTTTCCTAACTGATGTGCCAGCAAAGGGAATGGGACCACCACCTAGGGCTTGGATCAGTGGCAGCAGGTTATCAACCAGGAGCAACATGTGGAATCACCTGGGGAA
Source organism: Tonatia bakeri (assembly GCA_004024845.1). Taxonomy (NCBI): domain Eukaryota; kingdom Metazoa; phylum Chordata; class Mammalia; order Chiroptera; family Phyllostomidae; genus Tonatia; species Tonatia bakeri. The sequence goes on from PVIA01001031.1 coordinate 77,910, forward strand.
ATGGTCTGGGGTGTGCCCTGGGCATAGGGATTTTGTAAGTCTCCCTAGGGGGTTGTAACGTATAACCAATATTGAGAACCACTGTCTTAAGACTCCTAAAAAAAAAAAGTGTCTGTTTCACCCATTCGCCTCCACTGAAAGCAAAGTATGTCCATTCATGCTTTCACTGATTCATTTCCTGTTCAAATGACATTTTGGGGTTCCTACAATGCTCAGGAGAAACCGGAAGGCACTGCTAGGGAATGAGAACAAGTTATGGGTCAGACAGACAAAGCACACCTCCTCTGGGCAGATAGGGACCCCAAGACATAGAGCTGGATTAGGGAGAGCAGGCTGGATCCCAGCTGTCATTTGTCCCCGTGGTGGGAGGCCCTGGGCAGTGTACAGTCTCACTAACTGCACAGGGAGGCCTGAAGAACAGGAACCTAAACAGGAATGGGCCCTGCCCACCAGGATTCAGTCTAAAAGGGGGAAACGCACAGTTGTATCAACCACTTCTTGATAGTTTATCAAGTTTATCAGGGGTGATGGTAGAAAGCATCTGCAAGTTCTAGAGTCAAATTAAATTTTTAGCCCTGACCAGTGAGGCTCAGAGGGCTGGGCATCGTCCTGCAAAGTGAAAAGTTTCCGGTTTGATTCCTCATTGGGGCTCATGCCTTGGCTGCGGATTTGGTTCCTGGTTGGGGCATGTGCGAAGGGCAACCTACCCATGTTTCTCTCTCACATTGATGTTTCTCTCCCTCTCTTCCTCCCTCCCTTCCCCCCCCCCCTCTAAAAAAAAGAAAAGAAAGAAAATCTTTAAAGAAATTAAATTTTTATGTCTTTACCAGAGATAAATGCTTTTAATTCACTTACTCTATTTTCTAGCTAGGAGAGTGAGAATACATATGCATACCCTTATATATACCATCCTGCATAGCACTAATTCATTATAAGGTTATTTGCCTTCAGAAATATTTTCCTTTAAAAATAATACCAACACAATTATTCACAGTACTTTAGTAATAACTTTCTTTGCTCTCAGAGTACTATGCATGCATTTTTAGCCAGTGAGAGCAAGCTGTGCCGTGCGCACCCTGAACCCATGAGCACAAGCAAGTGCCTCCTGTTGCCTGAGCTCTCAGCCAATGGATGTCCATCCTATGCATTCTCCGTGGTTGTAGGAGTTCTGCAAAGGTGGGGTTCATTCCTCTATGGCCTTTCTTTCTGCACCTATTTTGTTTCTGGCAAGTTGTTCTGACCTACCAAGGCCTGCTTTAGAAGTAATAGAGCTGGACCCATTTCAAAGCAGCAAAGGAAAAGCATGTTGGATTTAAATTGAGGAGAGAGAAGCCTGCAAGGAGGCAGTCCAGGGAGGGAGGATCAACAGGTGAGTAAGGATTAGTGGGAGTCCTCGGACTTGAAGAAGAAAATGGTAAACATCACTGCAGCCCAGGGGACTGAGGGGCATGACCTCAGGGGATCTGGACAGAAAGGACGAGCAACTGGTAGTGGCTGACGCCCTGCACACAGGCAGGGACCGTGTGCACCCGTAGGGCCCAGTCACGGAACTGATCTGCCTGACACGCTCATTTCTGGAATTGCTAAACAGACTATGCACTGCCTTTGGCTAGATGATAACCCGCAGAAAAAGAATTAGTGCACTAGTTAGCAAGGGCCTTACAAAGAAAAAAAAGAAAAAAAAAAGGGGGGCACAGAAAAACTAAATTCTTTTTTTTTTTTTTAGATGAAAGTCAAGATTGGGTCCACTTTTTTTTTTTTTAAAGATTTTATTTATTTATTTTTAGAAAGGGAAGGGAGGGAGAGAGAGAGAAACATCAATGTGTGGTTGCTGGGGGCCATGGCCTGCAACCCAGGCATGTGCCCTGACTGGGAATTGAACCTGCAATGCTTTGGTTCGCAGCCCACGCTCAATCCACTGAGCTACACCAGCCAGGGCAGAAAAACTAAATTCTGACAGGGACTGAGGAGCTAGGAAGGCAATCAGAATAAAACACAGGTCCCCAGCCACACAAGTGGACTCAGGGAGACTTTGGCTTAGACCCTGTCAAGTTCTTCTGTGTGACAGTGACCTCCTGAAGTAGGGTTACTAGAAAGGGTCAAACCAACATTGCATGAGCATTTCCAGGAACTGACCAACACCTACAGATGCTTGGGAAGGATTTTTACATTGGCTAGGAAGCTGGACCAGATCTGAGGGTCTTAAACCTTTTAGGGTCAGGAGTCCCCTGAGAAAACTAAAGGTAAGGACCCTTCTTTTCCTCGAAAAAATTCACATGCCCTTTGAATGGGTTACTTATTGCTACATAATAAATCACCCCCAAGAATTTAGTAGCTTATGATCTCAGTTTCTATGGGTCAGGAATTTGGAAGCAGTTTAGCTGAGTGATTCTGGCTCATGGTGTTAAAGTCAAGATGTTAACGAAAGCCTCAGGCATCGAATACAGTGACACTCAGCCAGGGGTGACTTTGCCCCCAGGTGACACTGGGCAATGTCTGGAGACATTTTTCTTGGTCACTAAGGGTGTATGGACATCTAGCGAGTGGAGGCCAGAGAGTCCGTTAAACCTTTTACAGGGCTCATGAGAGCCCCCACAAATGTTAATAGTGCCAGGTTGAGAGACCCTGATCCTAAGTCCTGAGTGGGTTGGGAGGACCCCCTCCTGAGCTGGCTCCTCCCTAGGCTGGCGAAGGCAGCTGGCATCCCTCACACCGTGGTGGCTGGGTTCACCCAGCGCAAATGGTCTAAGAGAGAGGGAGGGCAAGGAGGAAGCCACGACGCTTTTTATGACCTGAGTGCTGGACTCAAGTCACTGAATACATCCTACACTGAAGGGGAAAGGAATTCATTCCACTGTTTGAGGAGAGAATTATCAAAAATTGTGCACACGTTAAAATCACACCCACATGCAATAAAATCTCACATGTCAAAAGTAGAGGTTTCACAGGTTCCAGAGCCCCTTTGTGGAATTGCTAAGTTAAACACCCCTAAGGTTCCTCCCATCTCCAACAGATACAATCTAATAAAGAGCCCATGATTCGGAAAAATGCAAGGAGAGGGAAAAACGGGCCAAGCAACAAAAACCTCAAGATTCCACCCCTGCCACTGTTCAAGCCCTTCTTGCTTTCCCAGTTTACCTTCCTTTTCCTCCTTCTGGATTTTCCACCCAGGGTCCTTGCAACTTACTTTGTCATTGTATTTCATTCCAAAGGAGGGCAGAGGTGCCAAGCCACTGACATGGACAGATCGGGAACTGAGACTCCATTCAAGAGAGACCGGCTGAGGTTTCGAGACCTCATGCGCTGTGAGATGGAATGCAAGCAGGACCATGGATATTATACATAAGGGTGGTTCTCACGGTCCAGTCGGAGAAGGACAGCCCAGTAAGGCAGGGGCTCAGAATCACTCATCGAGTCCCCGACACCTTAATTTGTCCACTTACTTGCTTTCTACTAAACATGAATAATTTCCAAGATGGCGGTTCCACGAAGGTTCCTTGCAGTAAGAATAGATTTGATTTTTCTGCTTGGATGTTTTTCAAGGCTTTCTACAAAATCATTTCTTGGTAACGATTTTGTTTTCAAACTGGAGTGAAGTATTTAAAGGCTTCTAAATGGAAAATGGCTTTCTCAATCCGGTGCTGTGATGGATCCAAGGGGTAAAATCTAATATACTTGTTCGCTGCCCTTGAAATAAATGTCTTAGCTGAGCACTGGGGCAGAATTCCGACAGAGCACGGGGTTTTTAATACCGGGCCCAGGGGTTTTTCCTGACCTGGAAATGCTGACTTTACTTCCGGCAGCTGCCTGTGCTGCAGTACCTAAGGAGCGGGCAGGTGGCTGCCTTGGTGAAAAGGCACCAGCAGAAAGCCACCCATAGGTGCCTATGTGCCCGGCCACAGTGCTTTCTGTCTAGGGCTGAGGGCACCCAGGGTCTGTCAAGGGGAAAGCTGAGGAAAACTTCAAAATGACACAGGTGTGAGGCCCTGGCCAGGCAGCTCACTTGGTTGGAGTGTCGTCCTGTACACCAAAAGGTTGTGGGTTCGATGTCCCATTAGGGAATATACCTAGGTTGCAGGTTCAATCCCCAGTTGCGGTGTGTATAGGAGGCAACCGATGGATACTTCTCACATTGATGTTTCTCTCTGTTCCTTTCTCTCTAAAATCAATAACCATATCCTAGGGCGAGGATTAAAAAAACACAATAGGTATGAAAAGGAACCAGTCCGAGAAAAGAGTTCTAGGACTCAGGACGCTCAGCCAGGTTGGGATGGAAAAGGGGGCCACTGTGTGGAGAGACAGCGTTTCATACAAAGGCTGTCTTAGAAGAAACCTGTGCCACGAGCCCATCCCTGTCCCCTATAAAGGGGCGGTGGGTGGCCTGTCTCCTTGGAGGGCTTATCTGTAACTCTCAGCTGGGAGCCTGGAAGGCCGGGGCCTGCTTCTCTTCTAGGAGACATGGGGGTGACCTGCCTGGCAGGAGAGGCTGGCAGAGCATGGCTCTGGGGAGTGGCCACGTTCCTGGAGATGGTCTGAACACGGGGTGTGTGGGTGACAGGGGGAGCCAGGTGTCAGGAAGCTGGAGGGGAATGCCTGGGTATTAAGACCTGCGCAGGTGATCGCGACATGCACCTGCCAGTCTGAGGGGCCCAGTAGGGACCCGCTGAAAAACTGATGAAAGCACCCTAAGGGGTGGTGTCACATACCTGCGTGAGCCAGGTCAGCCAGGAGTCAGTGCAGGGAAGACCCTTCCTATCGTCCAGCCTTTGCCCCCCTCACCACTCGGGGTCCCCCAAACTGCTTAGAAACTGGGACAGGAAGTTGAGAAGCTGACACAGAGGAGAGAACTGCCTCCTTCTTTCCCACTGCAGGCCTCTGGCCTGAAGCAGGTCCAGCTGAGCCAAGGGAAGGAGTCACGGTAATTCTAAATTAAGTTCAAAGGTTTGGTTGTGATCTTGCACTGGGTGTGCCAGGTGCTGGGCTGAAACTGTTTGAATCTTAGGATCACCGTGGGTGTGAAAGCCCACCTGTCTTCTACAGAGGGGAGGAGTCACAGGGCCTGCCTGCAGAATCTCCTGCCAGTGACAGATTCCCTCACTGAACAATCTTAGAAGGGCAGTGGGAGAAAAATCAATGGTTTTGACTCAAAGTTGTGCTTGTTCAACATAATGTAGATGGGATGGGTTTTGTCAAGCGTCCGTCTGTTTGGCAGGGGTGTCCAATGTGTTCCTTCAGTTGTTGCCCCAAGCCAGGGCCTGCCCGGAGGTGGCCCCCGCACTGGGGAGAGCGTGGGAGGTGCCTGAGACCAGGCTGCAGCCCTGGAGATCTGATTGCCACAGCCAGCTGGAGCCGTTCCCCCCACCCCCCCCCGTTCTGAGCACCACCCCAAGGAGGAATGGAATCACCACCAGTACCACTGGAATCTGGCAGAGGATTTCGACTCCAGGCAAGCAGAGCTGGTCCATTCCCTGGGCAAGGACAATGGGGCTCACAGCAAAAAACCAGCCTGAGAAAAAGTTGAGTTTGGTTGTCCCAGGGGCGCTTGATGATGGCCTTAGCAGTGTCATCGGAGCCCGTGAGATTAGCACTAGGCATGGCCACTGAAACTATTCTGAGCAACTGTTTCTCTTTCTGGGATGATTTACACCTTTCTTCACAAAAATCACAGACTGTTAGAGCAACCGAGGGAGGCTTAATGACTCTCCATAGCTGCGTTTCTGGAAGTCCGTGCTCATGGGCCACTGAGAAATCATCGGTGCTGATGGACCCAGAGCCCAGAAGTGTGCTGGTGCTTCAACTTCTACTCGAACTTCCAGGGAGTGACATGCACTCGGCCATTCTCGACTCTTTGGGTCCTTAATGGTAGACAGAGCCCACCTTCCCCTGCACGGGCTGAATATAGCAGGGAGGTATTCCACGTCCAAGCTCCCTTGCAGCTGACTCTGGCATCGTGTCCCAACTCTCGCCAATGAGACTGGTCTACTGGGAGTGGTGGAGAGTTTTTCTCTCTGGAACCAAGAGGACAAGAGGCTAACTCCTTCCTCTTTTTCTGCCTTTGGATGTTGATGCTAGAAGTCCAGCTGTCATCTTGCAACCATGAAGGAAGACCAAGAGAAACACTAAACTGAATTAGCTAATCCTGCCACTGTCCACTTCTTGACAAGAGATCACATGTGTCATCACCATCATAAGGCTCAACCATAAGGCTGAGCTGTTGTTCGTTGGCCCTTCCTTTTCTTGTAGCTGGAAGATTTCCTGATGACCACCAAGCATCTGTGAGCTCACAGATCCAGCTTAGGGAGCTCTGAATTTGAGTCTGGTTTCCTCATCCTACTGATGTCTTCTCTGGGTGGGGTGGTGGTGATGAGTATGAAACACCATTCTGGGAAATACAGGTTCTCAAGCAGCTCCATTCCAGCCTGTATCGGGGCCCTGAATGTCTCCTTCTCTGATCCTAGTTTCCACACCTGCCTAGCTCAGATAAGGTCGTCTTGAGGTTCTTATGGCGTCTCTGGTCCATTTCTTCCTGATCGCAGTTCTTCTGCAGCATTGAAAGGCAGCCCATCCTCCAGCAGTGAAAGTTTATAGGCTGGACCGGGGAGTTCATGGGCTGGCTTTCTTCTTTCATGTTGACACAGAGAACAATGAGGTCAGTGTGCCCTGGATACTGAGGACCTGCCACCTGCCTGAGTCAGTGAGAGCAAAGCAGGAGCTGGTGTCACCACCTGCTTCTTGTGGTCCTCCTGGCTTGTCCTCAGAACCTCACAACCATCACTGCCTGCTGGCTCTATGGTTTTGGTTCTTGTTGGTTCAGAGAAACAAAATTCTTTAAAAGTTACTTTTCTGGAATGCCTATAAAGTTCTAGGCAGACACACAGATCACAACGACTAGCTATATTATTGGCTCCAAATCAAAGCTGCACACTGGCTTATTCAAATCTAAAAAGTCCAGCCTGGTCCCTGGGTGAGTGCCACGTGGCTAAAATTAGCCCGGCCATCTGCTGAGACAGCAGCCGGGCTATTCTGAGCCCCAGAAGGCCTTCCTGGGAAGCAGGGCTGGGCCTGCGGGACAGTGTTGGAGAATCTGGTCCCTTCGGTCAAGGTGGATGACGGGAGAACTGGGAGGATGAAGTCACACTGTGAGGGAAAACCAGTTTCATAGTGAGGATTCAAAGGAAACTGGGAGGCTGGGCGTAAGATCCCCCAGAGAGCCAGCATTACGCTCTTTCTCCCAAGACTGCCCCAAAACTCCCTACTAAACACAGGATTGTTTCTTTGTTCTGGTTCCTGGTTCCTCCGTTTTTACCTGGAGACTCATACACTAGCAAAATCATCCCCTGGGATTTGAGCAGTAACAGCTGAAAACTCCCGAGAGCACATCAAACTCAGGAACCACAGGGATTAGCACTTATTCTCAAAACAGCTGAGATGTAGGTACCAAAAGATTTCAGGGATTCAGAAAGGTTTGATGCCATCAGAAACTTGGTAGAAAAGGTGAGACATTGGGGGCCTTGGCTCAGATGACACCCGGAATACAGGGGTTCTCTCCTTTGGGGCCTGACCTCTGCTTCACCTATCACTTGTACTTGGGGGTGGGGTAGGGGCACAACAGTATCCCTCATAGAAGTCTCTTCTTATAACCTAGGCTACCCACTTTAGAGACTAGTAAACAATGAGAAAACTGGCACTGCTCTATTAAGCCAGCAAAAGAGGCAAACACTGGCTGGTGTGGCTCAGTGGATTAAGTGCCAGCCTGTGAACCACAGGGTCGCAGGTTCAATTCCCAGGGAGGACACATGCCTGGATTGTGGGCCAGGTCCCCACTAGGGGGCACAAAAGAGACAACCACTCATTGATGTTTCTCTCCCTCTCCCGTCTAAAAATAAACAAATTCTTAAAAACAAACAAACAAACAAACAAGAAAAAGGGACAAACAGAAGCTGCCATGTAATATTCTGGGCAGAGATTAAATGACAGAAGTGAGGAGGCAGTGGGATGCTACTGTTGTACCAGACCTCATAAACCAGCCCCAAATGAGTCTCAGTGTGAAAGGCCCTACCTGAAGAAGTAGTAAAAAAACCCACCATTCCTTAAAGTAAAACAAATGAATAAATAAATCCCAATCTTTTGGGAGATGAAACACAAAACTTAAGGGAAAGGAAGTGACACTACTTTGGGAAATACGAAATCCCGAACGCACCTGGGTAACATTGCAGGGCTACAAAACCAGCCCAACAGGTTGAAGATAAACCGTCCCTGATATTCAGGTTCCCACACTAAGGAGACAAGCCTTCTGGAGGCCAAAGGCCAGTGCACCTTGCGGGCTTTCAGTGTGAACACTTAACAGAGGATGCACTGTGCACACCACCGGGGCCAGGCTACTCCTGGACTCCACTCAGGGGACTGCCTGAAAGCACAGTGCCAGGGCCCGCCCAAGGTGGGGTTCCAGAGCGATCTCTCTCCAGCAGCTTCAGACATGACCTGGAAGGCTGGAAGAGCTTCTTTCCACCTCCAAAGCAGGGCCACGCTGGATGTGCAGTGAGAGAATGCAAAGCCCATCCGTTAACATCATGCTTAGAATATTTAAAACCATGCAAATGGGCACTGCAAGGAACAGTGTGGTCTGAAATGTGAGCCACTCGGCCCTGGGCAGCCACCACCGGCCAAGGGCACTCCAGGCACCTGTGGGTGGGAGGGAGGCAGCTCACCCGGGGGTGGAGTGCAGCGCCTCGGCTCTCATCTAAGCAACTGTATCTGGGGAGGGGGCTTATTTTTTAAGTTTTTATAAAAATAAAATTTTGATCTCAGGGTGCACACATTTCAGCTGCACCCGGATAGGACTTGAATTTTTAAAGGGAAAGAAAACCAAAATGTGCATACTGGGACATTATATGGTGGGTACCCTCTTTCAGAAGAGAAATTTTGAAAAAATGTTAATCTCTCTTTAAGAAATCAGTTATGATTGCAGAGAACCCACTCCAGAGTAAGCAATCACTCCAGCCTAAAAATACTTTGTTTAATCAGGTACTGTGAGGGTAATTGCCTCTCTCTGTGCTGATAAAAAAGGGGATACAGAATATTCAGGATCCAGGGACCCTGACAGCCTTACTGAATGGCTGGCTAATCAGGACAGGGCAAGGGGTGGGGTCTAAGGTCAAAGGTGGTAAGGATTTTCATATAAAAATTGAGGATACTGAAATAGTTGGAACTCCCTTGTTATCAAGCAGACTTGCTGTGTTTCCGTATCTGAAATCTAACACCTTAACTCAGGTTTGCATGGCCCTCATATTAACTGCATGAAGTCACAAACACGGCTTCTCTAGGACAGAACCATAGTTCAGAAATGGCATATATTGTCATAATCACTTATATGTAGCTCGATTCAGAGAAAACACATTTTTCTTCTTTCCTGTCTTGAATGATATGTCCTTTGTCTCCCTTGCCAAAAAATCCAGTGTAGCTTTTAGGCTTGAGGCAAGGGCTCTCTTTGCTGCCTTCTCTTGCCCGTGACTCTGCCTTCAGGCCCACAATTCCTATTCTTTCTTAAAAAAAAAAAAAAAAAAATCCTCACCAAAAAAACACTTCCTTCATTGCTTTTGGTGGGGGGGGGGGGGGGAGAAAGACAGACAGACAGACATCAATGTGAGAGAGAAACATCAAATGGTTGCCTTCTTACATGCACCCCTACTGGTGACGGAACATGCAATCTGGGTTACCCTGACTGGGAATCGAACCCACAGGCCTACGGTCCATAGGATGATGCTCTAACCAACTGAGTCACACTGGCCAGGGCCCTATTCTCTTCTGTAAAAGGTCAAAAATGTCATAAGATACTATGCCTCGGCTTTCAAGGAACTTAATGTAAACACTTAAGCATCTGTGCCAAAAAAACAGTAGTATGGGGCACTTTGGTACACACGTGTAAAACACCACTCCACAGAGCAGAACAACAGGCTGACATGAGCTTACCACCATAATGTGTCTGACCCACTGGAGCAGAGTGCTTTCTGGGCCTTGGGGTTTGGTTGTCTGCCACTCAGCTGGGCAATGCCCTGTCCGCCACTTGGCACGTTTTGGCTTTTCACGAACATGGGCACAATCTCCCCGTGGTCTTTGTGGACCTTGAACCGTGAAGACTAACTAGGTCCCTAGTCGGAATGAGACCGAACACACATTACACAAACACAGAAGTCACTTTCATGTTAATTCAGAATTATTATTAGCCCTTAAATGTATCAGCAATATAGTTTTAATTTGGAAGACAAAACTGCTCACAGGGGAGTAGAGGAGTTCAAATGCAACTTTTAATTTGCTATACTACATATTCTGAGAATTTCCACATTCAAGTGTCTCTAGAAAAGGAAGCACCTTTTATTTCTAAGTAAGAGGAACTGTTGATGTTCCTCCTTTTGGCCACCGCCTGCCCCCAAAGCAAAACGGGTGATAATAAATCAAAAGAAAAAAAATCTAAATATTATGAAATTAGTTTTTATTTTTACCTTAAAATAAATGCTTAACATTTTTCCAAAACCAAAGCTACGGATGAAAACTTAGAAGGGTGGAGGACTATTTTTTTCCTTCCCTAGGAAAACCAGTAAATCAGAAGTTCTATGCCCCTCGTTAGGACTAGTCTAGACAAAACCCTCCTCTTTCCCCAATTCCTCCTCTAATGTTAGTTGTACCTACCAGGGTTACAGCTGGCAGGGAAAAAAAAAATCCCCAAATAACCCACCCAAGACCGACCTGAACAATGGATTTGAAAAGCTCGGAAAAACTGTGTAACGTGTGACCAAGTGTTCAAATCTTTCAAAGGAGGTTCAGTGAAGGCGTGCCCTCGGCAACCCTGCCGAGGCCTCCGCCCAGTTGGCCGGTGCAGAGCACACCAGGCGCACTCACGCCAGAGTCGCCAGAGTCGTGGGGCTGAGACTCAGCCACGCGTCGGTTCACCACAGGGATGTCTTGAAATTGAACTTCAGCTTCAGCAGATACTTCAGATTTACCTGAGCGGTATCGTAGACAATGTACCTGGAGGGGAAGTGTGTCAAGGAGCAAATGGTTTCATGACGGAGAGTGCGCATGTGCCCCCAAACCTGGCAGAACGCTGGGCTGGTCACACCCCGTAGACTGGGCTCGCACCACAGAGGAGGGGATCAGGGTCTCACCCGGTAATGGGAGAGACCGGTGGGGGGCACTGCTCACCATGAGGCCCACTAAAGGATGGATTCTCACCAGCCCGCCCACGGTAAGTGGCTGCACAAGCGACCCGAGAGCCCCAGAACACCCCTCAGGCTCACAGAGACCACCTGTTAAAGGATACTCATTATACAGCAGACAGGTGTCGCTGACACCGGACGAAATCCCGGTCCCCAGAGGAACCTCTACCCCATCCAGAGCAATGCTAGCTGAAGGGTCAGGGGTGGTCTTGCCCAAACCTGTAAAACAGAAGGCAGGAGTGAGATGAATTGTGAGAACAGCTGTTGAGAATGCTCCAAGGAGATGAGATCCATTTATTTTGGCTTTGTGTGTTCACTTTCAGGATGTACAAATCCTACACTCTTTCTTCCAGATAAAAAACTACGTTATAAATCAAGTTCCCAGGGCACCAGCCTTGAGTGATTATTTCTGCGGAACGGAATTCCAAAGCAGTCACTTTAGTCAGGCAGTGGGGGCTCCTAGCCCATCAGGTGCTACGAGCTCCACAATCCAAGATGCTCCAGGTGCCCCTGCACCTGAGAGGCCCCTCAGTGCCGGAGCTGCAAGTCAGGTTAACACACAATGCCAGTGTACCTGGTTACTGGTGCTCAAACCAAGACTCTCCCGTGGCATTTGCGATGCTAGCTGCAGCCACAGAGAGTGTACAGAGAGTGAAACTTTTTAAATGAATCCCCAGCTGTTTAACAGCTAGCCACAGGAATGCAGTCTTTTGGGGAAAGAAAGCTGCCTCCTGTGCCGTCCAGGGTGTCTGGGGAGGTACCAGCAGCTTTGGAAACACATTACCTTTGACACTGTGCTTGCCCTTGGGTAACTTGTTGACGTGCAAAGCATGCTTCAGTTCATACCTGTTAAGGAGAGGACAGTCTCAGAAGAGCCCCAGGGACACAGGGCTCTTCTGATTTGCAGAACAAGGTCAAGTGAGAGAAGGAGAAACTCCAGAGAACCTAATCCAGCTTCAATGCTCGGAGCTCCCTCCCACTCTGGCTTCAGAAACTGAAGGTGTGGTTCTTTCTGAACAGTTCTGTGCCAACGATCACTGCCTTGGAGGCACTTTTAGGGGAAGGTTCTGCTTAGAGCTGTGGCCAACCACTCTGGAGGTTTTTGTCCAGTCCACAATCCCCAGACCCCTGGCCTATCACACACCCTGCTTTTGTGGGCTACAGCTGATGGAACCAAAACGGACCCAGTCCAAGCTGGACCAATTAGGTTTTCTCTATCAGAGTATTTAGAACTGGGGTTGACTCCAGTTCAGTCTGAGTTGGTCTCTACATATCAGAAAGGGGAGGGGGCTGTGGGGTGACCATCCTTTGTGCAAGTCAACCTCTTTGCTTCCCAGTCCCCACAAAAATGAAAAGGACACTACCAGTTCCTGAGGCCTGGCTGTACCCTGGTCTTTCGGTTTGGTGAGGCCTTCCTCTCTCTCCCTCATTCATTTCACTTAAATGGTTTTCCGCTGCCTACTGCCTAACTGGTGGGTCCTGTTCTCGTGGAGGGGAATTTCCAGGGTCACCTCCCAGCCAAGGGGAGCTCTCCTAGAGCCACCCTTTCCACTGCATCAGGAGCCGCCGGCCCCAAGCCAGGCATACTCACATGTTTCCAAGGGCAACTTCTCCCAACAGGATTAAGCCTATTGGGTCTCCCTGAGACGTGTGGCAGTAGTTGGCACTCTTGGAGACCATGTCGGCAAAATAGATCCCTTTGCCAAACATGTAGCCTGTCTGGAAGGTTGGAAAAGGGACAGCTGAGAACCTCCCAAAGGGAAGTTAGCAGCACCACCTAACCCCAAGTGCCAGTGAGCCAGGCCCCAAGCTGAGTGCTGTAACAGCCACTTCCAATTCTCTCGACGCCCCCAGCAGGGCACCTTCGGAACTCCAGGACAGTCCATCCAGGTCCCAGGTCTGCCAGGCACCGAGGGGCCACCAGAAATACTTAATCTCTTGGACCCCACTTTCTTTCTCTCTGAACCGGAGAAAAGAACCTCATGGGGCTGTTGTGAAAATTAAATGAGTTAATACATGCTAGTTAAACTGGAACCTGGCACGTAAACACCCAATAAATGCTGGTTATTATTTTTAGTTCCTTTTGTAAGAGAAACGGGAGATTCGGAGAGATTAGGTCATCTGACCATATCATGTGCTACTGCACAGCACTGGCGAGGCATTAAACCTCTTCCCTCCCCACTTTTTACAACCCTAAAACGAGAGGCTTGGAAGACCTCCTCTAAGTAACTGTCCAGTAACAACTGTCTAGCTGGCCACTGCTGTAGTCCAGCAGGTGACCCAACAATCCCTCCTTGTGTCTGGGGGGCCCAGCAGGGCCTTACTCATTTACTACTATGTTCTCTTGCGGACGACAGTGGAGCTCACGGAGGTCATCTGGCTGGGAAGTGGTATAGGCAGGTGGAACTCAGCTTGGCCCACGGCCCAAGTCTGTGCCAACGCACAGCACTCAGACCTGTTAGCACACACAGCACGCACAGCAGGGCCTAAACACCTTCCTTCTTTTGTTCCAGAAACTCTGCCTGATACACATATGGTCGCCCTCGACGGAGTCTGGGCCAGGAGAATGCGGTGAAGGCGCTACCCGTGGCTGTGCTCAGGACCTGGAGAGGGATGCCTGGCAGCAGCCAGCGGTCAGCCACAGCCCAGCCAACACCTACCTCTTCAAACAAGGCCCCTGACGTACTGGGGCAGGTGATGTACCACCTTAGTATCTATAAAGCTCTTTATGGAACCGACTGCAGGGACAAGGACTGTCCACACTCTCCAGGGCAGGGACATACCACAGGCGCTTCAGGGGGTGCTATCCGGAGACCCTGCGAGAGTATCCCCGCGAAGTTGGTAGTTCTGGACCCGTGCCACAACAACCTGCGGTTATGCAGCTCCTTGAACGGCCTGTAGCGCTGGCTCTCCCCTTCACGCTCAATCTTAAAGATCTGGTTGGAGAATTGGGTAAGGCATAGATGAAAGAAGCCATTTGTTACTCGGGTCACCCCAAGAACCTGACCAGCTACAGGAGAACTGAGCAGCTGTCCCTAGAACTGGAACACCTCACAGACCCTGGGGTGTGCAAGGTGGTCCAGTCAGGTTGGGTGGAGCAGCCTGGCCCGTCAAGGGCCCATCTAGCAGAGACGAGCCACGAAAATAAGTAACAGGTGCAGCAGATGTAGACCCGAGACACTTCACTTTGGATCTCTAATAGCAATTTACAATTCTAAGACCAGGTTTCAGGATAGAAATGTCCTTTAAAACAGAATAAAGCCACCCCAAACTGTGAGACTACTAATTTTCCAGCTCAACAAACAAATGAGTCACTTCCTCTGGTTATTTCAAACAAAGTAAATTGCTCTTTTCCACCCAGGTCCAGGCCTGGAGGAAGGAGCAGGAACAGCCAGAGGAGGGCAGAGGGGGGAGGGGGGAGGGAGGGAGGAGGAGGGAGGAGGAGGAAGGAGGAGGAAGGAGGATGAGGAGGAAGGAGGAGGAGGAGGAGGGAGAGATTCCTACCTCGAGGACTTTCAAGTCGTATGCATTGTGTGTAGTCGCATGAGTGTTCTTAACATACTTCCTGATGATCTTGGCTTCCTCGGAATCTTTGTCCACCACCTAGGGGGAAGGTGTCTTGGAATCAGAGCAAGAAGGCCTCAGGAGAGCCACACAGAGGTGGGAAGAGAGGTCACAAGCTCAGCTGATGTACAAACCATACCACGGCCCTCAGAAAAGCCCAAACAGGACTGAGAATCCATGTCCGAGGCCCCATGGCTGGGAGATCCCAGGCCAGTGGTCCCACAGAGAGCCTTCAGAACCAGGCACCAGCTCCCAGGTAACAGTCAAGTTCATGGAGCTAAGACACGTGGGCCAGGAGATGCCCCACAGCCAAGACTTGGCAATCGAAAGCGGCAAGGACTCAATCAACTACGGGTTTTGAGGATGGGGATGGAGGCTCCATCTCGACTCCTCAGGGCCACACATGCTGTGGCCCAGAGCATCGGCCCCCTACCTCCCTGCTGATCAGTTAATGTTGTCTGGGCTAAACCAACCAGAAGTGCATTATGGGAAAGGCTGTATGCCCTGTTTTCATATTCTTATCCAAAGTTCAGAAAAACCTAGGAACTCTGCTCCTAATTAAAAGGCTTCAGAACTATAATTGAGGACAATAACAACCCCTTCACAAATAACTGATCCCAGAGCATTCCCATCACAAAGGTGCCCATGGGGCAAAACAAATGCCATTTAGTGTCTCAGCGCTGGGACCCACAGATCTGTGCTTTGTCCTAAGCAAGGGACAAAGGTTCTTTTTCATGATGTAAACGGGCCCTGCAGGCTCACCAGACGCTGGTGAGCGCAAACCCTGCGGCACTGCAGGGAAGGACACGGGCCCCAAGGGGGAGCACGTGGGTGATGAGACCAGGCCCAAGCTGGGAGCAGAGGCAAAAAGTTCTCCTCCAGTCAGCCCAGGCAGGGTGGTGTCTGCCCGAGTCCCCAACGTGGAAGTCCAGGGACTCTGTGCGTGTCAATGCAGCCACTTCCACTGGAGAACGTGAACGCAGGCTTTGCATCTTTATGTATGACAGCTGCCATCAGGCCTTGCCACTTCAGAAATGGGACACCAGCAACAAACCTCCTAGGGTTCCTGCCACAACAGTTTTCAAAAACAGCGATCCTCTCTAGATTAAGGGAAAAAGACCTTTCTCTGAGGACTCCCAAAACCCAAACCGAGATGCAGCCCACCTCGCAGACAGGTGCTTATCTGTAAGTGACAGAGATACTCTAAGGTTCTTGAAGGGCCACCAATAGCAACTGAGACCCGACAGAAAGGCCGATTCTTCGACCCCGGTGGTCTGTTCTAGGAAGCTCTCCTGGAGATTCTGATGCACATTTAAGTTTGGGGACCCGGCTCTTGGCATGAGTGGTTAGGGTGCTTCAGAAAGGGTGGGCCCTCGTACCTTAATGTCAGTTTTGAGCTTCTCGTAGTTGACATCGATGGGGTCCTTGCTGCTGTCATCAGACCCACCCTTGAGCAGACTGTAGGCCACCTCGATGTCTAGCAGGTTGTCCAGCATTTCCACTTTGGCCTAGGGAACCAGCAAAAACCTCGAGTTAGGTACCAAGGTGAGGGAGAAAGATCTGCCCAGTTTGGGGACAGAAAATCTACATGCAGAGAGGTGTCTCAGTTGGGCAGTGAAGGGGGGAGCTCCCAGTTGGTCAGGAACAGCCTGCCATCTGTTCACAGTGAACACCACTGAGGCTCTCTTGGAAGGCTAAGGAGGGGTCCTTGTGGAAGCGGGGAGGGAAAGCCATGAGCCTACGGTAAGACCAGTCTTCCCTCTTGCACACACTGGTGACAGGGGCCACCACTTATCACGGGCTCCCCGGTGAGGCAGGGAGGGAAACCAGGGAGAATGAGAGAGGCTCTCCCACTCCTATGGCTCTTCCTCCGAGACTGATGAGGGCAGCAAGGCAGGAAACCCATCTGTTTTGCCTGTGGCCTGGTCTCTACCCATGCGGGTTGAAACCCCACTGCAAAATGACGACACAGAAGTGGCCCTCCCAGAACGGACCCCTGCCCTTAGGGGCCAGGGTGTGAAGAGGGAGTCGCAGGGGCAACAATGAGCAGCAGCAGCACAGCCCGGCAGACCCAAGGGTCCGTCCCGGACCCGGGTGCTAACCTGCACACTGTCTGTGTTGTTCAGCAGCGGAGGCTTCTTCATCCCAAAGTCGTGGGGGATCAAGGTGTAGAAGCGATTGGAAAGATCCAGGATCTGGGAGTCGCTGTTGCCCTGGGACAATGCCTGTAAGGGAGGGGACAGACAGATGGGACATGGGCTGAGGCAGGCACTCTGAGCCCCCAGCATGTGGCTGGGCTCTCTCCTCTAGAAAGTGGGTGCTGCTGTGGAGTCCCGAGGTCGTGGGGAAATTTCCAAGACGGCCACCCTCCTGTTGCTGTCACATCACCCTGCAGTGGCAGGATCCCCATTCTCAAACTGTGAGGTTCAGCACACAATCCCCTTCCCGTAAAATTTTATTTGCACGAAGAGCTGTGGAGTTACAGATCCGCTACTCAAAGTGTTAACTGCAGCATCCAGGTGGTGGGCTCACAGGAAGTGCTGTAAAATTCTTTTAACTTTTTGCACATTTGAAAACTTCTCATGATAGAATATTAAAAGGGGAAAAAACTCACTGCTATAAAATTCAGTCTGGCCTCCCTCATCCACTGAACCTCATCTTTAAGGCAGGGCATTTATTTCCAGGAGGACCAGGTGGCCAGGCACAGAAGGGCTAAGTTCCCTTTCCTGCCACAATGGCAATTAGTGGTCTACATGCAAAAGGTGTTCAACGAATGCACAGAGTGGAGGGGCTGGCCCCCAGAACACTGCACACTCCGCAGACACACTGGGTGGGCCCAGGGTGGCAGAGGTAGCGTGCTGGCCCCCTGCAAGCTCGAAGCTGCACATCTGCTTTTTACAGGGACAGCAGCTTCTGTGGGTCACGGAACTTCTGTCTGCTGCAGTTTGCTCTGTGCAAATGGGGAAGGTCACTGTACCAGCCCCTCCACCCGGGGGGTTCTGGGATGGGAAAGAGCTTAGGCTGAGGAAAGTCTTTCACATCTCAGATGGTGGGTAGCACCATGAGGCCAGTGGTCCAGACTAGCTCTATGCGGATGTAACTCCCACACTTCAGGGCCCCTATTCCAGCTCCAGCCAGAAAGGCCACTTCCCCGGCCCAACCTCAGCTTCCTGTGTGCTTTTCTTCTTTCCCAAGCAAGCCTGCCCTACCACCCCCAAATACAAGTGGAGCCCCCAGGGCACAGCTCAAATGTTCTGTGGATGGGGGGAACATGAGTGAAAGTAAGACATTACCTAGCTTTCTAATTGATGACTTCTTAGTAACTGCAAAATAAATTCAGCCTAACTCTCAAGGGCACACAAAATAAAGTAAGATTTTTTATGAGGTAGGAGAACCAAATTCCTCATCGAGTTTATAGGAAGTTTATGACATATCTAATCACTGAAAACAGTGATAACTGGTAAGCTTTGTGATCCTCTTTCACAAGTGGCAACACTTGTCATACTTGAGCTGACAAAAATCTAAATCATTGTGAATTTATGTCCATTAACCTTGAGTAGATGTACTGCCACCACCCCCAGATGAGGGGTCGGCCAAGAGAGGGTGGCTCAGGAGACCCACTCGGCAGCGGAGACAGAGCAGGGCCCGGCCCCTCACTTACCTGCTGGACCTCACTGAGGATGGAGTACGCGGCCTGGATCTGCCTTTTGCTCAGTTTCCCCAAGGGCATCTTCTGGAGGTCAATCTGAGGAGACAGGGCATTTCCCCTTTGAAAGCCAAGCACCGTGCAGCACGGGGATGGGAGAGGTGGGCGTTCACTTTCTCCGGCCTCTCTGGGCCCTGGTGGAAGCAGTCAGAGCGGTGCCTGGTCCTCCAGATCCCCCCCCATCCCAGGGCCGACTAAGTTGGAAGATGCAGAGTTCAGACTCTGCGGCCTGGTCCCCACTGCAGGGGCCGGGAGTCTATGGGAGGATTCTTGCCACTTCCTGTATGGCATGGATAAGCCAACCAGGGCTCCCCTACCCCTGCAGCATGATGTGCAACAGCCCAGCACTTCTGGGAGATAACAGCATGATTCCCAACTAACTTTGAAGTGAGATGCCGCAGGGTCTAGGAGCCACACGTGCAGCATAGGGAGGCCTCCAGACCTGCAGGCTGGGCTCTGGATGTAGTGCACCCCTCCCCCGGCAGCACTTGGCTCTGGGCTCAGGATTCACCTCCTCACAGGGAGTACCAGGCCCCCCTGCTGGGGATAAAGCTCCCAGGGTTAGGGCATTTACTCTCTACCTGGTCACCCTAACCCCACGTGGAATCAACCCATCAGGCTAGGAGCGGGCGTTCCACTCTGCCTCCCGCCTGTTCCATCAGCAGGGCTCCAGCCCTTCTCTTCCTGGGACACTGGTTACTTCTCTGAGTGAAAAATAGCATTAAGATGTCATTTTACAGACAGACTTGGGTCTGGTAAGAGTCGGGAACTTCTGAGTCGCAGAAAAACCAGAACACAGGAAGCTGGAAATGACATGTAGGATATTCCGCCCTGGGTAGGAGAGTGGGACAACCCCCCCCCCCCCAGCAACCCCATCCCACCCAGCCCGGGAACCAACTCCTTCCTAAGAGCAGCTGGTGTGAACTCTATCTGACGAAGCGAGCGTCGGAAGTTCCCTGCGTTTCTGCCAGTGGTGGTCACAGCAGTTCTTTTACTGTAAGTGGGCTATGTCCTGGATTTGCCAGGATAACTCCAGATGGCCTGTTTGGTTTGGCCGCAAAGAAGCTGGCTACAGATCCTACCATGGCAACAAGAGGAGAAAGTGCAAGGGGAACCGGGAACCCAGGAGACAGCTCTCTACAACACGCCCTACATTTCATGGCAAGTCCAACAATGCTTTGCAAGCGCTCCGAGCCTCAGCAAGCTGCACGTGTCTCAGGCTTAAGGACGGGTAGAGTGGCCGAATCCAACAAGAACAGCCACTGGGCTCGTTACCCACTCAGCACTCTAAACGTGGACCCCAGCAGATAAAACAGTTAAATGCACTAACCTCATATTCCACCATGGCTTTCTTCATACTTTCCACATCAAAGATCATCTTAATGAGGTTCTGCACTGGCTTGGGGAGCTTGGACTTGGTGCCAGGGTTTACCGTCAGCTTCTTCACTGCCTCTTCATCCTTTGGGGGGAGAGGTATGTTGCGAAGAAAATCAGTAAGAGACCCGATTAAGCAATCCCAGGTGGCGGTGGTGTTTGGGTTGCAGATGGAGCGTCACTAGCAAAAGGGTCACGTGTCAATCAGCAGGGCTTGGGCAGCAGGTGCTGGGAGGAAGTGGGTTTACAGAGGGACCGGACACTTCTGGCGCACCCCCCAGCCCTCTTCGCTGCTCCAGACTCTTTCTTCAGCCACCACTGCAGCGCCCAGCCCTGTGTGGCTGCTCTGCAGGCACCTGCACTCCCCTTGTGCCGCACCACTTCTGCTCGTCTCCTACCCTCAGGCTGCTGGTGCCCCCCGTGGGGATCTGCCCAGTGCCCACCGTACCCAGCTTGGGAGTGCTGGGTAGCTTGGATGGAGGGGACACTGGACACATTCTCCCCACTTCTCTTGTACTGCCACATCCCAGGGCCGACTAAGTTCATATGGCCTTTCCTACAGCCCCAAAGGATCAAGCAACCAGTCCCAGATCCTGCCAGGTGGCTTGACAGTGTTCAAGTGCATCCTAACATTAGCCCTTCCTCCCTGGGACTGCACATCCTCATTGTAATAGCACGAGACTTGATCCCCGCCGTCTGGACAATCCAGGCTAAGTCAAGACCACATTGTACTGGAAATGCTTTAATTCTTCTCACTTTTGAACTACGTGAGGACAGGGACTACGCTGTCCATCAGTGTCCTTAGCAACTAACAGTGTTTGGTGTTGGCTTCCAGGGAAGGTAAGTGGTGTTGGGCTTTGATCCTGGGATCTGCTTGGCTGAACCGCACCACAGAGAGAAACCTGTGCTGCGTTAGTGCTCACGGCTGCCACCGCCGCCTCCAGTGTCACGGGATCTGACCTCTGGAACACTGAGCCTTAAATGCACTGATCTTTGGTTCTGCCAATGTGTCAAACTACTTGTGTGTCACCAAGGACAGACTACGAATGTGTCAACAACTTACTTAAACGCACATACTCTGTAAGCCAGGAAGCCCACCTGTGACGCACCCCACGGAGGTACAGATGTGCGTGTGCGCGTCAGTGCTGTTACACCGAACACCTGGAACTAATCCAAATCCCCAACTGAAGGGGAGTCCACGTAGCCTTGTTTGGTCAATTATGAATTATGACCACCCACAGGACGGAATTCTATGCAGCCTTAAGAAATAATTCTCTAAATCAATTAACTACAGTAGCCACTGGTTTTGAAATATGGCCAGTCTAAACTGACATGTACTATAAGGGTTAAAAATATACTAGATTTCAAAGAAAAAAATAAAATAATTTTGTTGTCATCAATTGCATGTTGAAATAGCATTTTGGATATACTGGGTTAAAGAAATTATTAGTATTGGCCTCACTGCTTCCTTTGCTTTTTAAAATGTAGCTACTAAAATATTTTAAACTGCGTAAGTGGTCACCACATAGTATGTAAGGAAAAACTCCAATTTTATGGTGTGGAAAGTACCGGTGAAGTAAAAGATGACTGAAAAGACATACACTGAGTCTTTTTAATTGTGATTGATTCTGGGCAATTTTTATTTTTTGACCCTCTGTTTTTCTTAAAAAATTTTAGAGCTTTTTTGCAACGGGAACTCAGTAGGGGGTGCTGTTGAGCCAGACCATGTTTGTCGCACCCTAAAAGTCCAAGGTCTCAACGTCAAAGTTATACCAGCGTTACATTCTGCATTTAATGGTGAGAGCTCATGAAACTGTAAACCAGGGAATTCTCCCTTCAAGACATTCTAGCCCTCAAAGATCTGGAATTAAAACCTGTACCTATCTACAAATTTCTTTCCTTCTGCAAAATAAACATATACCACCTTCATTATAAAATTAGTATGTTTTCTGCCCTGACTTGTGTAGCTCAGTTGGTTGATCACTGTCCTGTAACATGGAAGGGTGCTGGCTCAAATCCCAGTCAGGGCACATGCCTGCGTTGCAGGTTCAATTCCTGGTCGGGGCACGTAGAAGAGGCAACCAATGATTTATGTTTCTCTCCCTTTCTTTCTCCTTCCCTTCCTCGTCTCTAAAATAAAACAAAAAATCTTAACAAAACAAAACAAAAAAAGTAAGAGATTTTCAGTGTGGTGATTGCGGGGTGGTGGGTGGGGGAGGCGGAAACGGTATAAGGGGGATAAATGGTAATGGGAAAAATATGCAATAAATAAATAAAATAAAAAGGTGGTCAGCATTTTATCAAAACAAATGGCTATAAAAATATCAGCCAAAACGCTGCCTGGTAACACACAGAGGGAGATGGCCAAGCTTCAGATATAGATAGTACAGATTTCAGGAAGTTATTAGGAAATAATCTGGGACTGTGCACAGTCCCGAATTTGTGACCTACCTGCACAGCAAAGGAAACTGACAACAAAGTGAAAGGTAATACAGCAAATGAGAGAAAATACTGGCAAATACATATCCAATAAGGGGCTAACAACCAAAATACATAAAGAATTCATACAACTGAATAGCAAAACCAAAAACACCTAAACTAAACAATCTGATTAAAAAATGGGCAGAAGACTTGATTAGCCATTTTCCCAAAGACACACAGATGGCCAACAGTGACACGAAAAGATGCTCAACAGGACTTATCACCAGGGAAACGCAGCCCAAAACCACAACGAGGTATCACCGCACACCTGTTTCCTGGCAAGGATGTGAGAAAAGGGAACCCTGGTGCACTGTGGATGCAAATGAGACCGGTGCAGCCGCTGTGTACACAGTATGAAGGCCCCTCAAAAAATTAAAAAACAGAACTATCTTATGACCCAGCAATTCTACTTCTGGGTATTTATTTGAAGAAAATGAAAGCACTGATTCAAAAAGATACCCCCCACCCCATTCACTGAAGCATTATGTACCTGGAGACAACGTAAGTGTCCACTGACAGATGAATGGATAATGACAATATGGTTTATATACACAGTGGAATATTATTCAGCCATAAAAAGTCTTGCCATTATCAACATTAAGGGTATTACACTAAGTGAAACAACTCAGGGAAAGACTAATACTGTATAATCTCACTTATATGTGGAATCTAAAAAAAAACAAAAACAAAACCCCAAAGAAGAAATAAAGAAAGTACCAAGGGAAAAAAAACCCAAACCCTCCAACAAGCCGCCAGATGCAGAGAAGAGATTGGCAGTTGCCAGAGGCAGGAAGGAGGGGGTGGGACGGATAAATTGGATAAAGCAGTTCAAAAGGTGTAAGCTTCCAGTTATAAGGTAAGTAAGCCATGGAGTCTAATGTACATTACGGTCACTACAGTTGACAGTACAGTATTGTAAACCTGAATATTGTCGAGAGGGGATCTTAAAAATTCTCAACCCAAGAAAAAACCTTTTCATGATACATGTCAGACGATGGATGTTAACTAGACTTAATGTGCTCATCACCGAAATACATACAAATATGAATCATGATATGGTACAGCTGAAACTAATGGGGTTTCCTACTGTTTCCTGGTACCAGTTATATCACAATAAAGTCAAACAAGAAAACTGACCCAGCAGAGAATGTCACTAGAATTCTAGTCTGATGAGAAACCCGGTCACATGATCCAGGATGAACATAGGTTCAGTTAAAAAAGCCTTACCTGGAATCTCAATTGCTCCCTGTTGTGTTTAAGGAAAAACCTCAAATACCTCCTCTTTGAGGGTCTTAAAGCTGCAAACACACCAAGTTTCCACCTCATACTTCATGGTAGGGGTCTTATTAACAAAGGGTACTCGATTTTATTAAACACTGTTTCCTTGCCTATTAGGATGATCATGTGGTTTCTGTCCTTTATTCTACTCATGTTAGAATATTAGAATGTTAGAATACTCACATTGATTGGTATTTGTACGCTGAACCACCCTTGCATTCCTGGGATAAATTCCACGCGGCCACAATGTGTAACCCTCATGTGCTGCTATATTCAGTTTGCTAGTATTTTGTTGAGAGTTTTGCATCTATATTCAAAGGGTTACTGGTCTTTAGTTTTTTAAAAAATTCTCACTGAAAAACAATTTTTCACTGCTTTAGAGAGGAAGGTGGAGAGAGAAAGAAGGAAGGGAAAGGACCCGGGAAGGAAGGGAGGGAGGGAGGGAGGAAGAGGGGGAGAAGGAGAGAGAGGGCGGCGGAGCGGTGCAGAGGAGAGGAGAGGAGAGAGGAAGAGAGAGATGCCTTTTCATACGTGCTCCAACTAGGGATCGAACCCACAACCTGGGTTATGTGCCCTGACTGGGAACTGAACTCATGACCTTTTCAATGTACAGGGCAACACTTCGACTGAGTCAAACAGGTTAGGGCTTTCCTGTGATGTCTTTATCCATTCTGGTATTAGGGTGACACTGGCCTCATATAATGAGCTGGGAGTGTCTCTTCCTCCTCTGTTCTTTTTGAAGAGTTTGTGAAGGACTTGTATTAATTCTCTAAGTATTTGGTAGCACTCACCAGCGATGCCATCTGATGTATGGCATGTTTTGAAAAGAATATGGTACCCCTTGTACTATAACTAGATGGTGTGAGAGCACTCAGTGATTACCTGGCCGTAGTCAATCTCCAGGGGGTAGAACTTTTTGGGATGTTTTGTGAAGTTTTCGGAGTGCCAGGCATTCCCGGTCTTTTCTTCATATAATTTTGTAAAGTGCTCGATGGCATCCTCTTTGGACGGCATCTGCTCCAGCTTGTTACTGCCAATCATCGTGCCCACGCGGCCCCAGGACCTGAATATCCAGTACCTGGGGGAGGATGGGGAGGGAGAGGAGGAGCATCAGACACACGCCTGTGGGTTAGCTGGTCCCGTTTCAGGAGGAGCTTCCCTCCTCTGCCACTCCACTCAGGTGAGCAAGACGGCCAACACCCCAAAATGACAGTGACTGACACAGAGGAACACAGGAACTGGCGTTCTAATAAAACACCTTTATTTTACTTTTACTGAATTAAGGGCTATAATAAGTTTGAAGTAATTAAAGAATGTCCTTTCAAATTGACTGTATAAAGTGCCCAAGAATAGCTTAAGTTTGGACCTGGTAGCCAAGCTCGAGGACCAAACCCTGGGGGCCTACAGACCTTTCCGTAAAAACACCCAATTCCTCTCCCCAAAGAAAGTAGCATCTGGAGGTCACGTGCATTTAAAGAGAGGCAACCACTAACAACACACCCTAAACAACAACGAAGAACTTCTGGTTCTGATCAGAAGCTGAGACGTGATGAAGCGGGAAGGGGGGGACAGCAGCACCCCCGGATGGCCACTCTGGGATCCAGGCCACCCCTGTGTTGCCATCTCCACAGGGCACACTGCATGGGTGGCCTCTGGCTCCTGTGCTGCCTACCTCTGGCTAAATTAATTTTTCTTAGTTGAACTACTGAGTTAAATTTTACATCACCGCAAGTATAACATTAGAAACCCAAATACTAGACTTTATGCATTTTTAAGGCAAAACCAGAGTTCAAAGAAAATTTGGGGTTTCCTACTGTTTTCTTGGGCTCCCGCCGAAAAACGTATGAACTTATTCTGTTGGGTTGTTTCCCTGGAAACGTCTGTAAAACAGCACACCAACCTATCCTGAAAAACAGTTTCTGACCCTAATAGCCCACACTGTCCTTTCACTCTGAAGACCTGTAAATCTAGGCCACCAGGAAAATGCACACAGCCAGTAAGCACTAGAATTTTTTGCTAGTGGGGGAGAGTGCATTCTCGCTGCCTGTCATTTAACAGACCACGACACTCTGCATGTTTCTACAAACACCCTATTCCTTCTCCTGCAGTACGATATATATCTAGCTTTTGGAAGGTACACTTTACAAGCAAGAAACCTTTTCTGACTTTCAAATCTCTGACAAGAGTAGGTAATAAACTATGTAACAGGTAAGCGTTATTTCTTCGGAAATTCCTAGTAGCCAATCAAATACTCTGTACTCTTTGTGGTCACCTTGGATGCTTGCTTTTGAAAGGAGAAGTCTGATGAAAAGCTGAGGGGATGGGAAGGACTTCGGCTGTGACAGTGCTTAGAAGCCAAGGCTGGCAGGGGCTGGCAAGGGCTGACCAGGGGCTGACTTGTCACTCCTTGGGCTACCGTTACCACAGGGGTTTGCCTTTCCACCAGTAAACCTTTCTGGATCTCCTGGAGTTCCAGTAAGTAAATGGTTTTCCAGTGCTAAGAAGAAAAACTCAAGTTTAACATACGAAAGTGATTTTTAAAAATGTCTTTTCACCATTAGAATTCAGCAAGAGTTCCTTCCACACACGTCCGACCTACACCCAGCTCCCACCTCATGTCAGGTGCAACAAGGGACGATCAACCAGGGGAGGTGCGGATGGTGAAAGCCAGCCCAGTCCCTCGACACCTCAGAACTGGCCCTGCCTAGCTCCATCAGCTTAAAAAAACAAAAACAAAAACAAAAAAGGCAAACCCAAAACATGTTTAAAGAGTTCGAAGTAACATTAAAGAGTAAGTTCAGTCCTTGCCAAACTTTGCTCAGAGGTTTAAGAGAATGTGGGGAGGTATCAGAAAATCTAGAATCTTCAAGTGGCTGCGAGAGAAGGGCTGGGAGATTGTGTGACACTGCACCCTGAGAAGACGGCCCGACAGGACAGAAGAGCCAGGCTGTCTGGCAGCGGTGGCTCGACCCCCGCTCACTAAAGCCTCATTATTCACCATCTTCTCTGTGAGGAGGCTGAGTTCCCCCGGAGAAAACCGTGGGTTCCGTGAGGCTGGCAGCCCAGCACAACAGGCCCACGCTGGTCACAGAGGACGGCCCACGCTGGTCACAGAGGACGGCCCACGCTGGTCACAGAGGACGGCCCACGCTGGTCACAGAGGACGGCCCACGCTGGTCACAGAGGACGGCCCACGCTGGTCACAGAGGACGGCCCACGCTGGTCACAGAGGACGGCCCGCGCTCCCACCCCCAGAGCACACCTGCTGCCTTTGTCGTCCTCCAGAAGCTGCAGCTTGTAATAGGAGTTGGTTCCTTTCACGATGTCCACCAGGCCAAGGGTGGCACTGAACACCTTCCCGCCTTTCTCCAGGACATGTGCAGAGTGCTCCAGACCTGTCAAGGAGGTAGAGCTCCTGCAGCTTCCACCCCACGGGGCTGGTGTGCTCAGGGAGCGGGGTCTGCACGCAGAGGGAGGGTCCGCACCGGCCTGGGTGCTCTACCGCCACCTTTGGGTTTCCCAGGAGACGTGTGAGTGTTCTCAGGGCAGGATGGGGGTGGGGGGAGGACCCTAAGGAGGCACGAGAGCAAAGGTGGGCCCCACTCTGCTCACATCACTCCCATTTGCTTACCGGAATCAGGATCAACAGCAGCTCCTCCTTTAAGAGTTAATTTCATTGTCTTTTCAGACTTGTTGATTCCTTGGAAGAGGACAGAGAAATGCGAACATTACATTAAAAATAAATTTTAAAGGGGAAGCTAGAAGGCAAGGCAAGTGGGTCATTTTCACTTGCATCATGGGCCAACGTGGCACCTGACCTGTGACAGGCCATGACCCGTGGCAGGACGGGGCCCCAGGGATGGCAGCTCAGGGCCTCACCTTCCTCCTTGACGGGGCCCTTGCTCTTTTTAGGGACTGCAGCCCCCGACTTCCCACTTGGAGCCACGACTGCAGCAGGCTCCGCCTTCACCTCGGCGCCCCAGGGGGACAACACGTGGGCTGAGATCAGCTCTTGAAGGCTCTTGGTCGAGGCGGCGACGTCCTGGAGGAAATCCTCAGACACAACTCGAATGTTGCCCTCTCTCACTTCCTCCATCTTCTTGTTCATCTTTTCCACCTCCTCTGTTCGAATCAGGAAGAAAAGAAAAAAGAAAAGCTAAATAAGTAAGTTTAAAGCTAATCTCTAATTACTAGAGTCATATTTACTGATTACTTCCAAACCCCCACCACCCATAGCTCTCCTTTCCTTCCAAATCCAGTGTTCCTGGGGTATTTTCGCAGCTGTCTCTCACCAGCCACAACGCCCTTCCTCCGGGGAACCGGAAGTTAACGACACCTTCTCTAGACCATTCCACCGGATGAGACGTTAATAACCATTCCACAGAAGGAGGACACGGAGGTCAAATACGTTCAGAAAATGCTATATATTATTTCTCTGGTCTTGGAGACTTATTATAATGGTTGCTAGTATAATAATGTTGCAAAGAAACCTACTTACCTTTGTTTAACTGCACTTCCCAAATATACTTAAATTGCGAACTTCTGTTTTGGCAGCAAACCTACCAACGCCTCGTGGCGGAGCGCCAGGGACGAGAATAGGAGCCTGCAGCCTCGAGCAGGGAACAGAAGGCGCACAGCCGTGCTGTGGTCTGAGCGGCAGCACGAGGCACACGCGCTCGCCGCCCCCCCAGACCCAGAGCTGCGGCGCTGCCGGGAGACGTTGTGGTAGGCGAGCCCTCGGCCTCATCTAATGCTCATCACAGCTGCAGAAGCAGAGAGCGCCACTGTGGGCTTGCCAGTCAGAGGAAACTCACTTTTGGTGCTGATGCACAGGGAGGCCTTGTTGGCGGTCCCTGTCAACTTCCCCCCGAGTTTCTCAACCGTGGCCTTCACTTCATCCTTGTTCCGAGAGAGTTTGCCCAGCGTCAAGATCTTCATGTTGGACAATGGCTTATCTGGGAGGGGGGAACAGAACTGTGAAGCGGGGCTGCTCCCAGGAAGGGTGGCGGGCAGGGGCAGCAGGAGCGGGAGGCCAGGCAGCAAGCTCCTGGGGGAAAGCCAGGACAGCCCGCAGGGCCCCTGGTCAGCCTCAGCACCCCTCTGTCATTAGCTTCTCCAGAGGGAAGTGTATGAAAATAGAAGTAAAGGGCTGGTGGGAAAGCAGAGGCCAGGGTGGCAAAGTGTCACCTGAGAACCTGCACTCATCCCTGGGCACAGAAAGGCTGTATTTGGGGACCAGGGACCAGGAGGCTGGCAGTGGATGGGAAGCAGGGAGGTACGTCACGTTAACTCCCAATTACTTTTATTATTCTTCTCTTCCCATTCCTCACCTAAAGACAAAGTGCAATTTCTTATGCAATGCTCAGTAAACAAAATTATACTTGATGGTCACTGAAAGCTTTGATCACAATGACTTGAGATGGTCCACTGCAGGCAAGGAGAAAACCCTGGCATTCCACGTGTTGGGCAGCACATGCAGGCCAGGGGTGCGCCGTGGTTATGGCTGATGGGATGCAGTGCTGGCATCACCTCCCGAGAACGAGAGCCGCTGCAGCGAAAAGTCCTGCAAGCCCTCCACCTGTCCCTGAGTAAGGAACGCAGCGGGTCTCTTTTCCTGACAAAACCCCAGACCGGTCTGTCTTTGCTGGTGTGGAGAACAATGGATCAGCAACTTCCTCTGCTGCCAATACATACAGCAGCTCTCTGTACTGAGAAGCCCCAGCATCACATCAGGCTCAGGATGACTGACAGGTGCAGGGCTGCCCCGAGGCCGGCAAGCGAGACCCTGAGATGCTCTGTAGTGCAGTTAGACCAGGTACGCTGCCATTCCAGGTACGGCCACCTCCCCGGGGTTTCTTAGCAGCCTCCCTCCCAACCTTCCATCTCCCACTGGGGTAGCGGGACAGGGCTTCCTCACAGGATCAGCAGCAGTGAACCCAGAAAGTCACCCCGTTCCCCCAAGGAACAGAACCCCAGCTGCCCCGCCACCCCTGCAGCCCTACCTGGCAGGGCAGAGGAGTTCACGGTAGGGGGCACCGCAGCTGCAGAAGGTGGTGGTGCTGCCACCACTGGGGCGCTGGTCTCAGGGGGGAATATACGGTCCTGCTTTTTGACCTTCAGTTTCTTGAGGTATGAGATTTCTTGGAATTCCTAAAGAATTTAAGTTTCAGTTACAAAACCAGTTCTCCCTAGAAATAACCACTTGATAGAGCAAAGAGGATTTTTCTTGTCCAAATTAAAGAATCTTCTACATTCATGGTAGAGCTGGCACTATGGATGTTTTAAAAAAAGCACATTGCTTGAAGAGAAATCAGCTTACAACCTGTGGACCACTGCTGAAACCTGACTACCTCCCCCAGGCCTCGTTCTCAAGTCGTTCCCCTCACATGCCCATCCCACCACCAAAAGTCCCCAGGACTGCACAGACTGGGAAAGAGATCATCACCCAGGTGGAAATCAGGGCCATGTCCTACCCTCCTGAGACAGAAACACAGCTGCTGAGGCCAAGAGCAATCCATATGCAACATAAATTACGCCAGGAACGCAGCTCGTCTCCCCCGGGGGGTTTCTGAGCTGCCCCAGTCAGGGCAGCGTGTGGTTCTTAGACACATGGAACCAACAATGTGACTTCACCCTCTGGTCGAGCGTGGACAGATGCGAAGACGCCTGAGAACACTGCCCACTGCCCTGCAGTCACAGTGACCTGGAGGGTGTGGGCCGTGTTTGTCTGCCAACAGACCCCGGGGTCCTCCCCACTCACCTTTGGTGTCACCCACTCCTTCCGGTTGGGTGTCTGTGTCTTAACCATGCACTTGGTCCAGGCAGTGACATCCCCAGTACAGTAATATGCATCGCTCTTGAAAACCAGCTGGCCCGAGCACTCCTCGCAGGGAAGGAGGGCACCGAACACCATGCCGTCGGCTACGCGGTCCAAGATCTGGGCCAGTGAAGAGTCGCGTCAGAAAGAAAAGGGGCAGCTACAGGAGATGATGCTAGCGTGTGGGATGAAGGGTCTGCCCAGCCTCCACTCACTGACACACAGGGGAGGGCTTGCCTGGGACTCACTGACACCCCCCGGCCAGCGGGTGTACAGGTGGCGCTTCGATTTCTGCACTCTAATTCCTTGCACGTTCCTGCAGTTCCCGCTTCCCTCAGGGACTGAGAGCGCACCCACTGCTTCTGCACAAGGAGCAAGGCTGACCCCTCCTCCGGAGAGAAACAGCAGGGCAGGGCCTGCTGGGGAAACGGGTCTCCCTAGGCGGTCTCAGTCCCCAGGCAGACCTTGCAGCCTTGGGTGGTTTGGGCGGAGGACAGCAGGGAGGGTTCCTCAGGCCAGCGCGGCATGAATACACAAGGCAAAGGTAAGCCCCACCTCAGCCCTCACCAACATTCTAAACCGAGCCACCTTGTGTCTGGATGCCTGGAAGGGCCTGGAGAACCGCCCCCTCGTGCCACTGGGAAATGGTGACCACGATGGCAATGACCATGCGACACAACTATGGAGCCGTCACTCCTCCCAATCAATACCAGCAGGCGTTTGGTCGGAGGGCCTCCCACAGTTCGAGGGGACAGTCACTTAGCAGCGACCCGGCCGCCTCCCACGCGTCTCCCTTAACACAAAGGCAGCTCACCGCCGACTCCCCGGAGGGCACTTGCTGCTTGTTGAAGATGAGCA
Organism: Tonatia bakeri; assembly: GCA_004024845.1. Classification (NCBI taxonomy): domain Eukaryota; kingdom Metazoa; phylum Chordata; class Mammalia; order Chiroptera; family Phyllostomidae; genus Tonatia; species Tonatia bakeri. The sequence continues at coordinate 109,201 of PVIA01001031.1, forward strand.
TTTCCTTCAGGTCGTTCGTCGAGCACACTTTCTTCAGCTCATCCTTGATGTTCCAGATCAGGTCGTTCTGGGCCTGCAGACGAGACCCAGCTGCCGAGAAACCGGCTCTCCTCCAAGAGAGAAACCCAGCAACCGGAGCAGACCCCAGCGGTCTGGCCTGGCCCCCACCACAGCCTCGCTGAGCTGTCCGGCCCCCCAGCCACCCTCCTCAACAGGGAAGCGCACTCCCAGGTCCACCCCTGGGCACGCCAGAGCTAACCCCGAGCGGGTCTCTCAGGGGACACCGCGGAAGGTGGGACCACTGAGGGACGTGCGGAGCACTGTAGTCCAGGAGCAAGGGTCCCAGGAACCAACCCCAGAGAAACAGCCCAGGAGACACAGGAGCGAGCTCGGAAGCACCCAGGTTACTGGCCTGACATCTGGTACCTAAGGGAGGCGGGCAGGGCTGCTCCCCATCAGTCTGAGAGCATGGAGGGGGACGCCCATGTGCCTATTTCCTCGGTTCAAAACAGCGCTCGGCTCTGTGGCAGCCAGGTTTGGACCGTAACACACTCAATTTGTACAAAGGGCAACCACACCAAGTTTGTCATTTTTATCAAACCACTGGAACCACCAGAAACTGCTTCGAATTTTTATACCACGGGGAGAAACTGAACGCTCACATGAGCGCGCCAAGCGGATGGCTCACGGAAATCAAGTTCCCCCCAAAAAGTAAATGTTCTCCCCAATTCCCCAAACACTCAGCATTTTCTGGTTAATAATTTGTACTCTGCTTCGATGTATGTGTAATGAAGAGTGATGAATCTCTGGTCAGTGACTACTGATTAACGGGTAGTTTCCCCTGCTTCACTACATTGCCTTCTATTCTTTTTTTTTAACTAGAGACCTTCACGTAAAAAATCTGAAACTTTGTCTCTTCAAGGAGTCTGTGCCTATGCTAAGAACCTTTGGCTTCCTTAAATTCAACAGTGTCCAGTGTTCGCAAGCAACCCTGCAGGTCCAGGTGTGTGGCTGCCGGTCTGGCACCTGGAGTCTAATGTGGGTTCTCCTCCAAGTAAGACCTGTTTCTTTGGGAGGAGGGAAGAAAACCACCGGGGGAAAAGCCACGCTTTTAAACACCAGCTACCACTTGGGGAACCCTTAAAGGTCTCGCGGTAAGTGGGACACGGACACTGTCTTGACCTCTCTTCCCAGAATGAGGAAAGAGAGCCAAGACAGATCGGCAGAAGGACACACACAGTTCAGAACTCACCTTGAGGGCCTTTTCAAGTTTACTGTCCTTGTCTTTCTCTTTTTTTGATTTCTTCTTGGGCACTCGGTCCACTCCATCCACCTCGTCGCCTTTCCTTTTCCTGAAAGAGATACGGGACATAGAAGACAGAACCAGAGCCATGAAAACGCTGGAACCCAGTGGCCAGGGCACCAAAGGATCTCATCTCCACTCTTCTCTGCAGGCCCCACCTGCTGTCCACTCAGGCCGTGTCTGCACTGGCCTCACCCACTTCAGAACACACTCCGCTGCCAAGGAGGGGCCTGGCGCTGCTCCAGGGCCTCGGAGTAGCACAGCACAGGATCCAAGGGTCAGGCTCCATCTGATGCCAAAACCCCCACATCCCTCCTGACACTAACGAGACAGCCTGGAAGGTTCCTGGTAGGCAGACAGCCCGCAGCTAAGGGGCAGAAAAGCAAAGCAGAAGGGTCAGGGGCTGAGCCTTTCAAGCTAAAACACAGGGCTGCTCCAAAGGCAAACAGGCTGTTCCAAGGTGAGACTGCATTGCTGTTAAAGCCCAAAGGAGCCCTGCTGGCGTAGCTCAGTGGATTGAGCGCGGGCTGCGAACCAGGCATCGCAGGTTCGATTCCCAGTCAGGGCACATGCCTAGGTTGCAGGCCATGTCCCTCAGCAACCGCACATTGATGTTTCTCTATCTCTCCCTCTCCCTTCCCTCTCTAAAAATAAATAAATAAAATCTTAAAAAAAAAAAAAAAAAAAAAGCCCAAAGGAGTGCCAGTCTGGGCACTGCTGACCAGTCTGCCTCAGCTGGGCCTGCAAACACAGCCGACTGGGTTCAGCAGTGTCACTGCTGCCTTGAGGAGGGCACCGAGGGTCATCAGCAGCCCTTAAAAGAACGGGGCAGGAGAGCCATAGTGGTCAAGACTCCACGTCAGCTGTCTAAGCTCCACAGACCTGAGCCGAACCCTCGCATTTCTTCCTTATCCTTGAAAACAGAGACAAGAATGCCATCTACCCCCCAGGACTGTGGTGACAATGAAATGAAACACCCCACCGAAAGGGTTTCGCATAGCGCCTTGCACGCAGAAAGCGCTCCATCGATTCTGGTGGCTGTTCCGGCACACGCGTGCGCTCACGCCCCCTACAGCTGTATCACGTGCTGCAGTGCCCTGACGATTTCATCCACGGCCCGACCTCCCAGTTTTCTCAGGGGCCCGAGCCACACGTGTTGTGCAATGAACTCGTGTGCTAGGAACTAAAATACTGCAGCATAGCTGCGTGGTGACGTCAGGGTCACCCTGATCCTAACAGGGTGCAGTCACCATCCCAGGGGCACGGTGCACAGCATGGCCCTGCCACATCTCCCGTGGTGAGCTTGTCTGGGCCAGCAGAAGAAAAACTGGAACGAGTAAGAAGGGCTCCTGACTCCACAGAAGTCACTGATAGGGCTTCCCATCTTAAACCGTATGACACCCATATCAGTCTAAACTCTAGACCGGGCACTATCTTATCGACTGCTCCCCTACCCCATTTAAAAACTGTCGTGATCTTCCCAAGCACCGTTTCTCAGAGACTGGATCCAATCACAAAGGAACACACCCACACAGGAGGAGGCCACAGGGACGGGGAGGTAGGTCGTGCAGGGGTACAGGGTCAGACCACTAGGAGCACCCCGCAGTCCTCTGCTACTGCGGTCAGGAGAGGGTAGAGTGCCCAGCTTCCACTGGCCCCCACCCCGTCCGTCTGCATCCCTGGCTTTCTCAAGGCCAGCGAGGAGGAAACATAGCAGTGGTGTGCGGTCTGTGAGGTCTCTGGGCCTCCATCCAGCCCCTTGCTGAACTGCCCTTGCAACCCACGCAGCCCTCCACCCACCCTTCGCCCTTGACTCCCGGGAGCTGCTTCTTCAGGTCCTCCTTATCCTCGGGAGCAAGCAGGCCGAAGCCCTTGAGCTGGCTGGCACTGTACTCGGGCCGGAAGTTCAGTTCCTCTCTGTTCTCAACAAAGCAGTGTGGGTGGTACCAGCGATCGATCATGCCCAGCTGGGGCTTCTCAGGGTCCAGCATCTTCTTGGAGAGGCGCACCTGGCCCTGCAGGGGAGAGACAAGAAAGGACGGTGACACACGAAGGCCCAGGGGTGACCAAGCCAGCCTGTCCGGAGAAAGACCTCAGGTCCACCCCACGGGCAATGCAAGGACTGCTGGGAGACTCTGGCTCTTTGATGTCCCCAGGAACTGTGAGTTACCTTCAAGGCCCAGCATCCCCCTTATAAATGGGCTCAAATTCAACTAGCTACCTACCTACCTGTGTGGTCAAGTCAAAGAAGTGGTAACTGTGAACCCCGAGAAAGATGACGCCTACTAAGGCAGGCTCCTGGTGGCTAACTGGACTCAAATCAAAACAACAAAACAAACACACACACAGCCCAGAGTCTTGCAGCTCTTTCTACAGAGGGGCTGCTCACGCAAATTTGTGAAGGGCTCTCACGCAGGAACTTCAGCGACAAGCCGGCACTGAACTGCCCACCCGCACTGTTTCTGCCACCTGAGTCAGCCCTTCTATAAGAATTCCTGCAATTTTGAATGCGAGTAAGGGGACGAAAATTGTACTTGAACATTCATTTAAATAAAAAATAAAAAAAAATTTTTACTAAAAAAAAAAAAAAAAAAAAAGAATTCCTGCAATTCTCTTTCAACCAATAGAAATGAGGCTTTCCCCATCCAACCAGAGCTGCACAGCCCTGCCAATCAGAGTGGCTCTATTCTGACCAATCAGGACGGTGCCTTTTGGACCAAACTGTGAGAATGTGGAGTCTTTATTTGCATGAGGAAGGAACAATCACAGAGCAGGGGCAGGGATTTCTGTCCATATAAGCCCCCTCTGGCTGCAAGAACACTGAAGATGGGATGCGTGTCCCCAGCTCAACGGTGCTGTTTGCACGGCCGTGCTGTATCACCCTTGAGCTGTTTGCACTGAATAAAGTTTCCTTCTTCACTGTACCCCAAACTGGGATTCCTACTGGTGTTGAATTGGTGCCAACGACCACTGGTTAACATAACGTTTTCCTGAGGATGTTCTGCTGACCTGGAATAGGCAAAAACACGCTAATACAGTAGGCTGGGGCAGAGCCGTGCCCTTGAACTGCACTGGGACGCTACACTGCAGGCCCAGCGGCCAAGAGGAGGCCCCTCCTCCCAGCAGGGATTTTTCTGCCCCACCCCCCACCCTGTTCCATCCAACCTCATCTGCCATCATGCCCAGGCCCACAGTTCCAGGCCAGACATCCCTAGGAGAGCTCCACACCCATGAGCCCTAGATCCGGATAACTCCACATGAGGGGTGCCGACGCTACGCAAAACTCCGTCTCCGGCCAAGCAGCAGCACAACTTCTGATACCTCCCCGGGAACCTGAACCTTTGCCTCAAATTTGCATTGGTTGAAGGCAGCTGAAGAAGACCGAGCGAGGTCATGATTTTCCTTTCTAAATCCCACTGGCCCTTCCCCCATTTCTGGTACCATACTCCAAGGAGGCAGGAGCCCTAGACTAAGATCAGTGGAGAGTGACGAGGCTGGAGGACACAGGCCCGTCCTGCCACCCTTGTCCCCCTGCTACTCAGACAGCGTCCATTCCGCCCAGCTGGCTGTCATCCTTCAGGGACGACAACTGGTAGGAAACAGAGGTTAATGATGTTCCTCTGGTGAAGGAGAAGAAACCCGGAGCCTTCCTCCAGGGAGGAAACTCACTCCTTAAACTTCACCCTGCTGTAAAACACAGACCAATGGCCTTCCCTCAGCTGCTGCCAAGCCCAGAAGAGACCTTCATGTAAACGCTTTCCAATCCCATCTCCTAAGAGCAGATGCAGCTGAAAGTCACGAGGACTGGACCACGAGTAATTAGGGCCAGACCCGACTGGAAGAAAAGTCACGGTCACCTCCTGTCTCTACTAAGATCTTCCCTTTACTTTTAACCACCAGTGCTGAGCTTGCACTTAAAACCCGTTTTTCTTTCCTTTCGAGACATCCAGTGACGTCTGATGTGAGACCCAGAGCCAGACCCTTGCGCTAAGCTCTCACCTTGTCTATCTTCTCCATACAGCCCTTGCACGTGCTCCTGTTGGACTTGGCGTACTCCACTGCGAAGTCGCCCAGCGTCTTCTCCGTCTTGCTCCCACCTCCGTCCTGGCCTTTGCCTGAAGAATCAGACACATCGGCGCTCACTGCAACACATCAGTGTAGCCCCAGTGCCCTGCCCGCCCCCGCCTCTACCCCTGGGGTTCTTCTACCAGGACACCACATGTCTGGGCGATCACGGCTGGTCCGCCTTATCTCCGCCACTTCTAACCCGTGGTTGGTTAACGGGGCTTCTTTTCTGGCCATAAAATAAAAACCTTTCTCCCACAGGCTCTTTGAAACAACACAGTGTCCGGAGGTCTCCCTTGCCACCTCTCTCCCCTCCTCCGGAGCGCCTCCCTCACTGCAGAAGGCACTCAGATAAGCCCCAAGGCTGACCACTTCTCCTCCGGTCCGGAGTAAGACAAACGCCACACCCGGGTCAAGGATGCTGACGGCGGGAAGGCCATGCTTCTGTGGGGGCCGGGTGTATAAGGGACTTCCCTTCACTTTCTGTGTAACTGCTGTGAACCCAAAACTTCTCTAAAAAAGTAGCCTATTAAAACAATGACTTTAAAGGCCACATCTCAGGCATCTGCAAAAATAAAACATCCTGCAATAGGACGGAGCTGGACCGACCAGGTGCGGCTGAAGCAACACAGACCCCCTCTTCCCTGCACGCGCGTGTGTGAGACAGGGAGGGGTAGCCGGAGAGCTTTCCCTCTGCTCTCTTGGAAAACGTGCCCTGTGAGCTCTGGGGTCGGTGGTGACCCCTGCTGCCTCCCTGGTGTGCACGCACCTGCCACTCCTCCGGCCTCCGCAGTCTTTTTCACTTTCTGCTGGTCATCCCACCGGAGCTCGGAGAACCCATCCACCTCGACGTCAGGCTGCCAGATGGTGTGGCCGACCTTCCAGAAGCAGGAGAAGTGGTACCAGTGTGGCACTTTGCCATCAAACATGGGAGACTAGAAGGATGAGAACCGGAGGGAGGTGAATGAACGCTGAGTTCATCTCCAACGCAGCCTCAAGCCCAGCCCACAACAGCAAGACAGCCCCGGTTTTCTTCTCTGTGAAACTACGGTGGCTTGCCCGCGTGCCCACGTGGCCTGGGAAACGCTGCGGACAGATGGGAAACAGCAGGCCCCCGCCCCACGCATCCCTTCAGGGTCTTCCCTAACAGCTAAGAAAGCTGCTGCCTGCTAAAGCCCACACTCTCAGGACAGGGACACCCCTGGGGACGGTGGCATCTCTGAACAGGACTCTGCCCATGCTCCTTTTTAAACACATGCCACTACGTGTCAGTGACAGGCTTTCCCTGAACACAGCACACACACACGGGATGTGTCCCGACTCCACCGTGTCTGCCTGGGAGAGGCAAGCCTGGACTCAGAGGGCCTGCGTGGCCCTGGAAGTGCCTCTGCAGTCAGGATAACGAGGAGCTAGTCCCAGATAATGAGTAAGGCCAAGAAAGTGTGTCAGACAAGTGGCAACCATGCAGCAGCCACACAGATGTGGATGGAATGAATTTATTTCTTGGGGGGGTGGGGAGGGAGGGAGGGAACGGGTCAGGAAAGCAGGCCAGCCCGGGCAGACAATAGGACTCTGGAGTCGGTTGCCAGCCTGCCACTTCCTGCTGCAGGTCCTGGGGAGTGGGGCCACGTGGCAAAGCAGTCACCTCTCATGGTAGCCTGTCTGTCCTGTGCGTCTGGGTTGGTACCGACTGGACAGTATCAGGCCTTTCACTGTCATGGTGCCAGGCACTCCCAGGCTTTACAGAGTGGAGGTGACAGTGACTGGCAAAGTGGGATGAACAGTGACATTTACTTGGTCCTTGGCTCCCACGACTGCTTCTGGGGGGGAACCGACACCTCAGTTCTCTCCACTGCACTGCTGGGTAGGAAGAGCTACTTAAAAATACACAATGGTTCTGACTGAAGCAAGGGAGGCCTCAAACACCTGCTTTTACACAACAGAAAGCCAAATGTTATGCACACGAAACAAAAAATATTAAAACACTGTTAAAAGTAAACAGCACAGAACTTTCAGGGTGGAGTTGTGGGGACAGGGGAAACAGTGAAAAAGCAGTGACGAGGTCCACAACCGAGCCCTCGCCCACTATGTGAGCAGCTTCTTTCTAGATCTAATAGATTAAAATGGAAAGTCAAGGCCGGGCATTTTAAGGACGCCTCCACATCAGGCAGCCTGGTTTCCAGCAGCATCCCTCAGCCCAGAACTCCCCTAGTCTCAGTCAGAGCAAACAGCACTGTCCCCCAAGGCCCTGCCCACAGTTCCCACTTAAGAGCGATCCATTTGGGTGATTATTTAATCGATGCTTGTATCTTGCCCTGGGTTAGAAGTTCCCCGAAAGGCACAATGCCCATCCTGCTGGCACCTGGAAAAGCCTGCTCACAGCGGGCACTCAGAGTGTTTGTAGAGTGCCCTACGTCTGGAGGGCAGAAAGGGGAAAGGAAGGGGGGGTCCCCGCTGTGGAAAAGAGATCCGCAAACCAGACAACACATGGCATTCCAAAGCAGACTTGTGTTCTGGTCCTTACACTCTCACCGAGGCAGCAGACGCATCCTTCAGCATTAGGCCATCTTGTACAACATCTGCAGCGGCCCCCACCTGGCTCTTCCCGCCTTGGTGCCCCTCTAGCGTTCCTCTGCCAAGTTCTGGTCACGCTCATGCAAAGGAGGACCCTTGGCTCAGTGGCTTTGCCCCCACGCCACAACTCATGACTGCACCACATCTCTGCTCCGTCAGGGCCTCACACCTGCCCCTCAACCTCGGTCTGGGTGCTGTGCTCCCGTGCATGGCCGACTGGGGGCCCCATCCTCCTCAAGAGGAAGAACCTCTGGCCAAGGCCTTACCGTGGACCTTAGGACTGAGAACGATGTGACAGTAAGGGGACTAGGCCAAGGTCGAAAGACTATGGTTATCGCTTGGCAGGCACATGGCTCTCTGGTAGCCATAGAATCTTCCTGTGCTGAGCACCCACCCCATACCAGGGTCCCCACCCAGCCGCTCCACTGCCCGCCCACCCCAGGAAGGGGGTGGACCGTTACCACACCCTCCCTGAGGACTCCGCGTGCCCTAACCCTCTCACGTCAGCAGAGCGCAGGCTCACCACAACCTCCCCCGGTTCATCCCCTCAAGGCTGCTCCAGGGCATATCAGCTTAAGTTTCAGGGATTTGATACTCTCAGCACAAGCCTCCTATACAAATGTAAAAGGAGGTTTTAAAGTCCAAGTGAGAGAAGAATGGCTTCTTTTTTGCGGCCTCCACCCGCGCACGCAGTCTAGAAATCCAACTTTATATTCTGAATTAAAACTCCACTCCCTAATTACAATTACTGACAACCAAACTTACTTTTACTAATAAAGAATCCCCTTCACTATCAAGCCTGCCAAAAGAGGGCCCAGAATGTTAGAATTTAGTAGGTCGGGAATTGGTTACTGAGTGGAGCCACCCCACACTCCCCCAGACCGACCCCCCCCTCTTTGTCCTCAATGTCCTTGTTCATCACACCTGCTACACTTGGTTTTTCTGCCTGTCCTCAACAGAACAGGGTCCTCTTTGGCTGCCTTGTGAAGCCTACGACATCCCCTTCTTTGCATTACATTTGAAAGTGCAGGACAAAAGATGAAGGCTCACAAAGGGAGCTACACTGTTAACTACACTGACAGAGTTAACAAAATACTTAAAAAGCTTACTGGACCACATTAACCCATGAGCTACCTATAGCAATCTTGAAGCAGTGATGAGCATAAATGACAAGTAGGAAAATTCCCAACAACTGTAAGGCGATATGAAAATACCTGTAATCACTGATGGTGACAAACAGCCACAAGTACTGCTAATACACCTTTGGGGCTTATTTATGTTCACAACTGAAGGAAATGACTTCCATCTGGAGGTCAGTTCTCACCTACACTCGGGGACCTGCTACCCACACCACACAGACTCCAGGTTCTGAGCCCCTGCAAGAGGAGAGAGCTTCGTAAGATCAGCCTGCCCATACATTCCGGGTAACGTTCCAAGATGAGGGTGGGCAAGGGGGATGTGGCTCTTTGGGTGGCAGATCTGCCAACCCACCCTCAACTTCCTGCCACTTCTGTGCACAAGGACTCCTAACCAAGCTCCAGTCCTGTGCACACAATGCCTAAGGCTCAGCTCCAGCAGGTGGCACCCACCCCTAGACAGCGATGTTGACCAGCCTTTTAACCAAAGTGCAGCTTCCGAGGGCTGAGTCTCTCTTTGTGCCCCTAGGAGCCAACACAAGGCCTAGGTGCTCAGCGAGTGTGGACTGAATGAATAAATACTGTGTCAGGTACTGAGTTAGGTGAGCCCTGAGGATATCCAGATAACAGCCCCAAGTTCCTGCTGGATCAGGAATGAGATGACCCAGGTGATCATACCCACTTCCCTCCGCCCCAGGAGTATTGAAAACCCATTAAGGGCTCTCCGGTCATTTCTAAAACACATTACTGCCTCCCTGCACGGAGGGAAAATCAAGTTACCCTGACCATAAGCACTAACGTTGGATAATAAATGGCTTTACGTTGCAGGTGGGGAGACAGGGCAGTTGAGAACCCAGACTGCACGGGCATACAGGAGCAAAATGAAGCTGGAGGAGGCAGGAACCCCCTTGGCAGGGGCCTTCAAACACACCACCCCACAGACCACTCCAACAGCCACGGGCATCTCCGGAGCCTAAGAGAACGCAGAAGGGGGATCCCCAATCTGTCGACAAGTCCCCGCGAGGAACCCCCAAAGCCAGTCTTACTTAAACTCGAGAGCAGAAAATTGCATCAAGAGAACTCGACTATGAACCTGAAAAGTTTGGGAAAATGTTATTTTAAACCACAAATCAGGCCAAAAGGGAATGCACCGTACAAAAATAACACCGACGTGCAGTTTTGCATAATTAAAAAAACCGAAAGTGAACGGGTGTTGAAATAATAGCCAAAAATAGGTTTAAAACAGAATCCTCTCATGCCAGCCGTCACCATCAGTGGAAGACAAAAAAGTCTTTTAGAACAAAGTAGGCAAAAATCAGACGAGCCTCCAAAGACCACGCACACATTCCGCGCCACGCCCCCCTCCCCCGGGGCGAATGTTAACAGAAACGGTTCCTCATTTCTACAAAGCAAAAAGCACCCCCACCTCCCAAGTCTATTTGCTGGGCTTTCCGTTCAAGATCAGTAAAGCCTTCCAGAAGGTCCGGAGCAGGCCCCGAGGGGGCTCCGCGGGTCCGGCTCGTCCAGCTCCTCCAGGCGAGCCCTCCCCCCACGCTTCCCGGACACGAAGCTCCGCCGCGCACAAAGCGGCCCTCTCGCTCGCACCTGCACCATGATGGCCATCCGGAGCGAGTCCTTGGGGATGCTCTCGCTGCATTTCTTGCAGGAGGCGCGCCCGCTCTTCGCGTACTCGACCCGGTACAGCTTGTCCGAGGTCTCCGCCATCCTCCTACTCGTGCCGCTGCAGCTCTGCGAGCCGGCCGCCACCTGAAGACACGCTGCCACCGCCTCACCGCCCCTCGCGTGCGTGCGTCGTCGTCAGCCCGCCCCCCTCCGGAGCCCGAGCACGTAGCGTCGACCACCCGCCCGCTCGCGGATAGATTGTTGAGGCCTGGCGGCGGGAACGCCTCCGGCGCACGCGTTCAAGGGGCGGGGGGCGGTGCTTCTGCGGCGCCTGCGGCTGCGTGAGTTAGGCCGGCTGTGCCTGCTGCTGCTGCTGCCGCCTGCGGAGCCTGGGCATGCTCTGAGCCTGTAGCTCCTAGAAGGATTCGGCACAACCCCTTTCGCCTTTCTGTACCTTGCAAGGCTTCCTTGCTCTCCCAATTAATTCTGCCCTTACTCCATTTTGACAAGCGTGTCCTCTGTCCCCCGAGGGCGCCAGATTTGGAAGGCGCTGGGCCGGCTCTAGAATGTGATTGATCTGCCCAAGGGAGGTCGACCCCGCCTGGCCCTCGGCGCGGTGCCAACTGCAGTCTGCAGACCGTCGGGACCAAATACTGAAATCTAGCATCGCCTTTATAGTGAATTTAAATGCATGAATACGAACCCCAGGAGTATGAACAGACCTGTGACTTTGGCAGTCAGTCATCCCAGATGTTTTCATATAACTTCACAGGTGTGGGAGACAACCCAGTATTTATTGTTAAACTTATCACTACTTGGAAGTTGCAGTAGCTAAAAGACCTGCTACTAGATCTTGTTATAATGTAGAACTCTATTTTTATAAGGTTTCTTTTTCAATCCTATGCCTTTTATTCTATTTGTTGAAAACATTGTAACGGAGTATGCTGTTTGAAAATATTAGACTCTGCTATAGAAGACAAGAAAAGTAACGAGGGTGCATGGAACTCATAAACCTTGCTAAAGCATAGAGAGGAAGAAGGCGAGTCACTTAAGAGACCTGGATGTTGAGTAGGCAAGTAGATTATGAGAGGTAGGCAAGAATCCGAAATTAGTACCTGTTACATATGTTGAAGGTAAATAGAATAAGTGGATTAATTACATCATGGAACAAATAAGAGAATTTACTTGGAGAGTAACCAAATCTGGCATGATCATTTGGCCTCTGGGTTGCCAACTCTGTTATCCCTAAATGGCCACTTGGTGATAACATTCTGGCTCCCAAATACTCTGTCCAAAAGTTGCTGATAAAACGCATGTCTGTTCCACAGGCTGATTGGCGAGCTCCATCTGTGGCCAGCATACTTGTTCCTATGTCTGGCGGTGACTGAGTTGGCTCCAGGCACTACTCTTAGTGACTTGGCTGATCTTATTTTAGTCCTTTTTCTTTCCTCCCCTCCCCTCCCCTTACCTCTCCTCTCCCTTCCCTTTCCAACATATAAAGGAAGGAAGGGGAGAAAATAAAGCTACAGATAGCTCACCAGTTCAAGAGGGAAATTGCATCACCCACCCACAGTGCCATGATGATCCAGCTGAGCACCTTGGTGTTAGTGACAGAGCAGCTTTGTAAATTGTTACATAATTCTAATCAGATTGCAGATTTACTAACCATATTCCCACAGAGGAACTTTTCAACTGTTATGATTTAGTTTTCCAAAATCCTTTCTTTTAAAAAATAGCATCAGCTTTCTGTGCTTCGGTCTTCTCTACAATTTTAGAGGGCAGGAAATTTTGTTATGACTAAATGCACACAATTTATTGTTTTCAGATTTGATTTTTTGAATGACAGACCCTATTATGCAGTGATTTGTTATTTGACTTATTGAGAAATAATGGAGTTGGATTTAATTCCCTGGAATATAATAACATGCAGCAAAAACTCCAGACTTTTTAAAGGGGAATAGATCTTGTAGTCATGTCCTGGATTTACAGCTGAGGCCTGAGGTAATGAGATTTTCCAAAGGTCACACAGCTGCCGAGTGGCAGAGTGGGACATAGCGCAGCTGGCCTCGTCCATGCCCGCCCCGCGCTGTCCCTATAGGAGCACAATTACTTTATGTGAGTTCAGGGCTAATGTTCTGGAAAGAGGCATTCTCTCATTGGGAGATGAAGGCATGGGCAGGGGTGTAGGGAAGTGGTGGTGAGCAGGTCTGTGATGATTCAGACTCTGGGAGCCAGATTTCGGTCAGCTGGATTAACCTCGGGTGGGGCGTGGAGGGCAGGGCCCTCTCCACAACCAGGGACTGAACCCTGGGGTCATAACCAAAGAAGCCTTCTCTCAAAGCTGCCTAGAGACTAGTTTAACCTCATGAACTCTCCTCAGCTGTATGCCGAATCCTATGTTATAATAATCTACTCCCATAGCTGGTTTATGCATCTAACCTGGGTATACTTGAGGTCAAAGGCCATCTGGCTCATTGTTGAAAGCCTCTACTTAGCACCGTGATAGGCAGTCAGGGTGCCTGTAGGCTGTAAATCTCCTTTGCCACATCGACCTAGTTGTGGGGTCAAGAGTATCTTGCTCTGTACTAAGCCTTGGGATGTTAGGAAGCTGGCCTCCAGCTTGGGGAGTTTATTCATAGCCTGGAAAAAAGTTGCCCCACTGTCCACTAGATGGCGTCCAATACACACACACCCTGCACAAGCATCACAGGAACCACACCATGCTAGGCGTGATGTTAATGAAAGAAAGCCACCAGATCTGGTCCATCCCATTTGGTTGTCTTGTTTCATTCGCTGGCAGCATGCTCTAGGAGCGATTTGGGAACTGGCAGGAGAGGAGGAGGAAGAGGTGCCTTTAGACAATCCCCCTGTAAGCCTGTTGCAAGACTGCAGGCAGGGAAAGCCAGGGAACCATCCTGGTAAGAAGGGATGCTGGTCTGGACCAGGGCTGCCGGCAACGAGGATGGAGAGAAGTGGATGGATTTAGGGGCAGGAAAGACAGGCCTTGATGACGGATGAGATATAGCACTCTTTGAATCCACTAGTTTTAACCTCTCCCTTTACAAGTTGTCAACTCCAAGAGGGCGGTGGTGTTGGCTTATCAGTGTTGATTATTCCAATGCTGCACAGAGTAGATATTCAATATGTACTTTTTGGATAATAACACATAAGGAGTTAACATTTATTGAATGCTTATGTGAGCCCTTCTAAGCACTTTATATATATTAATTTCCTTTATTTCCAACTCCCCCCGCCAACCCCCCCCCAAAAAAAATAAAAAAACATACATCTCAAGGTCCCTTCCCACCCAAATCAAAATCTGTGGGACAGATGGGCCTGAGCCACTGTATTCTGAAAAACAAAAACAAACAAACAAACAAAAAACACAGGCAGATCCTTGACCACCTCCCACCTTCGTGGGATAAGCTTTGAGGCCTAAGTGGGCTTGTCCTGTGAGGGGCACCTGGCCCCATGCTGGCCATTCGATGTTTCCCAGTGGCCTCTGGCCATGTTTCTCTTCCACACTGACCTTCTGATCATGTGCACTGGTCACACGCCAGTGAGCTGCCTTTTCTCCTACCCCCCTTTCTTCTTCAAGAACACCCCAGGCCCTGCTCAGTCCCTCTCCTTCTCCTTTATCCCATCTGTGAATTGTGCGCAGGCACGGAGCCCATCTGTGGGGTCTGCCTGGTCCCCTTATGCGAGAAGCCCTGTCCACTAGGTGCCCTCCCGAGAGGCTGTCCTTGCAGGCTCCTGGTTCCTGGCCCTCCTGGCAGGGTGGGCATCTGCATTGCCCCTCACCCTGCTGTAAGCCTCATAGCCCTCCTCATTCCTTCTTGCTGTGGGCTTTCTTCAAGGCCTCTCAGCTGCCCCAGTTTCAGAAACCTCCCCAGCTGCCCCGTCTTCTCTCCACCGGTGCTTGGAGTGAACACAGTTCCTGACAGCAGGGAGATACAGGGCCCAGGCCCACGGAGGCCTAAGTATGTGGCCACATGGAAGGTCCTGGCTTTGCTGCTCCCTCCCCAATGAAAGTGAGACCCATAATTGTATTGAGTTCAACAACCATTCGTTGAGTACTTACTGTGCGCCAGGGGCCGTGCTAGGCCTGGGGTTACCCAGGTGAGTGAGACACCCTCCTTGAACCCAAGGGCCTCCCCTTTGTTTGCAGATGCAGCTGTGTACACACTGTTACCTGGTAGAGAAAAGGGGCAGCATGCCATGGGCACAGAGAAAAAGGGGTTGTTAATTGAGGCTGTGAGGGACTGAGAAAGCATCCGGGGAATCCTAGTGCCCCTTAAGGGGCACTAAGCGTAGCTCATGTGTCCCGTCCTACCAGAAAACCGCAAGCCCCCTTGGGCAGACCTTGGTTGATTTCACAGCCCTGCCTCTGGGCTCCAGGGACCCTCATGGTACGTCCTGCATTGTCTGTGATTCCCAGGGTCCCTCTGCTTGTGAGCAGCTTCAGGCAGGAAGTTGTCTCCATTTCCTGCTCCAAAAACCTGGGCCAGGTGCACAGTAGGTGTGATGCATTTGCTTGTTGGGTAGATAGAAGGCGTCATCTGAGTTGGGAGGATTTAGACGGTGAGGATGGTGGTGCAGGCACAGGGGAGGGGAGGCGATCAGGAAGAAGGGAGACAAAATGAAGAGGCCCAGGCTGCTTTGGTGCCCCTCTGGCACGTCTGAGCAGCCGGAGCCCCCACTCTGCCTCCAGAACCACCAAACTGGGCAGGGCCACCTTTAGAGCCAGGTGCATTTACTGTCCCCTTGTCCTCTGGCATTGAACACTTGCATGTCCTTAAAGGGGAGGTGAGGGGTGGGCCTGACACCCCTTTGGCTCAGGGTGCACCCAACTTTTCTCTCCCTCCCCACTCCCTGGGTGAACTCATCAACTCTGGGTGAAGTTTAGAATCACCAAGGACGCTTTTTAAAAAAGTCCTGATGCTTTGTTTAATTGGGTTGGACCAGGCCTTGGGGAGCATTCGTTTTGAAGACTCCCCTGGTGGTTCTAAGGCACAGCAGCACAGGCAGGGCCCTGCCTCCCACCTGGCCTCCTCCCAGCCTGCTTTGATCTGTTCTAAGCCTCCTTCATGGCATTTTTTCCTTTTAATCTCAAACAGCACATCCCAGAGCCCTCTCAACACCGAATCACACACATCCCAGCAGACCGCTGGCGAGTGAGTTACTGCGGCCAGAGCTGCAGAGACAGCTCCTGGCAAATAAATTAGAGCGTTCCATCATTCACCCAAGAGCCAAGGCAGAGACTCTCAGGCCCTGGAGAGAAGATGGGGGTGGAGGGCGTTGGGGGTGGTATTTGGGGAGGTGTGAGTGAGTGAGCACAGGGTGAGGGAGATATGGAGAAATCTAGAGAGCAAGAGGGTCATGCAAGCTTGCAAGGGCTGTCTCTAGAGAGCAAGAGACGTACAAGGGGCATGCGCAACAGCAAGCAAAGAGAGCCTCCCTCCCTGGAGCCCCTCCTCAGAAGGCTGGGACAGAAGACACCTGGCGCGGAGGCTAGAGTGGGTAGGGAGGCCACAGGCAGGGAGCCCCTGGAGGTTACCACTTGGAGGTTGGACTGATGGGTGTAGAGACCTCTCAGGTGGGCAGTATGCCCTTAGATAAAAGTGGGGTGTTTGAGTGCCCCCTCCTGTGTCAGCCCTTCAGGGCGTGAGGCAGAATTTTCTGTCCTTTTGCTCTGCGGGACGAGGCCCAACCAAGTGAGCTACATCAGTCATGGCTAGAATTTTCTGTCCTGAGGATCAAAAATCCCAGCCTTGAGGACACAGACAACAGGAACCTCTGCAGGCAGGGGCTCCTGGGAGTTTTCCGTCATTCTGCTTTTGTGCACAGCCTGAGTGTGCCCCCAACAGCAGCCCTGGCTTTGCAGGGAGGATGGGACCTGGTGGGGAGGCCTTGGCCCCGTGGACTGGGGCCTGAGCTACAGTCCCTGGCTGGGGGCTTGATTGCTTCTGTCTTGACCCTGTGGGGTCACAGCTCATGTCAGAGGAGCGGGGGTGCCTGTGGGGCCAGGGGAGAGCAGGGAGTGTTCGCTGTCATTGGGACCCACCTTGAAAGCTGACTCTTTCTCCATCAGCAGGTATCTGGGCCTTTGTCCAGGAACCACCAGTGGGGATACCAGGTAGGACCATACATTCCTCCCATGAGGCCGTCCTGTCCGTGGGGTCTCGCAGGTGGTGTGGTGGAAGAGCTGGTTAGGGGCGGTGACGGTAAGCCGGGCCTGGGGACTGATGCCGAGGGCGTGCTCGGCTCTCTTCCACCACCACGGATGGTGCCTGGGTTTCCAGTTCATCTTCTGTGCCTGGGCGGGGACCTCAGGCCGCTGTTCCCATTTCCCAGACCATCAGATACACAAACACAGAGCCCCAAGCCAGGAGCATCATCCTAACTCCCCAGGGGTGCCCCCTTGTGGGGCCCCCAGTTCTGGTTCCTGGTGCCTCTGAGAGGGCAGAGGTTATTCCAGCATGAACCAGAACCGTCTCTCTGTGGGGGGATTTCTGTGATGCCCCTAGTTGAACAACTGCCTGGTTAGATAGCCCTTGCTTGACATGCTTAAAATTTTACAGCTCACATGCCGAAGTTTGGATGGGCTCACTGTTAAATGGAGTCACTCCTTTGATTGGACCATAGTGAAAAGGTTTTTTGTGTTGTTGTTGATGTTTAAATGAGTACAAAAATAAATCCACCTATAATGAGTAAAGGGGTTGTGCAGGTCATCTTGTTAAGAATTTAACGCTGCCTTGCACGCCCTGGAACTGTACAGGGGACAGTGGGGCCTGGAGTGAGAGCTGGGCTGCTCCCTCTTGGGGCACCTGCACCCCCGAGGGAGTATCCATGTGTCCACTGGAAGGGTGGCTGGAAGGATGAACACGGTGTCTATCAGGACAGGTTGCAGGACTGGGGAGCACGGCCTGGGGTGAGGACCCGGGGCCCTTGGGCTGCTAGAGAAGCATATTTATCCCTTACCCAGAGACCGGCATCAATTTCCAATTAGCTGGAGGCTTGGCAGGCAGTGGCGGGCTCCAGACTCCACCATATTAATGGAGGCCCCGTCCCCACTGGAGACAGTGCTGAACCAGAAAGCAAGTCAAATTAGGTTATCCCCGGGAGGGATGCGTTGGCTTACCTCTGGCAGGGCCAGGCATTCCTCTTGGCTGGGGTACTGTGGACGGGAGACTGTTTTACTCCTGGAGCTGAGCCCCATGGCTCTGTATCTTCCTCCAGAAGGACAAACAGGAGCTGAGATCAGAGCTGGTGTGGGGGAGGGCGGGGGGTGTTTCTGTCTTTTGGGGCTTGTAGCAGAGAGAAACGCTGGGGTCCGAGAGCCTGGAGGGCGCTGGGCAGGGGGCTGCATTGTCCACTCTCCTGGAGAAGGGGGGGCGGGGCAGGGTGGGAGCTAGGAATGGCTGGCCCTTCAGAGGGATGGACTCGGCCCAGACTCCTTGACGGAAGTCTTACCAAGCCTCGGACCCTGGCTTTGTAGACAGAACGGAGAAAGGAGGGGCTGGGAACACCCATCTCTCTAGTCACAGCACTGAATGCCACCAACATGCTCCTGGGCAGTTGCCAAGGAGTCCTGGGGAGCAACCCACATACCCCTCTTCTGAGGCAAAGCCCCTGGGGAGTGTCAGCCTTCCTTACAGATCTGCCCCATCCTCTCAGATGCAAACAGGCTGGCATAAAGCTCCAGGAGACGTCTAAGGAAAAAATATTTAATGCGGGAAAAGTGTCCTCTGGGGAGTCCCCACACTCGTTCTTCCCTCCTTCCCCTCCTTTGGCTGCTCAGAGGGTTCTGAAGTGTGGATGGAGCCAGAGTTCGCCCTAGGGGCTATCCCCAGGCTGCCCAAGCGTCAGGACCAGCTCTTTGCCTTGTTGCCTGGATCCTCCGGAAGACGGAGATCAGTAGCGGCCTTGACATGCCGGGCACCTAGCAGAGGGAGATGGGCCCCCAGGCCACGATAAACCCTATTTGGTGAGTGTCCAGCTCTAAGCAAGGAGACCTGGGAGGAAGGGGAGAATGGAAATAACACTTCTTCAGTGGAGCCTTGGGGCTGAAGGGCTGAGGACTTGGGCTGCATTGCAGGATGGGGTGGCGTGTGGGACCAGGTCCCATTGGCTCAGCATGAATGTCCCGAGAGGAGCTGGGTCTGTCCACAGACACAATCTCGTACAATCCTGGCTTGGTAATCTGGCCAGCCGCCGCAGCCCACCACAGATGGGAATGGGTGCTGCCAAGGGAAGTCCACAGCAGTGTGGGGACGTGGGGTTGCAGCACTCCCCCACCCCTGGGTTTCTGCACTCAGTGCCTGATGGCAGGGGTTCTCAATCTTTAGGTTCTAGAAGAATCTTGAGGATGAGGTGTAAAATGAGAGATTCCTGGGTCTCACTCCCATAATTCTGATTATGGAGGTCTGGGGTGGGGCCCTTCTTAGTAATTTGATGGATTTGTGCTTTTGTAAGGAAGAGTAAGGGGACAATGGCGCAGGGGTGGGGTCTCGAGGCCTGCCTCTACTCTGGAGGGCAGGGTCTCAGCCTGGAAGACCCCGCCCTGCCCTAGGACCTCTGCTGCCGGCCTCCCTTGCACAGGTCTGGGCAGAGATGGGGACAGTTGGGGTCTGGCAAGTGTCCCCCAGGACCTTGAGGTGGGGCGTGGTGGTAGCTGTCCCCTCACAGGATGGCAGTGCCCCCTGGTGTCTGGAAGCGGCAGGGTGGCGGTGCCCAGCCTCTTACCCACTCCCACCCGCTGGGTACCAATCTGTCCCTTTGTCCCAGGGCTTACCCCTCTGCTGTGGGTTGTGGCAGTTGGCTTGTGAGGACCAGAGGTGGCTGTCTCATTTTTTCCGGAGCTGACTTCCTGACCTCCAGGAGGTTCTAGCTTGTTGACTTAAATGAACACACCTTTCCCTCCAAGTGCCATTGAATTTTCACTGAATAAAGCAGCTCTAAACATTTGTGGACAGCCTTGACTGGTGTGGTTCAGTGGACTGGGTGTTGTCCTACACCCTAAAAGGTCACTGGTTCGATTCCCAGTCAGGGCACATGCGTGGGTTGGGGGCCAAGCTCCTGGTTGGGGGTGTGTGAGAGGCAACCCACTGGTGTTTCTCTTGAACATTGGTGTTTCTCTCTCTCTTTCTTCCTACTTTTCCCTCTCTCTAAAAATAAATAAATACAATCTTAAAAAACATTCATGCACAAATAAATCTCTTTGTGTTCATATGTTTTCATTTCTCTTCAGTAAACACCACGAAGTGGAATTTCTGAGCTACATAAAACATGCATGTTTAGCTTGATGAGAGACTAGCCAGTTGCTTTCCAAAGTAGCTGTATCACTTCACACTCCCACCAACAACGTGAAAGAGTGCTAAAGGCTTTACATTTTCACCAACACTTTGGACTGTCTCTTAAGTTTTAGCCATTCTAGTGACTATATAGTGCTATCTAACCATAGATTTAATTTGGATTTCCCTGATGATTAATGATATTGAGCATCTTTTTATGTGTTTGGCCACTTGTGAACTTTCGTAAAGTGTCTCTTCAAATCTGTTTCCTATTTTTTATTGAGTTATTTTTCTTCTTCATATTGAGTTACAAGAGTTCCTTATATATTTCTCCATGAGGATTTAATTTGCATTCTTTTTTTAAAAAAGATTTTATTTATTTATTTTTAGAGAGAGGGGAAGGGAGGAGAAAGAGAGGGAGAGAAACATCAATGTGTGATTGCCTCTTGAGTGCCCCCTACTAGGTATCTGACCCACAACCCAGGCATGTGCCCTGACTGGGAATCAAACTGGCGATCCTTTGGTCCATGGGCCAGCACTCAGTCCACTGAGCCACACCAGCCAGGGCTGAATTTGCACTCTTTTGTGATGTGTGAGGTTGGGCATCTTTCACCTGTTTAAGAGCCATTTGTGCTGCCTTTTTCTTTGAAATGTCTATTAATATTTGCCTGCTTTTCTTTTGAGTTGTGTCTTTGTTTTATTGATTTCTAGGAGGTCTGATACATTAGGGAGATTAACCCTCTGTCTGAGGTAGGAATTGTAGTGACTCCCCCTCACTGGGGTGTTTGAATTTGCCAATATTTTCTTCTATGACTTCTGGATTTTGTTAGAAGACACTTACTCATCCAAGATTACAAAGGAAGTCTGCCAGGCTTCCTTCTCTCATGTCTTAGCCCAGATGACCTTTGTTTCTCTTTTTCTAAGAACCTGCTCTCTGCCCAGACAAACTCCTCTCCCCTCATTGTGGAAAGGTACAGGCCAGGGCCCACATCAGACTTGCTCTGGGGCCTGTCTTTGCTGTCTGTGCATCACATGTGAACCAATAACTTTGCCTGCTGAGCGTCCATCACAAAGATGCTGTTTTTCCAGCCAGAGTGTTAGTTGGTGATCTGGGGGGGAGGGGAGATGGCAGGAGGCAGAGAGAAGAAAGCTCGGGAGGACTAACTCCTGTCCTGGAGTTATCCCTGCCCTCTAGGGCTGCACAGCAAGGCAACTATTAGTCCCCAAGGCCACCATTCACCTGTGACCTCTCTCTATATTTTCTCTTTTCCAGGCCAGATGCTGTGGCGGAATTAGGGGAAGCTCTCTGCCTGAAGTTCATGGATAGTGTCTCATTTAATTCTGTAAGAAATGAAACAGAAGTTCTTTCCCAGAACTGGCTTATGTATACACTGTTGAACCACTTTTGTTTTCCCCTGTTTCCCAGTTTTAGTCTATATTATAGCATTTTAAAGATATTTGGGGGGATATTAGTAGCTTATGATTTTGTGCTTCAAAGAAAGGAAGGTCGAAGCGGTTTTCTCTGGGAAGGCTGAGGCAGGAGCCAGGAGACAGAGAGCTGAGGCTCTTGGTGCCTTGGGGGCTGGCTTTGGCCAGTTTTTGAGAAGGCTGTAACTCTTACTTTCTCTCCTCCCCACTCCTCCCACCGCCCTATCCCACTCCACACAGAGCAGCAGCAGCCCAGCCCAGGCCTGGAGACACCCACCCCACCCCACCACCTCTGAATCTGCCATTTGGGGAGCTGCTGGGAGGCTGGTGTGACAGTCCCACCCACATGGCCAAGCTCTCTTATGTAAAACTCTCCAACTCTCCCCAACACTAGCCTTACTATTTCACCTTTCCTGCCTTTCTCTTTCCCTTGGCTTATGAATGGGAGGAAATGAAGTTTGTGAGTTAGGTAATTAGAATTTGGTAGCGAGGGTCCTGGTTCTACCTGCATTGGTTCGGAGTCTAATCAAATAATTTTGCTGAAGGAGACGAGCACATTATGCTCTGCCCTAGGGTACCAAACAAACACGCCCGTCTCTCCCAATATTCCTCAAATGAGGGAACGGTTCAGCCCGGCTGAATAAGAAACACAGCTTGACTCACTCAAACCATAAAGACAACTACGGTCCTGCATACTCAAGTCCTCGGGTGGGCGCCTGTCTGGGTGGGCGTCATCTGGAGCCTCTGGCTGTTTCCCTCACTTGGCCCCTCCTCTGGGTGCCGGCTTCATCTTCAGGCTCAGAAGTTGGCCGCCCAAATTCAGCTTCATGGTCAAGTAGGAGAGTGTTTGCAGGAAGAATGTCAGGCGAATTTCCAGAAGCCATGCATCTCATTGGCGTAAATGAGGTCACGTGCCCTTTTTGGAACCAATCACTTCAAAGGATGTGAGAGTTCGTTACCTGAGACTAATCAGACTTACTCCCAATGCTGATGGAAACTTGACTTCCTCTGAAGCACACGATACCTGAGTTAAATCGGAGTTCTGTCAGGAGGGAGGAGAAATGGATGTTGGGCAGACAACTAGGAGTGTCCACCAGAGATGGGTTCCACCTCCTGCTTTTTCTTGGTTACCCATTTCTGAGGTTTTTGTTAACATTGGCCTTGAATGATGAGAACAACTTCAGTACGCGAAGGAGGTGGGAGGGGAACTGGTATGTGAATGTGCAAGGATTTCTTAAGAAGTCTGTGGCTGCTGCTGGAGAGGGTGCTTTGACCTGCGGAAATGGCCATCTGACCCCTGGACAAGCGTGAGTCATCTGATTGCTCTAACTTGATGAAAATAAAGAATGCGGCTATCCAAGGCCATTCGCCTGGTTTCGCAGGTACCCAGTGACGTTCTCAATTCAATTTCTCAAGTAGATTTTCTTACCAGGAAGGCCATGTTTGGAGTGGACCACATAAGTTCTTCATTCTTCCTGTTAATTAAATGTTAAGCACCATATTTCTCATTCTAAGTTAATATATATAAATAGTCATTCTGCTTTCTTGAGTCGTTTCTTTGGGATTTCAGGTAAATCAGTTGGCCAAAGCTTGATCGCCCCTGGTGAGTTCAGGATGTTTGGACCAGGCCACGTGGTAAAATACCTAGAGGAGTATAAATGTGTACTATTAGTACGCTCACGATGTGACCGCTGGTGTTAGGTTCTAGAAGACAGCAGCAGAGTGATAACAAGCTGGGTGGACCCGTCCTACAGACTGTTTCCTTTTTTTCAATCTGACTACGCCATGGTGGGTGGCCAAGGTGGCAATTGGTAAGTGAACAGGTACTAAGACTGTCCAGGAGATATTTGTACATTTTCTAGGCACACACTTCAAAAGTGGGGTTGGAGCTGTGGTAACCTGCAGACGATGAAGGGTAGAAGAACTCCAGCTACTGTATATCATCCTTCACTAGCGAGTCAATGCACACGTATTAATCACTGGCTCTGTGAACACCATAAGGAGATAGGAAAAAAAAAAACATGACTACACAACCATATTATCAGAGCTTCTGGAAACCCAACTGTCTTGTAAATACAAACCCTATTTGCTTACATAACAGGGTTTCTGTCGCCCTAGGCAAACCAGATCCAATTCTCACACAAGGTTCTCAGGGTCTCTCTCTCTTCCTCTGGCCTCCTTCACCCCCGCTTGTGCTATTTGCACACAGGCCCTAGGGCTGCTGATTGCCCTGGCTGCCATCCTCCTGCCTGGGCCACTCCAGAGGAAGGAGATTCTCTCCCAGTTAATTTCAGGGAAGCCTATGTTTGGTCGCAATTCGGTCACATGTCCCTTTGTAAACCAATCCTGATGGCAGGAGGACGAGGTACAATGATTGGCCCATTCTAGGCCCGCTGTACCCAGACCGTATGGGTTTCTGGCAGCAGACATGGGCTTCCACTCCCGTCCAGAACCGCTCGGCATCCCTGTGTGGTTGTTTGCAGGGGGAGTCATGCTAGGGGTGCAGGGGCCAGAGAGACATGGTCCCCGCACACCTGGCGTTTGCAAGCTCTGTCTTCAGCTAGGGAAACTGATCGTGGTCTGGTTTCACTCCCCGCTCACTAAGGGGCTCGTTGGAAAGGGGCAGTTTGGGAAGAACTAGGAGAAACAGAACTGCCCTTGGAATTTTGATTCTGTTCTGAGGGAGAGCGAGGTACATTTGTGTAGAAGGTATGAATTATGCCTCAAAACCAACCCACGAGGGCTGCCTGCATCCTAATGAACGCCACCTCATCCTACGTACATTAACATATTTGGCTGGCTAATTTGCATGTCTGAGGATCCACAACCAGATGGGTGGGAGTGACAGAGACAGCACCTCGGTCCTCCAGCTATCAAATCTAGGATCACTGTAGCTGAGGCTGCTATTTCCCATAAAATCCATAGTCCCTAAGAAAGTCTCCATGCTGGATCCAACACGCAGGCCGGCCTGGGCTGCTGCTAGGGGGAGAGGATATTTGTTTTGCAAGGTGACTAAGGATCCGTCCCAGACACCCACCCAGAGGTTAAGTGAGGCACCATTGGCCTTTTACTCTGAGTCCAAAGGAATGTGTGTATTTTAAATAAGAAGAGTTCATTTAGATTATTTCATCCTGGATAATCTTTTTTGAGCTGAACGATCTTGCAACAATTATAAGTAATTTGAAAGGCTGCCTCTGCTTGGTTTCCACAAGTTCCGCCAAGGTGGGTGACCCTCCACCAGGCCCACCCCACTTTGACTGATTGGGGGGCCCCACCTCAAGCCCACTTTGCTGAGTGAGGGGGTGAAGGGAGAATCTTTGAACTTGAGTGGCACTCCCTGGAGAGAACAACAGCCCGCTCACTGCTGGTGCCCCTGCTCCCCGCCTAGGAGGCACAGTGGTGTGAAGACCAGGGTCACCTCCTCCAGCTTCCCTGCGGGCCCGAGGGCAGATCTCTGATTCCCACACCTGCTTCCACACAACTGGCTGAGGACAGGTTATAAACCCAACTGCTTTTTAAATGACTTTTTTGCAGATGTGGCTCAGGAGAGCTGGTGGCACTTAGAACTCCTGCCCTAGGTCTTAGAGGAGGGGGGAGGGGCTGTCATGTCAGATCATAGGCACTGGGGGTGCGATCTAGGTTGTGGTCACACATCAGGCCTGCAGGCAGTGGTTGAATGGGACCACTGAGCCCTCCAAGGCTCTGACAAGCAGGGAGTGAGAGGTTCCGTCTGCAGCAGGCAGTCTTCTGCAGAAGGATCTCGGGAATTGAGGGAAGGTCCTGGAAAGGAGAAAGGAGCCTCCTGGCCTTGGCCGAGTCCTGCTCTCAGCACAGCCCCTACTCCACCCCCACCCCCGCCCCCACCCCCCTGGGCGAGGGTGTTGCCTGAGCTGGTTAGAGCCCCTCCCTGCACAGAAGGCCCTGAGTTCACACGTCCTTACTGATGACAAATTGCAGACAGTAAATTGCAGAGGGAAGTGTACAGATTCCAGCTCTGTAGACTTTCCTTCTCTGTTTCTCACAGTGCGAGGACTTCGGGAAGAGGACGGTGCACTTCAAGCCTTATTGGATTGGCTGTTTTTACTGCTCCCTTGTTAGCTTTTGGGCCTGCAGAGCACTTTGCCTTAATAACAGTAATAATTGTCCCAACCCAGCGCCAGCAGCTTGCCTGTGCTGGGTGCTTTTCTTTTTGGCAGCCTCCATCCATCATCTCATTGTAACAGTCTCGAAAACCCTCTCGGGGGCCTCTCTGGGATCAGAGCCAGCATTTCTGTGGCACTCTGAGGCCCAGGAACCTGAGGGTCGGGTGGGGGCAGACGTGGAGTTGGCGGGGGGCAGGGTCTTCCCTGGAACTCTTGTCTCCAGCCCAAGCAGAGCTTCTGGCTACCTGATGGCCCCTTAATAAGCTGAGAGGTGCCTTTCTTCTGACGCCCAGACCTCCTTCAGGGGGAGGGTTGGACGGTTTCTGCCTCCTGTATTGTTTGATGTTATCCGTTCTGGGTGGTGGGGTGCCCGTTTGCACGTGAGGATAGCTATGTGGTGCCCACTGGGCCAGTGTCTCAGATAGGACTCCCCGGCTGATGGGAAAGAGAGGGGTCAGGGCAGGACTGCCTACCAGCCACCACTCTCCACTGTGGACATGGGCAATGCGCGGATGCCGGTGGGCAGAGAAGCACCCAGTGGAAGATTCATGAAGAAGGCCTGGGCCAGGCCCTGACTCTGGGCCCATCAGGCTCTTAAGGAAAAGTCAAATAAGTTCAATTGAAAGGAGTAGAGCAAATCGAGGGAAATAAACTGGGAATTCTTTCAGCGCAGTTTTAGAAGCAGGTGAGTGTAGGTGGCTAGGGAGGCGACTGAGCAGGAAATAGTGACAGGTTCAACTCAGGCTGCACGGCCCCAGGTGACAGCTGGAATTCGTGCTCAGGAATCACAAAAGGAGCTGTCAGGCACGTGGGACGAGGCAAGCTTCTCCTGGGCTGGAGGAAGAACAAGATTCCAGGGTGGGTGGGAAGAATAGAAGTGACTCTCAAAGGCTGCACAGAAATATGCCAGTCCTATGCAAATCAGGTGCAGGTGAACTTGAGACCTCATTTCACATGTGTCTTTGACCCTGGGGAGACAGGGCAGTTAGGGGGTGGTGTGCCTCTGTGTCTTTCCAGGGGGCTCTAGAGGTTCCAGCAGCCAGCTCTGTGAGCTGCAAAGGGACTGCCAACTGGGCGGGGTTTCCCAGAGAGCTCCATGGCTGGGTCAGCGGAAGCCCTATCCAGGTTCTGTTCTGGTTCCTCATTTGACAGAGTAGTCCCCGAAGGTGGTGAGGCAGGACCCTGGCAGACCTGGCCATGGGATGTTTTATTATTAACAGTGCAGCCTGGTAGCTACAGCTCCCGTGTCCTCATTGTCAGGCCACCCTGCGTGGCGCAGAAAATACTTGCTCAGGAATCCAATATGTGGGCCGATGGCCCAGCTCGTCACTTCTGAGCCAGGGAACCCAGCTGGGCCCCCCTCTTCGCTCCTGGGCGGCTCAGGTAGAGGCGGAGAACATTGAGTCCTTCCTTCCTTTCCCTGCCGATGTCTTGAGGGACAGGGACTAAAAATGCCTCCCTGCCCACCTTTCTTTCTCCCCTCCCTTGCCAGCCGTTAGAGCTTTGGAAAAGGCGTAAAATACCTGAAATTTCTTGGAAAGCTGTTATTACAAGTTATTTCCTTTGCGAACTACATGTCTGCAGAGCACATCAAAGTGATAATAAAGACGGCAATAATCACTTGCATTTACAGAGGGTTTTTGCTATTAAGGCACTTCTATGCCTATTATCTCATTTTAAACAGTCATTTAATCCCACTAAACAACAGCACATGTTTATGGGGGAAGGGAACCCGCTGTCCTGGAGCTTTGCTGGGGCCCAGGCGCTGTGCCGGCAGCCCACTTGGGTTCCCATTTCATCTTCCCGGCCTCACACCTGGTCACCTGGCCACCTGGCCACTTGACATCAGGAGCCCAATTTGTCAGATGAAGAAAACGAGATTCAGAGAGATTAGGATTTGCTTCACCTCAGGTTATTTTTTTTTCAAAGAGGCAGACGTAAATTAATTAAAACTAAATAAAAGCTGCTCACCCAAGGCAACCCTGTAGAAGCCTTGACCCCCACAGCTCTGACCTGGAGCGAGGTCACATCTGAAGAAGCACAAAAACAGGGAGTAAATAATTGAAGAAAAGTTGCACCCTGCACTCAAATCTCTCAAAGGGCAAACCCGATGTATAATTTCCTGCTGTAACCCTAGCGCCTCCTCCTCTGCTCCCTCATTCCACCTCTGGTGTTGTCCCCAGAGCCAGCTCCTCATCTGCTCTCAGACCTCTGCCCACTAGCCCTCTGGCTCGGCACCCCTCTTCTGCCCTCTCTTTGGTATCCTTCCTGTCACTTCGACGTTCCTATTTTACCCTTGTCGAAAGAGGTCTTTCAGACTTAGATCTGTGTCACGTGTCATTCTGTGCATGCATCGGAAGGAAAATCTGAGTGAGAAAATCGGTGAAGGCATTTTTCAGGCAACAATAATGACATTATTGCGGCTGATGGCAATTTTAAGACCATTCTGAGGGCAGGGCTATTGAACGCCGAGGACCCACCACCTTGCTTAGGGAGCAGAGTAATTCCCAACACTGTCGGGAGGTCCTATTCTCCGTGACCACATCTTTGTCCTTCCTGCCCTAGAAGTAGCCATTCTCTTGGATTCTGGGTTTTGCCAAATAGGTATCCTACATAGTACATGGTTTTGCCTTGTTTTTGAATTGCTCCACCCAGGGAACTACCACTGACCCTTGAACAACACGGGTTTGAACTGCATGGGTCCACGTACATATAGATTTTTTTTTCTTGATTGGATGTGGGAGTCTCAAGTACAGTCCACATCAGGGGCTGTGGTAACTGAGGTCTGGTTTAACTGTGTAAAACCGTAATGCCCCAAATCACAGGTGCTCAACAGAATTTATTTTTCTCTTATTGCAAAAGCAGGCCTGGGTTAGGCAGCCCAGGGGGCAGGATGCACTGTGCAGTCGTTAAACTCTAGTCAAGGGCAGCAGGAAAAAGAAAGGGATGGTGAGAGGTGCATGGGTTCCTTTTAGGGGTGTGCTGGAAGTCTTACCCACCACTCTCCTCACTTGTTGAGGACCAGGATGTGGCCACAGGCCACACCCAGCTGTAAGAGACTCTGGCAATGGAGCATTCAGCCGGGAGCATGGCCAGAAACCCAAAACAAAATCAGGGTTTCATTACCATGAAGAAGGGGAGAATGGATGTTAGGGTAGCAGGACTTGCCACAAGGAATTGGGTAAGTTTTTCAAGGAGTGTAAAGTTTCCACTACTAAACCCTGTGATTTTACAGAGGAACCCTAAAGTCTAAAGCTGTAAGCCAAAAAAGATAGGTCTAGGAGATAATTGGGGAGGGGGAGAAGGAGAAAGTAAGGCTTTTCAGCTCCTGAACTCCCCCTTAGAAGTTGTTTTCCCTCCACCAGCCTCAGGCCACAATCTGATGAACACCCCCTGCAAGTGGCCCCTCCCTAACACTAACCCTAATACCAATCATCGCTTTAACACTAACCCTGAACCTAACCTTACGTCTACTTGATCCCTATTCTAAAGCTAATCCTTATCCTAACTTGAACCCGAACACGAACCCAAACTTTGACCCAGTCCTAATTCTTACCCAGACTCTAATGTGCACTCAAACCCTAGCTCTACCCGCTACCTCTCCCTCAGCATCAATACCGACCCAGACCTCAGTTCCAACCCTAACTCGTGCCCTTCCTCTAGTTTTAGCCCCAGTCCCAGCCCTAACTGTGACCCCTAACCCTTAACGCATTCACAACCCCAACCGTGCATTAATCGGGTTCTTCAGAGAAACAGAACCAACCGGATGTGTGTATATAAAGAAAGATGCATTTTGAGGAGTTGGCTCGCAGGACTACGGAGGCTGGCAGGTCCAGCACTGGCAGGGTGAGCTGTCCAGCTGGAGACCCAGGAAGCGCCAATGTCGAGGCTCAAGTCTGCCGGCCATCCCCCGGCAGAGTTTCGTTTTGCTCAGGGAAGGTCAGTCTTTGGTTCTATTCAGTCAGTCAGCTGATTGGACGAGGCCCGCTCACATTACGAGGGGGCAAGCCTTGTCACCCCAAGTCACTGATTCAAAGTCAATATCATCCAAAAACACCCTGAGAAAAACATTCAAAATAATGTTTGACCACATATCCGGGCACCGTGGTCCAGCCAAGTTGACACACACGATTGACCACAGCAAACCTCAGTCCAACTCCCAACCCGCATCCCGATCTTCTCCAGAGAGAATCCACTCTCTCGACCGAGCCAACTTTCCCTCAGCAGATGGGCAGGACCCCAGGAGCCCACGTGAGTGGTGGGGTGAGTGTGGGCCCCTCGCGGAGACAGCCAGCTTCGGCACAGTGGGGTCAACGGCCTGGGTGGGGGCCGAACCTCAGCAGGAATGTCATCTTCGCAGACCCTGGCCGAGCAAGCTGCAGGGATACTGGTGGTATGCACCTGACAAGGTGGAGGAACTTCAGAACGCTGTTGCGCCACTTTGGCCTTCACCTTGAGTTTGAGTACACATTGTGCTGATTTCTAGTTCCCAGGCCAGGGTTTAGTGGCTTTCTTCTAAGTGTATGTAAATTAGCCACTCTGGTCCAAAATCCAGCAATTTTCATAAGTGGACTGTGGTTTTTTTTTTGACTGTAAGGTTTTTTAGAAGTACTTTATACCAGCTCCCACTGGCGCTGGCTCACTGGGCATGGGCCCAACAGAAGATTCAAATGAGGAGTGAAAGAGCACTTTTTAGAGAGAGGAAAAGAAATAGTCTGTACAACTCAGCAAATGAGTTTTGGACACGTGCGAGACATGAGAGAGACGGTTTACGGGCCTGGGGGTGGGGCCCCTGGAAAGGGGGGGCGGCAGGCCCACACGCTACTCACTTCTCACTCCCTTGTCCTCTGCTTCACCGTTGCAGGGCCAGAACGGCGTCCCTGTGCACTCAGTAAAAAGGAGCAACCCTCCTTCCTGAGTCCAGTCCCGTGGGAAACAGAAGGTATATTCCACAGGGATTTTGAAGAGCATCAATGAAGAACTGGGAAAGGAAACTAGGACAGTGAGGCAAGCAGGGACTAACAGCGTCATTGAGAAGCCATTCCCAGCCCGAAGAGGTAGGAGAGGGCGTGGTAGGCAGATGGGTGCCTGGGGGCTGGAGCTGGGCCCCCAGGGGGATGCAACTCCTGCTGGGACAGAGGGTGGGAAAGGGGGGACCAGACCTTCCTGACCTCCCCTCCTCCCACTGGCTCAGGCTGGCTCATGAGGGCTGACGGTATGCCTCTCTTCCAACTTCAGCATCAAGCTGGTAGTTTGAAATCTCTCAAGGGGGTGTGTTTACACCACAGAAATGGGCCGATGTACAAATCGGGATATTTTTCTTACAGAGCTGGCTGATGAACACTGACTAGCACACTGGCAGCCCATTTCTCTCATCTCTTTCTGCCTATACCAATTGTACTCTGTGTGAGTTACATACCCACGAGGCTGTTATTTAAAATTTCATGATGACATGTTTTTACTTACAAATCTATACCCTACATTTCATCTACGCTAAGGCATCATCGACTGATAGAAGCCTTGATTGACAGACATTATTTTATGCCCCACGGAGAAAGATAAAAATCTTACCAAAAGACAGCATGGCACGGGGTATTCTTTTCTCATCACGTTGATTGTGAGATGCATCTCCCAATGTCAGAGAGATCACATTTTTAAAATGCGTGCTTTAGAATTCACAAAACAAGGTGCAAGGCAGGCACACGCAGCAGTAGAGGAAGTGGGGGGGCTGGATATAGGCAGCGGTCTACCCAAGTGTAATAGAATGCGCACCTGCATACCTGCCACCGGTGCAGCTGCAGCCTCGAGGGGTCCCTCCCCCTCCCCCCATGGTGGCCGCCACCTTGTGTTCTGTAGATGTGGTTGGTACAACACACATAGCGTGAAACACACCATCACAACCGTGTTTAACTGTGTGGTTCAGGGGCATTAAGCGCATTCACACTGGTGTGCTCCATCCCCACCACCCCTCTCCGGAACATCGTCATGATCCCCAACTGAAGCTAATAAGCTGAATTCAGTAATAACTCTTCATTCCTCTCTTTCCCAGCTGCTGGTAGCCTGCGTTCTACTTCCTGCCTCTGTGAATTTGACTCCTCTGGGCCTGGTGTAGGTGGATTCATGTCATGTGTCCCTTTGTGCCTGGTTTGTTTTACTCAGCATGATGTCCTCCAGGTTTGTCCATGGTGCAGCCTGGGTTAAAATTTCCTTCCTTTTCAAGCCTCAGTGACATTTAATTGCACGCATACACCACATGCTGGTCATCCACTCATCTGCTGGTAGACATCTGGGCTGCTTGCACCTTTTGGAGGTCGTGAACATCATGCTGTGGCCATCGGTGTGCAAATGTCTGAGTTCCTGCTTTCAATTCTTCCGTGCAAATGCACACCCAGAAGTGGAACTGCTGGGTCACATGTAATTTTATGTGTAGCATTTTGAGGAACTGCTGTCTGTTTTTCTGCAGCGGCTGAGTTTTCTCACATTCCCACCAGCAACACCCGGGAACCCCAGTCCCCCCCACACCCTGACTGACACTTGCTCTCTCCTGTCTGTTTTGCTGGGTTCCATAACAGCCATCCTAATGTGTGTTGGCCACCATCCTGCTTTTGAGGGCACAATTCTTTTGCCACTCCTTGTGGTTTACTAACTACGCATACCTCTAAAGAATTCACTGTTTAATTTTGTGAGTTTTAAAACTTCATTTCAAGTAATCAATGACTCACTGAGCATGGGCTGGACGCAGGCACCGTGCTGGGTGCTAGGGGAATGACAAGGAACGGGGTTGGCGAGGCCCCATCCCGTGGGGCTGGCGGCCTCACGGGTACCGTATTGTTGTGATGGGGAATTGTGCGATGCCCGCTCCAAGAGGGACCTGTGGGAGAGGGCTTTTGCAGAGTCCCACCCAGTTCCTGGGGGCAGGGAGGCCTTCTGAGGAAATAACGGAGGGAGTTTGATAATAAAAAAGAGGTCTGTGGAGGGGGGCAGATCAAGAGGTTTTTGTTTTGGGAAAAAGAAATCTTCCCCCTAAAGAAGGAGCAGGTGGCCGATGCCAGGCCCGCATGCTGCGTGATCCCAGTGGGGGCAGGTGGGCTGGGGTAGAAGTCACTGAGCATGTGGCCTTTGGCGACTGTGATTTCTGCCTTCCTGCTGGCCCCTTGGAGGAGTCACCCTGAAGCTGATGCGTGCTCTTTGGGATTGCCAGATGGAGGCAGGAAGGCATGAGCTTCTTTGTGCTCATTCGCCCGGCAGCCTCACTCTCAGAGGCCTTTGCAGGATCTCCCGGAAGAGGGAAAAGGCAGATTGTGAATGAAGAAGCTCAGTTCAAGTGGGCTGAGGGGATGGAGGGGAAGGGGGAGTGATGGTGCCCACAGCAGCTGAGTCTCTCACCACCGCCCGGAGCACGACGGAGGAGCCGCTCCGCCCACCCCTGCAATCTGCCGCCTGGTCACCCTTCTGCCTCGTTCTATTGATAGGCTCAGGCAGCGTGTCCCACCCCGGCACAGAAACAAGCCGAGTCTATTAAAAATCTTCCGCAAACAGTGTGCATGGGGTGGGGTTGCGGGGCAGCGAGGGTTCAAGCCTCTGGGTGCTCCCGCCCCTTTCCTGTGACCTCTTCCCCTCTATGTCCAGTGTGCGAAGAGTTCCGTGACGAGGCCACCAGACCCTTTTCCACTGTGCTCCAGAGCCTGTGGGGCAGGGCTGGAAGTGAAGGTCAAAGGTGTCTAGCGGCCGAAGAACCTGGGACTCCTGGGATGGCCAGAACTTCACAGGGACAGGTACACATGGTAGGGATGCCCAGTGGAGTGAGGTGTAAGTTCAAGTCCTGTAGGGAAAGCTGAGTAACCTGTGGGAATTTACTTAACTCCTCTGAGCCTTGCTCGCCTCAGCTGCAGCGTGGAGATCACAGTTGGTCTTTGTGAACGGATCTGAGGACTCAGAGATCATGTACATAAAGTAATGCTACAGTGTCTGGCATATAGGAAGCACTTAATAAAAAGTTACTATGTTTATGTAATGGAATAACCATTCAGCAATAAAAAAGGAGTGAACGACTGATACAAGCAGCAATGTGGATGAATCTCAAAGTTATTGCGAGTGGAAGAAGCCAGACCAAAAAAAAAAAAGAATACATACTGTTAAGGTTTCATTTACGTAAAACTCTGGAAAATGCAAACCAATCTCTGGCGACAGTAAGATCAGTGGTTGCCAGTGAGTGGGGGGTGGAGAGGATCCCATTACCAAGGGCCACAGAACTTCTGCCTGGGGCTGCAGGGCAGAGCGTGCAGGTTTGAGGGGACCAGGTAAAATCCACACACGCCTTTGTTTTTGTTCTAATGGCATTAGTCACCAACATGGGAAAATTGGGAGATTTCGAACAAAAATCCAGGTTCCCAGTGTCTTGGACAGTATCCACCTCGCTGAAGGACAAGTCACAGTGGCTCCTCAAAGAATACTAAGTATGAAAAGAGCTGACACTTGGGGAGTGCTGGTGTGTGCCGAGGCAAGCTTTACGCTCACCTTCCCTATTTAGGGCCTTGCTCCGACGCAGACGCAGGGGACTCTAGTGTGCAAGCCCTGCTCCGTAGGAGGTGGAAGGGCTAGTACCCTGCCTACTGTTGCCTGGGGCTGATGGAAAAAACACATCTCCCTGCCCTGCTGGCTCCCTTCCAGATCCCTTTAAATCTTTGCACTTCTGTCCCTTGGCCACAGCCAGCGCATTCACCCTCCGCCTCCTCCCACTGCCCACTGTCCCTTCCCGATGCCACTGGCCTTTTTGATCTGGCTCTCAGGGGTGGGGCAGAAGGCTTGGGGCCAGGCCCATCTGCTAGTATGACAGCACCCGTAGAACTTGGGGAGTGGGGGGCAGCATGAAGGGCTCCTGCTGGTTTGTCACCTTGGGGGACCCTGGAGGGTAAAACCTTGACGAAACCTCATGTTGAAACGCAGCCTTGCTCTTAGCACAGCGTTTGATGCAGTGTCTCCTGTCCTTGCAGCCAAGCTGAAGAAATGTGGGCCGGCTGGTCGCTGGGCTACGTGGGTTTTTACCTACTGGAAACACTGCACCCAGACCATTGTGATTATCGGGTGCGTATCGGTGTGGCCTGTTGACAAGGTCGATGCTGGCTAGAAGGAAACCAGAACATGTGTTTGTCACATGATGGGAGGCTACAACCCCACAACTCAGAGATGAAGAGTATTGGTCCTAGATACCAGCAGGTGCTGGTTTAAATATTGGCTTTTCACTCAGGAGCTGTGTCGCTGCAGACAGATTGTGTCTCCTAGAGGTTTGGTTTCCTCATTTACAAAGCAGGGATAATAACAACACTGTCTTCTAGGTTGTTATGAGGATGAAATGGTCTACCGCTCAGGAGATGCTCCGTAAACGTCCCTCTGATGGTGATCAAGTTCGTCATTATGTATTGCTGTGGGGAAACCGAGGCAGCACAAAGGCCTAATTTCGCACCCCCTGCCCTGATGCCTGCCCATTTAGACTAGGTGTGTGACTACCTCCTCGCTTCTGTAAGCACTAGACTTTGCTGTTCAGGGGCCAAAAGGAGATGGCTGATGAAGGGCCACAGAGTCTCGTCTCCCCTTGGACATTTGGGGACACAGCAAAAGCCAAGAAGTGATTGTAACAAAGAAAAAAAATTGCAGTTAGAGTAGGAAGAGGGCAGAGAAAGGGGAAGGTGGAAAAAGGACGAAACACAGAGGGTTTCTCTAGTTTTTCCCTTTCATGGGGGAAAGCCTTATAGTTTGACAAATGGGGACCTCGGGGGTGGGGGCGTTGGCCGTGACCCAGAAGGGGCTGATGAGGGTCTGAAGGAGTGAGGAAGCACACAGCTGCCCGGGACTGCCCCTCAGATGCACTGGAGAGCAGGACCTTAACACCAAACAAATCCCCCCCACACCTCCTCACCCCCAGAATTCAGATGTATGCACCTCCTGCTCTTGGTGGCTGTGGCACAGGGCAAGGGGGCCAGAAGCCCATTTCTCCCCTGAGAACCCAGGACAAACTGTGTTCACATTTGGTCTTATATATTAAGTGGGACAAGTGGAATATTTTGCCTGCAACGAAAAGTGTTATTTTTCTCTGAAGTCCCAGCCTCCAAGTGCCTGGCACGTAGCAGATGCTCAATAAACCCTGAGAAAGAAAAAGAAGAAAGTCTGAGTGGGAGCGGGCGCTGGCAGCTCGGATGGGACTTGGCAGCCTGCTCTAACGGAGGTGAGGACGAGAGGGGCTCCCCACTGAGCCAGCCTCACCCCCTGGAGAGATCACACAGCCCTTTCTTATAGTTATGATGTAATATGTGCCTGTAGTTAAAAAAAATCAAGTGGGACTATAGGACTTACGATAAAAATGCTAGATCCCTGCCCTTTCCTGTCCCACCTCCCAGAAGCAAAGCCTAGCAAACTGACCCCCCTGGAGATATTTATTGCAGCACTGCTTGCAGTAGAAAAAGATGAAAAATAACCTCTATGTCCATTGCTGGTCAGTGAATGCTGCGCAGCAGCGGGCAGCAATGGAGAATGTCTTTATGTCCTGATATAAAATGATCTCAAGGTATATTAAGTGCAAAAAGTGAGGTGCAGGTGAATTCACTAGCATTCCACCCCTTTTCGCCAGAAAAAGGGGGAAAAGGTATACAGGTGTCACAGTTTTTATGGCGTGCTCAGGGAGCGCCTGGGGCACTTGAGCAG
This sequence comes from Tonatia bakeri, assembly GCA_004024845.1. NCBI lineage: Eukaryota > Metazoa > Chordata > Mammalia > Chiroptera > Phyllostomidae > Tonatia > Tonatia bakeri. Next base: position 145,463 of record PVIA01001031.1, read on the forward strand.
AGAACTGGCGGAGTGGGGGGTGAGTGAGCACGTGCATTTGCACATAGACTCATTGCTTAAGTTATGAGAGAAAGTGGCTACATTTATTGCCTTCCAGGGAAGAGCCTGTTGGCTAGGAAATGGGTGTATTTGTGTATTTTCCATTTCTTACATATCGAGAAAATTAAAAAAAAAATGTCTTTGGGCGGATAGGATTCAAGGTGACCCCAGTGGCCCTGGCCTCCGGGCGCTCGCAGCCCTCAAGAGCAGGACTCCCCTGGCAACGGCTGGAGGGTATTTCAGTGCCATAGTCCCGCTGCGTGTGTCACAGAGGACTCCGCCTTAGCAGGCGGGGTCGAGAGGCTCTCCTTGTGAGCTGGATAAAGTCAGTGGCCGTGACCAGGAAGCCCACAAGGCAGGGAACTGTGGGTGGCTTCTAGGGACGTCTGGTGGCCTATAAGCCTGAGGGTGGCCCCCTGCTAACAGGTCATAGGAAGCCAGGGTTCTAGTTATACAACCACAGGGAAATGAGTTCTGCCGGCAACCTGAATGAGTTTAGAAGACGATTCTTCCTCAGTCCAGTCTTTTGGTGAGAACACAGTCCTGGCTGATGTCTCGATTTTGGCCTGGTGAGACGCTGCCAAGGTCCATGCCTAGATTACTGGCCTGTGGCCACTGTGAGATAATAAACATGCGTTGTTATGAGATTCTCTGTGTTGCGGTTATTTGTTATGCAGCCACAGGAAACAAAGACTCTCTGAGCTGTGTCTTCTGGTATTTACCCCCATCTCTCTACGTACTGTGCTCGTGTTTATTTTCTCAGTGGACCACATTTAGAAATGATCTGTCCATACCCTGGTGTGGCAGAGAAGGACGTGTTCTCTTCACATTCCCTATCTGCCTCTTGCCTTCCCAGAATAATGGTTTCAGTATTCCGAGTTAATATCAGCAGGCAGAGTTGCATTATTATAACTGTGTAAATATTTGTTTGTGGCAGAGCAAGTACTATGCAGTGATTACATTTCCTCACTTCCTTTGTTTATCTTGGGGTTAATAGTTACCTCATTTTGAATTTACCTAGTTTCCTATGTACCTCGCCTTATTTCTTCCCCAGTTGCTCTTTTAGCGCTTGCCAATGCCGAACAATATGATTTCTGAATGGTGAGATGAGGCCTATCATTTAAAATATCCATCCCATTTTTTCCCTGGCGTCTCCTTCCTGAGCAGAGATCTCCCCCCTCTACTCCACACTGTCTGCTTGCTCTGCAGGCCTGCTGCACAGCTGTCATCCAGAGACTTGCGTTTACTGCTCTGCTCAATCCTAGCTCTGCTTTTCCTGACTCAATGTCTTCTAAACTGGTTTATACCCTAGTTTTGGTGGAGTACATCCTTCAGTAGTTTTGGTAAGACAGGATGCATGGGGGGTCAATTTGTCTGAGAATCTTTACATTTGGAAAAACGCAACACTTATTGATAGGGGCTGGATATAGAATTCCAAGTTGAAAAATAACTTTTTTTTTTCCTCCTGAGTATATTAAAGGCATGGTTTGCTTGTCTCCTGGCTTCTAGTGTTGCTGCAGAGAAGTGAGTGCTATTCTGGCTCCTGGTTCTCTCCTTGTGCCCTGTTGTATCTCTCTAGAAGGTTTTTGGATCTTCTATCTTCGGTGTTCTCAAATTTTCAAGTTGGTGTAGGTCTTATTTTTTCATTTATTATTTGGGGCCCTCAGTTGAACCTTTCAGTCTGGAAATTCATGCTCTTCTATTCCAGGAATATTTCCTGTATATATTTTAACAATTATTTCCTTCCCACCTGTTTTCTTTCTCGTCTCTTTGATTCTTTAATCTTCTCAGCTCATCTGCCCTTCTTTCCTCTTAGTTTCCTTTCTGGCAGGTTTCCCTTTACCGAATTCTTATTTCAACTCTTTTATATTTTTAATGTCCATGAGGTCTTTCCTGTTCTCTGATTATTTCCTTTCCCATAAAGGGGCAAAGTCTCCTCTCATCTCTCTGAGAATTTGCACTAGAGTTCTTTCTGCCCGAACTTGACCTCTGGGCCGTGTACCACTCCGCTGCTCTAACACCCACACAGTCCTGCCTTTGGTTTGAACTCTTTTTCACCTTGGAGTCTGTCCTAAAATATCTGTTACTCCTTGACTGCCTGTTCCTAGTTCGGAGAGGCTCTCTAAAGCTTACTGGAAGCTCAGCTTGGGTGCAGCATGAGGACGAGCGGGGCTTTTTACACTGGAGATCTCCAAATGTCAGTATTTAGTGATCTCTCTCTCTCTGGGGCGGGTCAGCTGCTCCAGAGGAAGATCCTCTATTCGCTCACCTGGTGGCAGGATCTCTGTAGCAGGACCAGCAACAGGACCAGAAATCCACTGTGAAGTGCTAAGACCGCAGCCCTGAACCTCATCCCACCCCTCACTTTGCCTGGTAGCACCAAGTTCATAGCTATCTCTCTGCTTCACCTGAGAATGACTTTGGGCTTCTTACCTGGGCGGAGGTGGAGGAGCTATGTGAGCTGCCCAGCTGTGGGGGGCAGAGGAGGGAATCTGGGGGGGTCTCCCTGAGTGCAGACCCCCACACGGACCGCCTCCTCCCAGCCCACACTTGACTGTACTTTCTGTACCTGTTGCCTCTCAGTCCTGTGGGTCTCGGGTTCCACGTGGGCATAATGGTTTGCCTCTCAGCCAGAACCTCCTCCGCACACACTTGGGCTCACATTTTCCTCTGCTAATTTTCCTCCTCCGTCTGCTTTCTGTCTTCTAAACGCTGTTGAAATCTCTTATCTATAATTGTCTCCTCTTCTTGTCTCCCTCCTAGCCTCTGAGTTGATACTTTCCAAAATGCATCTGCTTGCACATTAATGGGCTTTTGGAGAAAGACAGGGTAAACACCTGCAGTCACGTTTGGGAGGAAGTACATTTCTTCCGATGTGGGTTCCTGGAGTGTTCTGAACAGCGGCTGAGCTCTGGGGGCTGGGAGAGCTGCTGCCCTGTCCCAGAGCCCTCCCCAGGGCCCCAGGTGGTCTTTTATCTTTGGAGTCTCATTTTGGGAAGAAATGAAAAGCCCCCTCTGCTCCTACCCTAGGGACACTGTGACATTTGTTAGCAGATGCCAGAAGGTTTTCCTTGTGAGGGCCACTTCTAGGCAGTCCTGGGGTGATGACAAGGTTTCACAGGAGCATCCCAGCTCATCAGCTCCATGCAGAGTGAACAGGCGGGGGGTGCCCCAATGGGCTTTGGGCTGGACTAACAGGCGAGCAGGAGCCTCTGTTGAGCAGGCACTTGGCAGGCCCGTTGCCCCTGATCCTCCCTTCAGCCCTCTGCATGGTCTGACACCCCATTTTACGGTGGAAGAAACACAGTTCAGAGAAGCTGAGCAGCTTCAACAGGGTCACACTGCTAATAAGTGGCAGAACCAGGATTCAGCCTTGCCTGATGTAGCTCAGTGGATTGAGCACAGGCTGCGAACCAGAGGATCCTGGTTCGATTCCCAGTCAGGGCACATGCCTGGGTTGCAGGCCAGGTCCCCAGTGGGGGCATGTGAGAGGCAACCACACAGTGATGTTTCTTTCCCTCTTTCTCCCTCCCTAGAAAAAAAGTGACAGAACCAGGATTCAACCCTGAAAGTCAAATAATCTCTCCCCTCGCCATCTGGCCACCTCCTGAGAAGTGAGTCATTGCAGGATCTCCTGTGGAGAGACCCAGAACTGCTGTTGAAGTTGAACATGGCCCAGAATCAGCTGGTGGGTTTACTCCTCTAATAACACAGCACACCCTGAAACCCTGGCAGCTAAGCCGAACCCTGCATGGTCTCTCCCCAGCACACAGCCCGGGGGTAGGGTTGGGGGTGTGGCCTTTGGAGCCAGGGACAGCATTTAATACATAAGGCTGTCCTGAGCTTTCCTAAGACTCAAGTTAACTGGGTCTGCGGCACCTGGGAGCTGGGCTGAAGCACCTACATCATCTGGGCTGGCCGGCCTGGTCCTGCCAGTCCTACTGACATGTGTCCAAAGTCCCGAGCCCAGACTGCCTCCAGCTGCTGCCTGGGACCACCTCGGAGTGGGGCGAGCTCAGGCTCTGAGGGAGCTCAGATTGGGGGAAGATATGAAGATAGAGAGGTCACGACCTAGCCGTGGAAGTCGAAATAGGTATAGATGCATGGATGCAGTTGTGTAGACGTGGTTATAGAGATTGCACCAAAGCCAGCCCAGGCCCAGGGGGCGGGGGAGGCTCAAAGACAAAGAATGAGAGAGATGCCGTCAGCAGGCCCTGCCGGACCCTTCGGTACATCCTGCCTTTCTAGAACCAGATCCACTCTGTTATTTCCTTTGATTAAACTTCTGTTTTCCCTCAACCCACTGGATCCATCTTTCAGTTATTTAATTCCGACCGTAATAAAAATCCATTGAGCTGCACACTAATGCAATAGTAGGCCGGCAGCAGGCCTGGAGGACGGAATCGAGCAGGGTAGAATTTACAAGGTTTTGTCATTTTTATGTGCTCAGGTACCAAAAAAAATCCAATCATGTCGTACGTCAGAATGTGGGGATGGAAGATACACTCTGTGAAAGCTGGAGGTTTGGGGGGCGGGAGGGGGACCGGTGCCATTCTGGCTGAGAGCAAAGTGTTGTCCTTTCCTCAGTCGCTGCTCCCTTCTAGGGCTTTTTGGAAGTCCAAAAAGGGATCCCTGTTCAGGTGGAGGGGTCCCGGGCCTCCACCTGCCCAGGCCCAGAGCCTGCAGCACCTAGACTGGTGCCACGTGGCCTCGGCATCCTTGCAATATTCACGTCTCCAGGCTGGAATCACACCCTTTGACTCACCTCCCAGGCCTCTAAGCAAATTGTTCTTTTTTCAGCCCCATGTTTGAGGTTTATTTCCCTCTGTAGCCTTGCCCCCCTTGCAGACCCACGCTCCTCGCTAGGTCTCTGGCTTTGATTTCCTGAGCTTTTGGCCCCTGCCAAGCCCACACAGACCTCCCCCTGGGCCATGCTTTGAGCCAGCACGGTTTCCCAGGGTCCCACAGTTGGGTCAGGCATGCTTGGGTGTTGCCTGACCTGGCTGTGGTGTCTCTGAGGAGCCTTGGCTGCCCCTTGCCTTGGGCACAACCCGCTCTGTGCTGGCAGAGCCTGACCCTCTACTCCCCCAAGCTGCAGCTTCCCTCTGGGGTCTGGGTCAGGAGGACTGCTTCCTCCCAGGATGGCTGGAGATGCCCTTTCACACCAGAAGTGCCCCTAGAGGGCGGGGCTCAAAGGAGAATTTCAAAATAATGAAATAGTGGAATGGACCAGCAGTGACCAAGCCCTAGCTTGCCCCTGGAGCGGGGTCCTGGAGGCTCCATGCAGGGCTGGTGTTAACCCTTGAGTAGTGGGGCCAGGGGAAGCTCCTGGGCTCCAGTGGGGGCCCCTGAGTGGTCAGGGTGAGGGGACCTAGGCGGGAGGGGTCAGGACCATGGCTCTTTGTCAACCTGCGTGAATGTATTTCAGCATTTTGCCAACAGGTACAGCAGGACTGGCGCACACCAGCTGGGTAGCAGTCTGGCCGGCTCTGCTGAATGACTGCTGGGTGGAATAACAGGCCTCGGTGACAGCACTCCTCTGTGAAAGCAGCTGCTTTGCCCGAGGGCTTCTGTGGAGCTACCAGGGCTTCCCCAGTGGGGAAGGCCGCTGACCTCAGGGACCCTGTCTGGCCCTGTTTGCTCTTTGTAAGAGGAGGGGCACATAGCAGCAGTCAAGAACTCAGGCTCTGTGGTCAGACCATCCCTTGTCTGACAATGGGCTATTTGGCAAGCTGTGTGACCTTGGGAAAGTTGCTTAAGCCCTCTGAACCTTCATATCCTCATGTGAAGCATGGAGCTAATAACACTTCTCTCACTCGGGGCCCATGCGGGTTTAGTGTGTTAAAAGTCCACAGAGCACTTGGCAGAGAGGAAGTGCTTAATCAGTGGTAACTAATATTACTGTAATTAATTTGGCTCTGACGGTCCAAGCTGGCTGTTGCCCCCTCTCCAGCCTGTCCTTGCCCTTATGCCACCCCAGCAGCTCCTGGGAGCTCGCCCTGCGCCTCACACTGTGCTAGACATGGGGGTTTCAGAACGAACACCACGGACTATATACTAAGGGCCACGTGGAGCTTAAATAAATGAACGGGCAGATTACCACCCCCTCACTCCCCATAGCCCAACCCCTCACCTGTCTTGCACAAAGGTACCCATAAAGGTAGTGGTCCATTGTCCTATATTCCCACAGAGAGGCCAGGACGGAGGAGGACCCATGCCCACCCTAGCTCATGCCCACACAATGGCAAGGGGCCGTTGGCACAGAGAGGCCCTTGATCCCCCTCAAAGGTGGTCAGTCCTTGTGGGGGGGATCTTCACAGCTGAGCCCAGGGGTGAAAGAGCAGGGCTCTCTAAGCCAGAGGCCTGGGAACCCACGAGCCAAGGACAGGCTCACCCCTCATCCCACCCCCTGCCCCCATCAGGACAGCATGGGCCCAGCCTGGGGAAGGAGGCAGGAAGGGCAGGCTCTCTCTGCCCTGAGGAGCTGCTATCTGCTTGTGGTTTCTTTCTCCGGGAGAGCCAGGCACTCACTGCACCCAGCAAGGCCTTTCACACGGGCCGCTCACGTTAGAGCTGTTTTAGCTAAGAGGGTTTCATGTGTGTGCGCTCAAATGGACTATCTAATCTGTCTTTCCATCTACGGACCTACCTAGTGTTCAACCAGAGATCACAACTCAAACCTGGTCTCCTGCTGAAACGGACTGTGAGATCTGCCATGCCTGAAAGAACAGAAGTCTTACCGCTGGTAGCATGGTATGATACACCAGACATTGCTGGTAGGAATAGCAGAGCATTCCCATACCTTTGAAATGGCTTGGTTTTCCAATATTGATAATATATAAAACAACATTCACACAAACTGCTTGGGGTGGATGCCACAAGTCGACCACATCATTTTAGAGACACCCTGTGCCCTGTACGAATACCCGTGACCTGGGTCTGCACTGTGTCCCTGGTGTGAAGCACCTGCAGGACGGGCCCAAGGGGCCTGGATGCCCGGAGCCCATATGGTTCTCACACTAGGAACGCAAGGAGGTGAGGCTGCCTTTCCGACGTGTCAAGCCTGAAAGCTTAATTGGGCCAGAAATAGCCCCTGGTTCCTGCTTCTGGAAGACAGAGCTCAGCTGTCACCGAGCATCTGTGGTACCCGGAAGGGATGAGCAGAGTTCTGTGGGCTGGAGGCTTTGAGAAGAGCAGATTTTTTTTTCCTTTGTGCCAATTATGGGCACGGTGTTTGGTTTTCTTTGTCTGAACCACCGTGGCTGAACATTGGCCCTGCGGCTGACATTCTGAGCATGCTGGCATCCTCAGCTACGCTATAGCTGTGACCCCCACGGGGAAGCATGACAATTGAACACAAATGCTACAGGCATGAGGGCAAAGGGGGGCTCCGAGTGGGGGGGTTGCTGCTTAGGGAAGGCAGGGTGGGGGAGACCTGAAGGGGCAATGATTTTAGAGGGGATGCAGGCAGGGAAATCCATGGGCACAGAGGGGGGCAGCACACTCATGCACCCCTTGTTCAATAGTACTTATTGAGGACTTACTGTGCACAGCACCCACGGGGGAAACCCTGTTTCTGCCACCAGGGAGGAGGAGACAGACAAATATATACACACACAGAATTGATGATACCTGGTAGGGAAAATGCTTTGAAGGAAATAAAACAAGGTAAGCGGAGAAGGAGGGAATCCAGGTGGTTTTGGCTGGGACAGTGATGGCAGAATGGACCAAGGACGCTGCCAAACATCGCTAGATGTTTGTGTGAAGTCCTCTGCCCTGGGAAGGAATTCACAAACCCACCAAGTCAGCTCAGGGCAGCTCAGGGGCAGCTCAGGTCGTTATTTGAGAGCAACCAATGAGCCTACCACCATAGAACAGAGCCCAGAGGAGGGAAGTGACTCATCCAAGGTCACTTGTCCAGAGAGGAGGCAGGAATGGGGTCTCTGGACAGAGCTGCCTCTGCCCAGAGAGTGCTGGCCTGGCTTGTCTTTCTGAAGAAGATGGCAGGCGAGGGGGGTGGCAGGCCCTGGTGCCGAGGGACACTCCGTGGCTTGGCCTTGCCCGTCTGACCAGGGCAGAGATGCCCACCTTCCCTGTCTCCTCCTCCCTCCCAATTGCCTCCTCAATTTCTCCCCTTGCTCTACTCTATGAAGTCCCTGCCTGCGTTTCCCACCTGGGCCCCCTGGGTGTAGTACGGTGGGTGGACATGGGGCAGGATCCCCTTAGCCACCTCTGTGTCCACACTGAGATGAGTCTGCCAGGAAATGCCAGCTTCCCCTGGGGCAAGGCGCAGCCTGTCCCCCCATGCACGGCACAGAGGTGGGTGCTGGGGTGCATATCCCAGGCAGGTGCAGGGCTTGATTTTCTCTGTTTACTAGACCTCACGGAGGCTGCTGAGCCAGAGCTTAGCTCTGGCGGATGAGGGCCGAGTCCCGAAGGGACAATTAATGTCTTCACAGGCCAGCGCCAGGCCGTCACTGGCATTGTGGCTGCCTGCCGGACTGATCCTTCAGTCCACAGGGAGGTCTGAAAGCCTCTCCTTAGAGACATTCATTAGCCCCCGATTAATGCAAACCAGAAGCTCACCCTCCACAGAGAGTGGGATTAGCTCTTGCCCTGGAGTCTATCCCTCATTTGTCTGCAAATTGCCCAACAAATCATGGTGAGGCTTCAGTCCTTTCTTATCGAAACAGCCAAATATGAAAATTAAAGGGCCTTTGGAGACTCATCTACTTCCTCAGCTTGTCATTGGCGATGCCTCCCCACCCCAACACAGGCCCAGAAGCGTCTCTGACTTTGTCTGCGGCTCCTCGCCCTGGCCTGCTCCCAGCACAGGGAATCCTTGGGTCTTTAGTTAGCGGCTTTGGACTAATCAAAGAGTTTCCATAGAACAGAGAAGCTGAGGTTTCTCTAAGAAGTATCCTTAGTGGGTTGTGCAGGGGCCACCGAATCAAGTAGTGCTCCCTTGGGGACTCCTCTGTCCAGAAGAAGAGAAGCTCGTTGGCCAGTTCAGATGCCTGGGGTGTGAGTGGGGCGCTGGGGGCAGAGAAACCAGGACACGGTTCCTACGTAGGCTTTCATGCACGCCACAGGCCTCGCAGACGCCCGCACTCCTGCCTGAGGCTTAGTGGACAAGACAGTAAACTCACAGCTTAGGAGGGTGGTCAGCCTGCAGACCATGGCAGAACAGAAGGCAGAGCACTGAACAAGGCCCCACCCCGACGTTCACTGCGCCAGGAAGTCTGAAGACGGCCAGCTCCAAAATAGTCACCTTCTGAGGCACTGGCGGTTGGGGCTTCAGCACATGAATTCTGGAAGACACAGAATTCATCCAAGAAGGTGTGGCCAACAGTGCTCCATTGGGTGCAGGCTTGTGCACGCACATAAGATCTCTGTGTGAGGCTATCGGAGATGTTAGGGAATAATACATTTGTGATCTCTAGAAGTAATGGGAATGGGATGGGTGAGAACTCAATAAATAAAGAAGTGATTTAGAAAGCAGAAGAGAGTGGGACTGCCCCTCCCCCCACATTATAATAGAGTGACTTTTATGGAAAACTTTGCTAGCGGGGTAGGAGGACAGCTCTTTTACTGAGAATGCTGTTGCCTTCTGGTCATTGCCATTGTGTTTCCCATCTATTTATTTACCTGCATCTTCTTAAGTTGGAAAAAAGTAAAAGGTGTCCAGGGGGCAGACTTTCCCCCCAAAATATCAATGCCCAGTTGTCTCTGGGGAGTGGAACTGCAGGCAGTTTCTCTTTTTAAAAACATTCCTGTCCTTTTCCCTGCTTTCTTGGAGTATTTCTCTCTTTCATAATGGAAAAAAGAAACAGCATGGAAATGTTTGGGGACAGACTGGGCCATTCTCTTTCCCATCGTTTTGTCCCAGTGAAGTCTGGTTAGAGGCCCATAAACAGCACCTGGAAGGAAATAGGGGCCACGGAGCCCAATAAAACCCGAGGGCGCGAGTGGCTGGGGTTATGAAGAAAGTGCCAGTCGGGCTATCAGCAAACGAGGGCCCTGTGACAGGTCCTTCCAGAGTGGGAACTGGTCCGGCTCACCAAGTGCCACCAGCCAGGAGGCTGAGCATTTGGGCCCCAGGGAAGGGTGTGCCGGCCCATCAGCCCATCGCTCTGTAGCAGCCTGGTGCAGCCCCCAGCCCAGGGTCCCACATGGCTGCCAAATGCTACTGGTTTCCACCAGCCAGTTTGCCCTCTCACCCCCGGAGCTGCCTCAGGGTCCTTACACTAACCTAACTAACTGAATGTACTTCCTGTTTTCACAGAAATGTAAAAATGTGGGGTTTTTGCTTGAGGTTCTTTCCACCTTTCTCCTTCCTTCCTTGCCTCTCCTCTTCCCTCCCTCCCTCCCTCCCTCCCTCCCTCCCTTTTCTCATTTCTTCCCTCCCTCCTTTCCTTCCAACTTTATTCTTTTCTTCTTTCCTTCTAGTGGGGAAGGAGGGAAAGAGAATGAGCAAAAGGAAAAAGCACAAACCATTTCTCGTAGATAACCAACCACCTTATTTTATAATCCATCCCTCCAACCCAGCCTTCAGAACTCCCTTAGGTCTTGGAGAGAGAGACGCACACATTGTGTTAAGTCCAAAAGCAGAGCCGGCCTTGCCTTTGCCAGCAGAAGGGGCCTTTCTATGAGGGAGCCAGGAGGGGCCCCATCTGGTGATTAGGCAGTCTGTCTGGCCCGGTCTGAGCAGCCAGAAGATGAAAGGAGCAGAGCGGGCGATGCAGTGCTGGGAGGCGCCCAGTGCAGTTCTTGCTTTTGAACCTCACAGCTGGATCTCTGCCCTGAGGGGTTCCTGGAGCCCACGGGCTCCCCAGGGGAGAGCTGGGCTGGGAGGCTGAGCCGAGAGTGCTGGTGGAGGCAGGGCCCTGCTGGAGTGGGAAAGCTGGCTGCAGCACTCCTGCCAATAGTGACAGTGATGCTTGCTCCTAAGTGGTGCCACCTGGCTGAAAAATGCTCTCAGAGTGAGTTGCCCACCCTGAAGCCAGTCTAGAAAGTTCTGTTTGAGTATAACATCCTTGCATTCACCCAGGAATTCACAACTGATGACATCTTTCTTGGATGTAAAATTACCTTCTTCAAACTTGGGAGCCTGCTGTGCTATGTTTGAACCCACACATCACACACCAGCTGGCTCTTGGGCTTCTTGGAGCCACTGCCCCAGGTTGTAGGGGCCGCCGAAGCCACACAGGTGTGCGGAAGCACTACCGTCGGTCAACTCCAAGGAATTGGAGCAAATGGGAAAGAGGATCAGAGCTCGGCAAACTTATCTAGATCTTTTAAAAAAGAAACCAGACAGATTTTAACACCTACATTTTGGTGAATATGATGTCAGTCCACAAGCAAATGCTATAAAAATGAAGTTAGTTGATTTTTAAGTACTTAGAAGAAAAAAAACAGTCCTCACTAGCTACCATGGATTGTGTATTAAAAATGAGCTTTCAGTGCAAAAATATTAAAAGCTGGATTGGAGGATCTTCCTCTTCCAATCCTGATACCACAACCAAAGACTTTATCAGGAGGACAGTTATGGGCCCATTTCACCCAGGACTGTAGTGCAAAAACACTAAACAAAATATTAGCAAATAAAATACCAATATGGCATTAAAAATAATACACTATATTTAAGTTGAGTTTCTCATGGATGTTTGGAATGGTTTAATAATAGAAAACTGCAAATATAACTTAAGATATTAATAGATTAAAGGAGAAAAACCATGTAATCACCTCAATAGATGCAATAGATTTATCTTTGATAAACAGAAAACTATTCATGCTAAAAACTGTTTCTAAAGTGGGAATAAGATAACTGCTTTGATAACAACTGCCTGTGAAAAACTAAACAAATAAAATCCCCATAGGGGAAATATAAGAAGCATTTCCTTTAAAATCAGGAATGAGACCAGGATAACCACTCTCAGAGGTTCTATTGTGTTGGAGGATGTGGACAGTTTAGTAAGACCTGCAAAAGAAATTACAGGCATGGAGACTGGAAAGAAAGTAATAAAACTATTTGCAGGTGACATGACTGCTACATAGGAAATCCAGAAGAATTAACATGCAATTATCAATGTGCATTATACCAGAGTTGTAAGGATTAATGTACAAAAATTAGTGTAGCCTTTCTGTTGAGCAGTAGCAAACAATTAGAAATGTAATTACTATTGACAATAGTATTGAGTGTCTAATAGAAGTGTCAGAGAATATTAAGAATCTACCAAAAATTGTGCAAGACCTCTATGGGAGGAATTATAAAATTATGTTAGCAGTATTAAGACACAAATAAAAAAGATATACCACACTCAAGGATAAGACGTTACAAAATCATGAGGATGCCAATTTTCCCCAAACTGACTTATAGATTCAATGCAATCCCTATCAAAATCATAACAATGTTGTCATAGGACTTGATAAAATCATTGAAAAATGTATATGGAAGAAACAAAAAGCTAAAAATGGCAGGATATTTCTTAAGAGGAAGAACAGGACTTCATAATACAAACCTGTAATAATTAGTGGCATTAGTATAGGAATAAGTAAATTGACCAATGGAACAAAGGCCCCCCCCCCAAAGACCTGGGCATATGCCTGGCTTGGGCTGCCATTACCCAGTACTACAGGTTGGGTGGCTTAAACAACAGGCATTTATTTCTCACAGCCGTGGAGACTGGGAAATCCAAGATCAAGGTGTAGAATCAGTTCCTGGTGAGGTTCCTGATTTGAAGGATTCCACCTGCTTGCTCTGTTCTTGCGTAGTAGAGAGCGAGAGTGCTCTGGCCTCCCTGGTTGGATGATTGTGTATTCTTTCCATTACGTCATGCTGTCTTCCCCAATCACGTGTCATATTTTACTGACCCACTTCCTGAATCTCTCTGAGGGCTGTCCTCCCCAGCTTCTCCCTGCTGCCCCCTCCATTCAGGGCCTTCTTACCTTTTGCCTGGAGTGTTGCCTGATCCCTTACTATGCTTCCTGGCCTCTAGTTCTACCTACACAATCCATTTTCTGCCTTGTTTTCTTTTTAAAAATGTTGGTCTGGTTTATGATCTGTTGCGTCTCTGGCAACATGTGGGCTGGTTACACACTATAGTTCACAACAGAAGGAAAGAGTCTTGTGTATGGGAGAGGCTCCCATAAGTGTATTCGGGTAGCTGGTACTGGGACCACAATTTAAGAAGTTCGTTAGTAAAAAAAAATAAAATAAAATCTACCATTTATTGATCATTTATTGTACCTGGTGCTTCACCTGTTTTACAGATGAGCACACTAAAGCCCAGAGGGGTTAAGAATGTGCCTGAGGCCACGCAGCTAGTGAACAGAGGAGAAACATCTCCACAGAATAGCAATGGTTGCCTGACAGATAACTTTGTGCAAGGCATTTTGGGCAGGCTGTCGTGAACAAGCTGGGCTTTGTGTTTACAGAGATGGTAAATCAGCCTCAAGAGGAGAGAGGCTTGAATACAAATTGCTCTATCATCTGAAAGCGCATGGTAAAATGGTACCAAAGACGGAAAACCGGAGTCAAGAGGAGGGACTTTAGGTTTTGATGGGCTCCGAATGAGAGTGAGAATCAGAGGCTCAATCTAAAAGAGACTGGAAACAGAAACAAAAATTGTGCTGGCTGCACACCATTCCACTGAGATCTGGGAAAGGCCAGGGGTGGGAGACAGACACATTGGTAAGATAGGCCTTCTTCCTATGCACCTAGTGAGCCAGCCAGTCCAGGACAGGCCCAGAGTGGCTATGGGGAGGGGGCTGCTTACCACCACAGGCATCTGGCCATGTGATCACGTGGAACACCTGCAAGGTGGTTCACCAGGCAATCTCTCCCCGTGAACTGTGAACTCCCGGAAGGCAAGGACTGTATGTGTTCATTTAATGCTTCTGGAGTGAATGCATGAGAAGGAGGCTGGGACAACATCCATTCTAGAATATTTCACATTAATTCTCCCTGTTCAGGATGCTCTTATCACTTACAATTGATCTTGCTGGGTTTTTTTTTTTCCACTTCTAAGTCATTATCACTAACGTCCCCCAAACTTCTTTTCCCCTCAAAGACAAAGCGTCTTTTCCCAAGTGACTGGGGATGGCATATGATTTGCACCCTCACAGCTTTGGAGAACAATTGGCATATGTAAAACAGCATTTGAGCCTGTCTGGATGGCAGTCTGTAGGGTAATAAAATAAAAAGTAATTTATAAGTGGCAAGGAATTTGAACTGGAGCATAATTCCATTTTTCGCAGGAAGCCAAGCTGTTCTGCATAATTTGTCATCCAGCCAGGGCTCTCGGACTTGTTCAAGCCAGAGGCTCCTACCTCCTCCTCCTCAGTCACTGGCTCCTTCTAATTTAATGCTAAGTGGCAGGGCTCCCAGTATCCCCAGAGACATGCTTGCTGTCTCTCAGCTGAGCCAGCTGGTCTATGCTCTTTGCAAATGGCTGACCTGGGATGAAAAATCTTGGCTATGCTATTCCAGAAACTTGCTCCCCCCCAAATTCTATCAGTGGTTTTCAATGATCTATCTATCTATCTATCTATCTATCTATCTATCTATCTATCTATCTATCTGCCTACCTACCTATCTATTTATCTATCTCTGCATAACAACCCACTCCAAAATGTAGCGGCAAATCCTGGCTAGTGTGGCCGAAAGGTCACAGGTTCAATTCCCTGTCAGGGCACACACCTGGGCTGAGGACCAGGTCCCCAGTTGGGGTCGTGTAAGAGGCAACCATACAGTGATGTTTCTCTCCCTCCCTTTCCCTTTCTCCCTCTCTTCCCCTCTCTCTCTCAAAAAAAAAATCTTTAAAAAATGTAGTGGCTTAAAAAATATCACAGTTTATTATTTATCATGGTTCTGTGGGGTGGCTGGGCTCAGCAGGACAGTTCTTCTGCTCCATGTGTATGGTTTAGGTCACTCTTGGGGTTGCACTCAGCTGGGAACCCATCTGTGGCTGGAACATCCAAAATGCCCTTTCAGCCTCCAGAGCCTCTCTCCACCTGGCCACTCTTCATTCCTCCGGTAGCCTAACTAGCTCCCTCTAGCTGGCTTCCAGGAAGGAACATTCTAAGACAGCAAGGGTCAATTTGCATGTGTTTATCGAAACTCATGCATGCTAATGACAAGTCACATGACCGATAATCCCCAAGTCACTGAGAGGAAAACGTGCCATTAGCTTCCTTTCAGCTCTGAATCTATTTAAAAGCTCTCCTTTGCTGGCCAAGAACATCTGCCTCCCAGATAGCAAGGTCACATGTCAGGCCACTTGCAAGGGAGGTTGGCGGGGAGGACATAGTCTTCTAGGTGGAAATTATCTCAGTGGCTGGATGTTTAGGGTCTCAGTCTGTATAGACTGGGAACCCTCTTTGTACTTTCCACTGATTGTAGCTGCATTGGGAGTGAGAGGGTGGGACTTCCTGCCCAGGCCACCCTGAGGAAGGCAAACAGGAAGGACTGACTGGGCCCTGGACAGGAGTGTCTAAACAAGCTTTTAAGAGCCCTTGGGCTCCACACAGCCCCTCAGGGGCTCCTGGAGAAGGGGAGAGGCCACCTACCTCCCTCTACTCAATCAGAACAGCTCTGCTGTTGTGTCCTTGGAGACTGACTTTTCTTGTAGGAATTTTGTTTGAAGAAAGGGTTCTAGGGCTAAAAATAGATAGATAAATAAATAAATAGCTTAAAAGTCACCCATGAGATTCCATCCATAAGACATGTTCAGTTAACTCAAGAGCACTGCTGCATGTGGGGACAAGGGGAGGGTGGTGTCACACACCATGTCAGGGAGGGGAAGCAGGCCCCACAGGATTTGCTACTAAGGGATGGGGCCAGCTGGGGTGAGCAGGGGCAAGCAGCTGCTGACCCCAGGGTGCTGGGGCAGGGTCCAGAGTCAGTTCCAGCACCAAGGCACAAGTCTGTGCCCATAAATCTGCAGGGACAGCCTTGGGGTGTCTGGCCTACTGACCCAGGGGCACCCCCAGGTCCACCTAAAGGTGGCGTGAGGCCTGCAGATGGTAGAGCCAGGGCCAGGGATGCTAGAATGACCACTCCCGATGGGTGCTGGCCCTGAACTGGATCTGATTGGAAAATCTGTGACTTTTCCTAAGCTCCGAGCAGCCTCAATTCTGGATGGGCCTGGAAACCTGGGCACTTTTGTTACAGAGCACTTGGCCATGGGATGCAGGATGCTGCCTCCCTCATAGCAGCTTCAGGGAAAGGTTTTAGGGGTCCAAGGGCTAGGGTCTCACCAGGCTGCAATCCGGGGGTTAGCTGGCCTCAGTCTCCTGTGGAGGTTCAGCAGGGAAGAACCCCCCTTCTAAGCTCACTCAGGCTGTGGACAGGGTCTGTCTCCTTGCAGCTATGTGACTGAGGGCTCCTGCTTCCGGCTGGCTTTTGACCAGAGGCTGCTCTTGGGTCCTAGGCTGCCAGCTCCCTGCTGCGTGGTTCTCTCCAACATGGCGGCTGACTCCATCCAGACTGCAAGGACAGCTGCTCTTCCCAGGGAGGGCCCCACCCCTGCTAAGGGCTCTCACCTGAGTAAGTTAAGCCTGCCAGGGATACTCCTTTTAGATTAACTCACAATCAACTGATTGAGGCCCTTCAGGATGCCTTCAGAATCCCCTCACCTTTGTTATATTCCACTGACTAGAATAAGTCACAGTCCCACCCAGGCTCAAAGGGCGGGACTCATGGAGGCCACCCTGGGGTGTGTTCCCACAGCCTCTTTTGCAGATGTTATTTATTTATTTTTTAGAGAGGGTAAGGGAGGGAGAAAAACACTGATGTGTGAGAGAAACATCAATCAGTTGCCTCTCACACATACCCCAAGCAGAGACTAACTAGGCAGGCCTGAAACCCAGGCGTGTGCCCTGACTGGGATGGACCGGCGATCTTTCGCTTTGTAGAATGATGCTCAACCGACTGAGCCACACTGGTCAGGGCCCCCACAGCCTCTTTAAACATCCCCAGACCCAGTACTCTAATCCCCTCTTGCTCGCTAATAAGACCTGTTGCTCCCAGCCCCAACCTGTGCACGACCCCTGAAACCTACTCTTCTCAGCTGATATCAAAAACTGAACACATTTCCCACCTCCACCCCCATTCCCCCAGGCATCTGATGAGGTGGAAATACGAAGATTAAAGGAGTAAATCCTCTAGAGTGGACTCAATCTTTGTCTGGGAATGCTGCCTTATCCCAAAGAAGTGGCTAGTTAGTGATGCACAATTCAGGGATCCGGGACTAGTGAGCGGTTAGAATGGTTTACTGGATGCTGTGCAGGTCAGTCCTTCGTCACTCTGCTTAGATGACCACTCGCCTTGTTGTTCTGTTGGGGCGTCTCTTAGAGGGTTCTAGGGTCCTGTCTTCTTCCTCCCAACAAACCAGAGGGCCACCGGCCTGATCAATCACCTAAACTTCGTGTGCTTGTGTTTTGCAAAGGGGGTTACTAGAGAAACCTGGTGTCCAGGGAATAGTCCCAGTCTCCTCTGTTGAGTTTTAATAATGATACTGTAATATGTACTGTTTACTGAGCACTTACTATGTGCTCAACTCTATGCTAAGCAGTCTCTGCAGTCCTCAGGCCAACTGAATGAGGTAGGTACTATTACTGTTCCATGTTACCAGTATGGAAACTGAGACTCTGAGAGTCTAAGTCTCTTGACCAAGGTCACTAGTTGTGAGTGACAGAGGTAGGATTGCCCCTCCACGGAATGTCAGACTCTGAAGCCCATGTGACATTGCCTCTCGTGGGCCCAAGCACTTTCTGTCCTTGGTATTGTGTGAGCACGTGCCCAGCACACCTCCCTAGGGTGCAGCCACACTGGAGCTCTCCGAGGCGGGTCCAGAGAGCCCGAGTGCAGGGGCTGGGAATGGGGCGGGGGGAGCTAGCCCTGGGCACAGGCCTAGGTCCCTTTCAGCGGGGGGTGGGGTGGAGGGGTGGCTGCTTTGCAGCACAGCAGCCCTCCTGCAGCCTTGGAGATACCGGCATAAGTGCTGAGTGGTGAAGAGAGAAACAAAACAGCCTACGCCCAGGAACTAAATGCCGAGAGAGGCCCGTCTGTACCGCCTGCCAGAACAACAGAGCTTCCCGTCCCCATGTGTCATCACAGGAGACAGGAGACCGACCACACCAAAGCTGCCCCACGGCGGGTCGGGGAGAAGTGGGGCTGAGATGCTGGGAGCCGAGCTGGCAGGGCTGCTGGTGGGGGCTGCCAGGCTGGGCCTCCCAGGATTAGGGCCTGAGGGGGTTCAGTCGGTGGACTTGGCAACAGGTTGGTAAACAGGCACCGGGTCTCTGCTGGGACCTGTCTTCGGTGACTGAGGACGTCCAGGACAGCTAGCTCCTGCCTTCTAGGTTGGTTGGGCTTTGTGGTTGCCTTTCTTTGTTTTGTTTTCTAGTATGTTACTTTCTTAGTTACACACCAGAGTCGTGAATATAAGGGCACATGATCCAGCCATGTGCCCAGTGCAGATGACCTTTAAGGTAAGAGGCAAGCTTTCTGGGTCTCTGTCTCTCTGTATGCCTGCCTCTCTCTTCCCGTCTGCTTTCTTCTCTCTCTCTCCCCCTGTTTCTCTTTTGATTTCCCCTGGTTTCTCCCATCCTCGAGACGAGTCATCAGTTCTAGACTCCCACTGCTTCCGAAAAAGCAACAGTGAATTGGCTGTCTGGGACAGCTGAATAACACAAATTGCACGTGGAGATGTGGGAATTGATTGGTGCCTGAATGAGTAGGCGAACTCAATTCACATTGATCAAGCACCCAGGAGATGCCAGCCTCTGTGCTCAGCCCGGCGTGGGAGGGCGGTGCAGGGAAGAAGAGCTGGGGGTGGGAGGGGGTGGCTGCGCAGGCCTGAGACTGATGTGAGGAACGTCCTCGGAGGGCAGGAGTGGTCGGCAGCCCCGTCTCCACTGACTCCACTCGGGTCTCTGGAGAGGCAGGAGGACAGGGAGCCGGATCTTCCCTTTCCAGGGCGTCTTCCCCACGTGTCCTTCTTGCCACCCCTCCTCCATCTTTGGTCCCCACCATCATGCCCCCTGCTGCCTGCAGTCCCCTTCTGTCCCTGTGAGAATCCGCCCGGATCATATGTTGAGTTTCCAGACTAGGTAGGGGGTGCCACCTCTCAGACAGTCCCGCCCTCTCTCCCTCCTGTCCCCACGTGGAGGGAGAGAAACCCTAGAAAATGGAAGGAGGGAGAATTATTACTCGAGACCTGGAGGAGGAGAGGCATTCTTGAGTGGGGTGATGAGAGCTCTGGGGGATTCTTGTCCACCTCAGAGATCCCTTTTTCTGCGAAGGTCAGCATCTTGACCTCCAGCCTGAGATCAGAGGTCTGTTCTGCCCTCTGCACCCTCAGCCCTGGGGGCTGGAGGCGGAGGAGCAGTCAGAAGCCAGGTCATCTGTGCTCAGGGCCCGGCCGGCCAGATGGTCCCCAGAGGGAGGAGGTCCAGTGCTCTGAGATAACCCCATTTGTTCTGTCAGCCCTTCAATTTAATGTTCAGGTTCTCTGCTGCTGCTACAGGGAAGCGCAAAACTAATCTCACCAGGTTTAGTCGGGAGAGCTGATTTATAAATTGATTACAACTTAATAGATTTTCTGTATTAGAGGCCGAGTGGAACCAATGAGTAATTGGCCAAGTGAGGCTGGCCTGTTACACTGGGAGACAGCAAAGAAAAATGAAACCCGAAAAGCCAAGGGAGGAAGGGAGGGGGTTTAGGATGGGAGGAGGGATCGGCTGGGGGCCAGGGACTGGGAGGCAGGAATCCAAGAAGAAGGAAAGATGGGCCTGGGGCAGGTAGAAAGGAAGAAGCAAGTGGAATTTAGTGAGTAGGGAGAGAAAGCTTTTGGGACCAATCTTGTGCAGTTCATCATTGAGTATTTCTGAGCCACAACATCTTTGTCTGTAAAATGGGCACGATGAGGACCTCCCTCCCTTCCGGGGGGCTGTGAGGGTACAATGAAATCCTGTATGTGGAAGAGGTGAGTGTGGTGCCTGCTACATAGAAGGGGTGTAGTGGGGTAAAGGGTAGAGGGAGGAGACAGGAGTGATAGGAGAGAGACGACAGAACTGTCACAAGAAAGAGAACATTGGCAGACACGGATTTCAGCAATACCCACAACTGCCGTGGAAGAGACTGCTATGTGCCCTCAACGTCCGTATTCCCCTTTCTGTAGTCATCAGCCTTTTATTTTTTGACCAGGATAAAGTTTCCCAGCCCCTCTTGCTGTTAGGTGAGGCCATGTGACAAATTCTGGCCAATGGATGCAGGCCTAGGCGATGCCTTAGAAAGGAAGGAATGGATGTCTCCTTCCATCTTCTTCCTGGCTGGGGGCCATCCTGGACCATGTAGACAAGGAAACACTCAGGGATGGGATGGCAGCGTCGAGATGGAAGGAAGCTGGGTGCCTGACTCCGAGGACACGGGTCCTGATGACTTTGGGGGGATCGAACGCCTTTACTGCCCTGAAGTTATATGAAAGAGAGAAATAAGCCATTATCTCGGTTAAGCCACTCTGATGTCTCATCATCTTTTTCTTTTTATTTAATCCTCACCGGAAGACATACTTACTGATTTTAGAAAGAGGGGGAGAGAGGGAGAGAGAAAGGGAGAGAAATGTTGATGTGAGAGAGAAACACTGATTGGTTGCCTCTAGTACACACATGACCCAATCTGGGACTGAACCCACAACCCAGACATGCGCTCTGACCAGAAATCGAACCCACGATATTTCACTTTGCAGGGTGACACCCAGCCACCTGAGCCACACTGGTCGGGGCTGTTGCATCTTCTTAACATGTAGCCCAATTATAACCTAACTCAGTGCTGTTTGGTCAAACTTTCGTACACGACACAGTGTTCTGTATCTGCACTGTCCGGTATGGTAGCCACTAGACACATGTAGCCATTGAGCACTTGAAATGTGACCAGTGCAACTGAGGGACTGAATTTTAAGTTTTACTGAGTTTTAAGTAACTTTAAGTAGCCACACGTGGCTAATGGCTACCAGGCTGGGGACATGGCGACTAGTGTCTCAGACATGCTCCAGGCTGCCCAGTCTTCTCTGCAGACAGCCCTTCTGCCCTATAGGCCACTTGCCTATGTTGGGAAGAGGCTGCTGGGGCTGGCTCCTCCTTGCCTTCCAGTGTAGTGTGGCATTTGGCCTGTGCTTTAGTAGGCAACTAGGAGTCCTTGGTTGTTCAGAGAATGAAATTCTGCTTGATTTCAGCTGCTTTTAGATCAGAAAGGCCTTTGCTGGCAGAAATCTCCTGTTCTCTCTCTCAACAGCATTCCACAGTTTTCCTGGTAACCTGGTCTGCCGCTGTAGCCTTACCAACTTTAGAAAAGTGTGCAGCTGTTTGCATAAGAACTGGGACTTGGCAAGGTAAAGCTCCCGTCTGAGCGTCTGCTGTGGGACTCTTAAGGAGACAGTAGTCTCCACCCCGGCCTTCTAGAACTCAGCAGGACATGTTTTTCTCAGATCACCAAGACTCTAAATTCAGTGCGGTAATAATTGTTCCCTCGGTCCGTACAGACTGTGTAGGGCAAGGAGCAAGACTGTTTAACAGCAATCCTGGGAACTGGCACTGAAGCATTGGTTGGGAGTAAAGATTTTGGGAGAGGAGCAGCTCTGGGAATGAAAGCAAGGTCCGGGATGAGCCCTGTGAGTGGGTAGATGGCCAGAAGGGGGGGCAAGAGTCACAGGAATTAGAGGCATGGGCCATTTCATCGGTTATGGGGCCACAAGCAGGCTGGAAACCCATGGCGAGAGCTGACACTTGATGACCCCAGGTCGCAGTGAGAAGGAGGAGCCAGAGGGAAAGGAGAGCAACGGTCAGTCCAGCTGCCACTTGGCATGTACCCCGGGAGAAGGCCGAGCCTGCTTTAAAGTGCTCCAAACCCAGTAAGTCAGACCCACCCATGGTAAGCTCCCACTGATTAACTTAAAGTCAACTGATTAGGGACTTCAATCACATCCGCTGAATTCCTTCCCGAAGCACCTAGGTCAGAATTTGATGAGATACCTTGGAGAAGGGGCAGGTGTGCTGCCAGACAGCCACCGCTTCCCTTCCACCTGGCAGCCCTCGAGAGGGATGATCGCCTGCAGCCCACCCTAACTAGAAACAGATTAGGAAGGGAATTCTAGGGGCTGTCATTCAGCCTGGATGAGTTGCTACATCAAACGAAAGCCATCACATCTATAAATTCCCTTTTCCCCCCTACAAGGTAATTTTGGGTTGAGTTTCTGTCACTCGGGATGAAAATCCTCCTGACTCAGTTGCCACTTATTGAGTGTCTTACACACGATATTTCACTTAATTCTCATGTACATGTAAACGAGGTTGGTATCACTGCCAGTTTTGGAGACTGAGGTTCACGGAGGTTAAGAAACTATTTGAAGACACAGAGCTTTTAGCAAAGTCTGTATTTCTACTGCTGATTCTTCAGCGCCAGCCTGCCGAAAGGAGCAATCCCTGTCGGCATATGAATTGCTTTTACCGTTTGGAAGTTGACTTTAACATGATTATTATTAGTATTGTTTCAGCTACAAGAAGTCCGAAGCTGGGGACTTTGTTCGGCTGCTGACAGAACAAGGGCAAGATAAACAGACTTTATTTTCGCATCCCAACACCCAGCCTGTGTGTTGTTTGGCTGATGTAATCGACTGTTCGGTCTGTTTCTCCTGTCATGTTCGTGTCTGACTGCGGGGGCAGGGTTAGTTTTTAAGGTTTTAACTTTTCTTTGGAGGTCTCTTCCCACCTGAAATGGCTCAGATCTTAGTCTCCCCTTCAAACATCAGCCACAGCCTCAATGTCAAATGGGTATGGTATAAACTCCCTGCGAGAGTGACCAAGAAAAGAGAGAAAGCCCAAACGAACAATATTAGGACTGAAGAGCAGACATTGAGACAGATGTGACAGGTAGTAGAAAGGTAATTGGAGTATATTATGAGTAATGTTATGCCACCAGAACCGACAACTTCGATGAAATGGACAAACTCCTCGAAAATGGACACAGTGGGTGAGGCTTCTGAGCTGGGACTCCAGACAGCTGACGCTCTTAAGTGCCAAATCCAATGGGCACTTTGGGGTCTCACGTGGCTTCCATGCTGTTTGACACTGCTGACTGCTGCTTCTTAAAATCTTCCCCTTCTGGCTCCATGAAACACTGAGTGTGCTTCCTTTTAAACCTCTTTCTCCCTCCTCCTTCGTGCCCAATTTACAGCACCCTCTGGTGACTCTCCTGGGCCCTCAAGCCTCTTTATTGCACTTTCGAGTGCAGGATTTTCACTACCATATGTGTGCTGATGGCTCCCAAATCTGCAGCCCAGATTTCTGGACTAAACCCCAAGCAGACCAACTCTCCAGCTTCTTGTAGACCATTGCCTGTGCTGGCCAACCTCTGCCTGCCACCCCTTGAGTGTCCTTGGATGCTCGAACTCCACCTTTCCTCCTCGCTAATAATATCCAGTTTGCATTTGGAAGTATCCCTCCCCCATTCCTAATCCATGTAGGCCAGGAAGAGTCCCCCTCTTATGGGACCCAACTTTACCCTCACCAGTCCATCCTCCACACAGTTGATTGAGTGGTTTCTCCCCCAAACCACATCCCTTTCTGGTGGTTTTAAAGCTGGGGTCCAAATTCTTTGACATTGCTCCACTGAGAAGTGGGGTGTCCTCCATTTGAACCTAAGCAAGGTTTGCAATTGCTTCAACCAAATAGAGGTCACAGAAATGCCACTGTGTGACTTCCATGGTCCTGCAATGAGTGTCCTCTCAGAACCCTGTCACCACATTGGGAAAAGTGTAAGTCACACGAGAGGCCATGGTAGGTGCTCAGGCCGACAGTCCCAGTTGAGCCAGCTTTCAAGTTATCTAGTGCAGTCACCAGACCCGGTAATGATTTGGGAAGTGGATTCTCCGGCCCCAGCTGTTGCAGCCACCGCCGTGTGAGCCTTCGCAGCTGAATCTCCAGACACGAAGGAGCAAAGAGGAGCTGCCTCAGCTG